>VBSM01002608.1:122604581-122640070 GCA_008086735.1 Cheirogaleus medius | reverse complement strand
AAAGGAGGGTGGTGTTTTATAAACTGAAGAAGCCTATGACTGAGCATTTCCTCTGAGCCTGGCCCCATGCTAGGTTCTCTGGGAAATGCCTGGGACCTACAGACCACAGTCCTCCAGTCTCAGTGGGTTGAGAGCCTGATTCAAAGCAGGAAGCAGCAGCGATGATGTCAGGTCCCTTGGCAGGGCTGTCCTAGTAAGCAGTAGGAAGATGTAGGATTTAATATAGTAGCCCCACACTCCCTCAGAGGTATATGGACTGTGGGGGCAAGTGCAATAAAGGACAAAGAGTTGCCATATGGTATTGTCTCTGAGACACACTCCCCCTCACCCCACACACACTTTAACATCACTAAAACCAGATGTCTCTTAGAGTTAATGGTGTTATAGTTTAAATAGTGGCACTTTTTTTGTTAGTGGTACACAAAATACTGGTACATCTTATAATCTATAAAGTCTTATATCCAATAAAACACTGTACAAGAAGAAAAATACCATGCCTGAGGTATCCCACACCACTAAGTTCAATGTTGAGAAGGACCTTAAAGTGCTACCTGAGTCCGTCAGCCTCAAAATGATTGAATCTATCATCAGAATATTAAATAGTTTCATAAAATGAGAAACAGGAGATATTTCACATGGGTGTCTACATCCAGAGCTTTTGATTTTGGCGTACAGAGGATCCAAATGCTTTAGTCTCCTTAGAAATTAGTTAATTTCTATAATTATTTCTAAATCTTAGAAATAGAATCTCATCTGGGAGAAAAACTGAGACATGAAATTCATTCAGACATGAAGGGAAACCATTCGGTCTGTAGCTGTGAACTTTCATTTTGAATGTTGCTTTCAGTGTCAGGCAGTCAGTTCTAAAGAAGTCAACATTGTGCTGCTTCCTTTTTTTGTGATGACATGCTCCTCTTTCTTTTTTCTCTGTGTCCCATGTACTAGGTTTGCAGAGTCCCACTGGAGACAACATTGCTTGAGAATCCAAAGGAAGCTGGGGTAGAAGTGGAGGACATGAGAGAAGAAGGTTGTGTAGGAGAGAAAAGACCTTTCCTTTACCTTCTTAGGATCTGTGGCTGGGCCTGAAAATTAAACTGACAAAAGACAGATGACTAAGAGAAAGGCTTATAGGTTGTATTTGATGTTAATATTTTTGTATGTATACAGAGGCTTTCATATATAAGACATGAAGACCCAAAGAAGTAGATAGGCCTGAGAGCTTATATAACATTTTAACAAAGAATGATAAATTGTCTTAAGTCCTCAGCACAGTGACTGGCATATAGTTAGCACTCAGCACATGGAAGCTATTCTTTGTTGTCTTCTTACTACTGCTAGTATTCATAGTTGTTGTAGTTTTGGTCAGGCTAGTAATGTTTGAGGTCAAGGATGGCCTTGCAACATGGCTCAAATTAGTTTGTGATGGCATTTCCACGTTCTTTGAAACATTTAGCACCCTTCTCAAGGCTTGCTAGAGAACTAAGTCTCTGTGCCCTAAGGCATTCATTGTATATAATAAATTAACCTATTTTCTCTGCATCTAGAACAGTACTAGCTAAGTATCCTCCTTGAAAATCGTCACTCAAAATCATTTTCTATGGGGCTTAATTATCTCGAGGAAACTTGGTTGGGAAAAGCTGATAAAGAATAGATTTCCATAATTCATGAAGTTGAGTTTGTATTTGAAAACTGTTTGATTTAGAAGAAAGAGTGTGACCCAAAAGGGAATGAAGCTAATGCATGAATTCCAAATATAGCATGCTTGCAAGGTGTTCTGAAGACTGTCTCCAAGAGACATTTTTCTGTTGTTTATGTTTATCCTCTGTAGACCTGATCCCGAAACCTATTTCCTAACTAATAATTTTCATTTTTACATTATTGAGCCTGAACGCTGACCATAGCCTTCCCTCGCAGGTGGTGCTAAATAAGAATGTTGATGCATTTACTTTGGAAGCCATTGGGGAATGCTGCCCAGAATTATGCCCATCTCTCTTTCACTGCACTCTTCTTATTAGAAAATCAAAATATGTTTTTGGTTGACATTCAAAAATGAGACAAGAAAAGGGCAGATGTCTGGAGTAATCCTAGCACATCAAGCCTTCGCTTTCATTTGCCTCTCCACGGCAAGCAAAGTACTGTTTGGAGATGTGGGAAAACTTTCCAAATTCATTTAAATTGTGAAGGCACAAACCCCAAAAGTACATAGATAGTTCTGGGTGTGCTGAACTGCAGTGGGAGCATTTGGAGCAGAATTACTGCTCAGACTGGAGGGGGAAGGTGGCTGGAGCGCTTTCTCTTTGACAACATCCAGACCTTATAAAGTAGATAGGAACAGAGTGATGACATCTGAGAGAATGGTGGATAGATTAATTCTCCCCAAACAACTCATGTGGTTAAAGAAGGGGGAAGAAAACTTACTAAAACTCTGAAGGTGTTGCTTGGCAGAATGCATTAATGTTTGGAAATAAAAAGGTATTTCCAGTGGTCTTTTGGAAACTGAGAACAGCAGTGGTTCTTCCAGCTCTTTGAAAGTTTCTCTGAACAGTATTATCATGGATTCATTTTGATTCAGGGCAGGTAGAAGAGTGAACATGAATGAGATCTGTTAGCAAGAAAGGCAACACGATTACATTCTCAATAAGTCCCACATTCTGAGCACCCTCTCCATTCTATCACAAGGTAGATTAATTCAACATCATGGTGACTCTGGTATAGTGAAACCTTAACTATGGCTAAAAATCGCTATAGTCATTCCACTTTCTGCAATCTTACATTTAGTCTCTTTCAATGGGCATTAATATGTGAGCTATATAGACAAATGAAAATTATTTTCATGGAAAGTTTAAGCAATTTATATACTTGTATTAAGGAGATATGTTGCTTTTCCTGTAGAGATTTATCTTTGCTTTAAAGATTAAGCCTGAAATAAGCCATGGAAAGAAAAAAGAAAAAGAAAAAGTGGAATAGTAGATCAGAAGAATTCTACTTTCAACATCTTCTAATGAGCCTACAATTAGGTAGAGATTGTCAACATCGCATTTGCCAAAGTCCAGACAATTGTGTCTTTCAAATTTCGTGGAGGTAGGGATGTTAGGGGAAGAGAAAGTTAGGAAGGAAATTCTGTGCTTGGAAACCTAGCTGTTTCTGTGTGTTTATGAACAAACTAAAGAAAATTGATAGTCCTCTGAGCATCCAGGTGAGCTCATCTGTGGAAAATCCCTGGCTGTTCTCTGGCAGTGCGCTTTAAATAGCTCAACTCCCTGAAAAAGGGTTGATGAGGAGATGATTTTTTTTATTCCTGGTAAATTTGTAAAACAGGCTGCAAAAGAAAGCATTTTCTAACTCTTCAATTGTTTACTGTGAGCTCTCATAGAACCAACTGCTTCCCCACCTGTCTCCAGTCCCATCTAGATAGCAGCAACTTCATAGACTGGGAGAAACTTTACAACAAATAACATGCCAGCATTATGGAGTATTTTGTGATCCATCAGTTTGAGAACAGATTTTTGAAGGCATCCTAAAATGGGGAAACTCTGTGCCTACAATACGTGAAGTTGTTCCGGTGTTACCTAAGGAGAGAGGGAAGGAGGGAGGGTTGGGTGCTGTCACAGGTGCAAAAACCTAGGGAGGGATCATATCGATGATGCCAATCAAAACCAGAAGCACTGGGCTTGGTGCTTCAACATCACTTTACCTTGACCTGAACAGGTTACAATGAGATGTTCTGTGCATCCCATTCTGAGTCCATGATCAAAGGGATGCCCTGGTGGCTGGTTAGGTTTAAAAATACCCTAGTAGGTATCTTCCCGCTAGATGTATCTAATTCCTGGATGAGATAGGCCTTGTTCAATCAACTTCATCCGGAGGGTATGGCCAGAAATTCAACCTGATATTGATCCTTGGAAACTGTGCTGGTAGCTTTTTGGGGATTGCTAATGAGAATCATAAAATAACACTAAAGAAAGATCTGAATGAACATGCCAGATGACTGCATTTGCACTCACTGAATTGGGTGTATGATTTGTGAATCAAGTTTGAGGCTGCCTTAGCATGTAGCCTCTCCTAAAATTTGGCTGCATCTCCTATTTAAATAAAATAGAAAATAAAAGTGGTTTCAAGCGTGTGATGAAATGATCGTGTTATTGAAATGCTAATTTAGATGTGGGAATTGCGTAAGAGATGGCCCTGCCTGTGAGACACAGCCTGCCTATCTGAACACATGCCCAACGAGAGCTCCTTTCTGCCAACGTTGTGTGTGTGTACGTGTGTGTGCGTGCACGCACATCTTACCATTTGACAAGCCTTTCTATGGGTGTCAATCTTGGTAAGTTTCCACCCAGGGGATTTCTCTGTGACTGCTTTAGCATACATTTAAAATTATTGTTAGTTGAACAAGGGCTTTCCTTTTCAAATACCACTGCATGCTTGACAGGATTTGGAACTTTCTAGAAAAGGGTTCCAGGCTCAGTAGTTCTGATCATGGACTAGTAACTAATTTGCTTGACTAGAGCATCCACCTAAGGCAAAGGGAAGAAAGTGGAGTGTGGCCAACTCAAGACTAGTGTAGTGGAGAGGCCATTCCCACAGTCTTTGACCTGGATGGACCCCTCAGGTGAAATGGCTTCCTCCGGTCCCCTCTGTTTGCCTGAGCTGAATGACAGGCTCTGGGGTCTGAGCAGTCCTGAGGCACTGCTGTCTCTGTGGATAAACAAATGGACAATATCGGAACCACAGGCTCTCCCTGCAGCAATGCAAATCAAAAAGTAAATGCATTTTGAAATGAAACACAGCCATAGGTTTTTAAAGCTCAGCATGGTGACAAAAATGTACAGCAAATCTTCCATTTGTGGGTGACATTTGGGAGAGAATTCATCCGGGCTTGAGTTTACTTGTAAAGAAGATAACCATGAAAAACTGTTAATATTACACTAATTGTGGGAGCTATTTATTCTGTTTAAGTTGCTTTCTCCATTAGCACAATCTCTAAAATGCACCCTTTGGTCTCTGGAGTATTTACACTTTCTTTTCCCTAATTATAAATATGGAGGCTGCAGAAGCAAAATACCTGGGAAGTAAAAGGATCTAGAGGAAAATGGGAAAAAGCCACGACAGAGATGAAAAATACCATGTTGGAGCCTGCAACCCCTGGCTCAGCAAGGCCTTCCAGGTCATTCATCTTGCCTTTGATTTGTCTGCCTTTTCACTTCAAATAGGTTTACAGGTTTTTAGCTGAAACCAATTAAAGAGAGCCAATTGGCAGGGTTAGCACTTGTGGTGTTTATGGTGTGCATTGTATTGATTTATACCGCTCAGCAGCTACAGTGAAAAGCAAACTATATGAAGAGGAAGGCAAGCCTCATGCTGCGGAGGCATTACAGTGCATGGGATTATTTCGAGGACAGTAATGAACAATGTCATAAAGCGAACTGCTGACTCTGCAAGATCACGCAATAAGTATTTTTATTTTATTTTTTAAGAAAGACAAACCAATGGCTACAGTTTAGTAACAAGTAATTATGCAAGATGCTTAGTATCAGTTGACAATGCAAGGCCTTTCACTTAAAGTAGCGGAAAAGGATGACACAAAAGAGAACACATTAGCTGGTGGTGTTGTAGCTCCTTTAGTTTTAACCTGGTGGACAGAGACCTCACTTGGGAGGCCCAAGGGAATGAGATCCAGGAGCATATAGTCTGGAAGTCATTGGGTGATGAGACAAAGATAACTTTTTTGAGATTTTGCAATATTGGAAAGAGCCAGGGGATCACTTAAGCTTGGCAGGGTCAAAATATTGAATGGGATATTCCAGAAAATGTGAAGCCTTGGGGGAAACACCCATGAAGTGAGGGTGATAAAGAAAAATACCAGATAACTTCTGAGGTCCCTTCCTGCCTTCTAGCTGCACTGGGCCTAGAATGTTCACTGAAGAGTTGTTGGTGGTTTGCATGCTTAATCATACAAAATCATCCGAATTGGCAGGCAGGAGGGAGCGGGCAAGGCGCTGGCATTTGTGAACATAAGACTAAATAACTACCTTGGGGTGGGAGAGTGGGAGAACTGCAGCCTTTTTGTTTATAGTCCTCTACAGCACAGGCTGATGAAATTCAGGAATGGGAACCAAAAACTCTTTTGACAAGTCTTATAGATTCTTTGATTATGGAAGAAAAAACTGTTTAAGCAAGTAAATGACCAGTTTGGTCTGGAAAATAGCTCAGGCTGGATTGTAATGTGGGACTTTTATGATTTAACGTTAAACTTCATAAAGACAGGTGAGTCAGGTGCAGCTTGAATATTTGTAATGATAATAATAATTATTATGAGGTGCTAATAGTCTTGCTTTGCCTTTGTTTAATAACTTATCCTCTTTTTTTTAAGTGCCATAACATGCATGGACTCTTTGATTATCAAGACAGCTCTGTGAGGTTGTAAGTTTAGGGCATCATCATCCCCCTCTGGAAGGTGAAGGGATAGCCTCAGGAGGATTAAGTGATTTATTGTGGCAACTGATAAGACAAAAGGAATTAACAATTATTGAAGACTTATGACTCACCAGATCCTGGACTAGAATGCTCATATATGTGTTGGGCCTCAAAACTAGGTATCAATATCCCTTTTTTACAGGAGAGGATATTTACTCCTCAAAAAGGTGGAGTAAATTGACCCCAGGTCAGTAACAAGTAAGAAAGCACACTGGGTGTTGAACCCAGGTATAAACTCTGGCTACTCACCTGCACTTTCTCTCTTTATTGCCCATATGGGTTATTTGTCTTTTTTTTTAAAAAAAGTTCCCTGGTCCAGCATGTTAGGGGCTTAGATGTTGTCACTCTATCTTAATAACAAGTAAAAAGCTGTACAAACAAAAAAATCAACAGCTCTTCTCAGATCTGACAGAGAAGGGAGGTCAGAAGGCAACCTTCTGCCCCCATAATTGGAGAAACAGACAGGCAAATACAGAGGGAATCACACCTTACCGGGGCAGAAACCCCTGTGGAAACCAGTACTGGGTTAAGAAAACCTGAACTGAAATTGATGCCTTGCTGGAGGCTCAGTGTGGACAAATCTGGGAGATAAAAATACCAGGGGGACCCAATCACTGGGGAAGCCCTCACACTTTTGTGAGTTTTACCTCTAAGAGCTCTACCAGGTTCCATGAGAAGATCAGAGAAAAATAATCCCCTTGGGCTTCCTATAGGGGGAGAGGAAAAGTAACCTTGAAATAAACCAGAGCATTCTGTTCTTTTTAACAAGGCCCGACCTCAGGAGAAACTATTTTGCTAGAGTCTAACCTATTGGAGTATTACCAGTCCCTATCTACCTGGGGAAAGGGAAACATCCAATTGCAGCCTATTCTAGCCTTCTGTGCAGATGGACAGGCAGAGCACAGAGGATTTTTAGGGCAGGGAAAATACTCCGTGTAACACTATAGAGTAATGGTGGATACATGCCATGATACGTTTGTCCAAACCCATGGAATGTACAGCAAGTGTGGACCCTAATGTAAACTGTAGACTTGGGATGATTATGCTGTGTTAGTGCAGGTTCATCAGTTGTAGCAAAAGTACCACTCTGGTGGGGGATGTTGATGGTGGGGGAGGTTGTACATTTGTGGGGGCAGAGGTTGTATGGGAACTTGCTATACTTACTGATAAATTTTGGCTATGAACCTAAAACTCTCTAAAAAAGAAAGTTTATTTATTTATTTAAAAAGAGATTCCACATAAGCCTCAGGATCCACTCAGGTCAAACTAGAGAAGAACTGTGGTCAGCTCATAGTTCTCGTTCTCATCCAGGTTAGATGAACTTCCTTGCAGTTTACATGTCCCTTCCTTTGCTTTTAATTTATTGTTTTTATTTCAAAAAATGTATGGGGTATAAGTGTTTTTTGTTACGTGGGTGAGCTGTATCATGCTGTAGTCAGGGCTTTCAGTGTGCTCATCACATTGTACTCTGTAGGCAGGTTTTTATCGTTTTCCCCAACCCCCTTCATAGTTTCCAATCCATTACTGCTCTTTATGACCATATATATCCCTTGTTTAGCTCCCACTAGTAAGCGCAAACATGTTTTTCCATTCCTGAGATACTTCACTTAGGATAATGGTCTCCAATTCCATCCAAGTACTGCAAAAGACATTATTTCATTCCCTTTTTTGGTTGAGTAGTACTCCATGATATATATATATATATATATATATATATATATATATATATCACATTTTCTTTATCCACTCATCAGTTGATGAGCACTTAGGTTGGTTCCGTATCTTTACAATTGTGAATTGTGCTGTGATAAACATTAGAGTGTAGGTGTCTTTTTGATAAAATGACTTATTTTCCTTTGCGTAGATGCCCAGTAGCAGGATTACTGGATCGAATGGTAGGTCTACTTTTAGTTCTCTGAGGAATCTCCATACTGCTTTCCATAGCAGCTGTTAAAGTTTACATTCCCACCAAGAGTATATAAGCCTTCCCTTTTCACCACAACATCTATTGGTTTTTTTACTTTTTAATAATGACAATTCTGATGGGTAAGGTGGTATCTCATTGTGGTTTTATTTTCATTTCCCTGATAATTAACAATGTTAGCATTTTTCATACTGTTTTTGGCCATTAGTCTACCTTTGGGAATAGTCTGTCCATATCTTTTGCCCACTTTTGATGGGGTTATTTGATTTTTATTTATTTCAGCATATTGGGAGGTACAAATGTTTAGATTACGGTTATTTGTTTTTTCTTGCTGATTCGTTTGACTTCTTTGTAGATTCTTGATATTAGCCCTTTGTTGTATATATAGTTTGTGAATATTTTCTCCCATTTTTCAGGTTGTCTTACTCTGTTGATTATTTCCTTTGCAGTGCAGAAACTTTTTAGTTTAATAAAGTCCCATTTATTAAATTTTTGGTACTATATTTGCCTTTGTGGCTTCGCTATAAATTCTTTGCCTAGGCCAATAACTAGAAGAGTTTTTCATACATTTTCTTCTAGAATTTTTATGGTTTCAGGTCTTACATTTAAGTCTTTAATCCATTTTGAGTTAATTTGTATATATGGTGAGAGATAGGGATCCAGTTTCTTTCTTCTGCATGTGGCTATCCAATTTTCCCAGCACCATTTATTGAATAGGGCATCCTTTTCCCAGTGTATGTTTTTGTCTGCTTTGTCAAAAATCAGTTGGTCATAGCTATAATATGTGGTTTTATTTCTGGGTTACCTATTCTGTTCCATTGATCTATATGTCTACCTTTATGCCAGTACCATGTTATTTTGGTTACTATAACCTTGTAGTATAATTTGATGTCAGGTAACATTATGCCTCCAGATTTGTTCTTTTTGCTTAAGATTATGTCGGCTATTTGGGTCTTTTTTGGTTCCATAGGAAGTTTAGGATTGTTTTTTTCTAGGTCTGTGAGAAACAATGTTGGAATTTTGATGGGAATTACATTGAATCTGTAAATTGCTTTGAGGAGTATGGACATTTTAACAATGTTGATTCTTCCAATCCATGAGCATGGGATATTTTTCCATTTGTTTGTGCGCCTATGATTTCTTTCATCAGTGTATTGTAGTTTTCCTAGTAGAAATCTTTCACCTCCTTGGTTAACTATATTCTCAGGTATTTATTTTCTTTGTAGCTACAGTCAATGGGTTCGAGTTCTTGATTTGACACTCAGCTTGACTGTTATTAGTATATAGAAATGCTATTGATTTGTGTACATTAATTTTGTAACCTGAGACTTTACTGAATTTATTTATCAATTTTAGGAGTCATTTTAGGATTTTCTAGGTATAAGATCATCTCATCAGCAGACAGGGATAGTTTGACCTCCTCTTTCCTGATTTAGATGCCCTTTATATCTATCTCTTGCCTGATTGCTCTGGCTAGAACTTCTAGTACTATGTTGAATAGAAGTGGTGACAGTGGGCATCCTTGTCTTGTTCTAGCTTTTAAGGGGAAAGCTTTCATCTTTTCCCCATTGAATATGATGTTGGCTGTGGGTTTGCCATATATGTCTTTTATTGTTTTGTTGTATGTTTCTTTTATGCTTAGTTTCCAGAGAATTTTTATCATGAAGTGGTGCTGGATTTTATCAAATGCTTTTTCTGCATCTATTGAGATAATCATATGGTCTTTGTTTTAAATTCTGTTCATGTTGTGAATAGCACGTATTGATCTGTGTATTATTGAATCATCCTTGCATCTCTAGGATGAATCCCACTTGATCATGGTGTATTATTTTTTGATATGCTATTTAATTCTGTTTGCCAGTATTTTTGTTGAGGATTTTTGCATCTATGTTCATAAAGTATATTGGTCTGTAGTTTTCTTTTTTTGTTATATCCTTTCCTGACGTTAGCATCAGGGTGATACTGGCTTCGTAGAATGAGTTTGGGATGATTCCCTCCTTCTCAAAGTTATAGAACATTTGCACTAGAATCGGTGCCAATTCTTCTTGGTAGGTTTGGTAAAATATGGCTGTAAATCCCTCTGGTCCAGGGCTTTTTTATGTTGGGAGACTTTTTTTATTACTGCTTCAATCTCATTACTCATCACTGGTCTGTTGAAGATTTCTATTCTTCCTGAGTCAAGATTGAGAGGCTGTGAATTTCCAAAAATTTATCAATTTCCTCTAGATTTTCTAGTTTGTATGTGTAGAGGTTTTCATAGTAGTTATGGATGGTATTTTGTATTTCTGTGGTATCAGTTATAATGTCTCCTTTTTCATTTCTGATTGAGCTTATTTGAATGCTTTCTCTTTTATGGTTAATCTATCAAGAGGTCTATCAATTTTGTTTATCTTTTCAAAGAACCAACTTTGTGTTTCATTGATCCTTTGTATTTTTTGTTAGGTTTCCATTTTATTTAGTTCTGCTGTGAGCTTTGTTATTTTTTTTCTTCTGCTGACTTTGAGTTTGGTTCATTCTTCTTTTTCTAGTTCCTTGAGGTGTGATATTAGGATGTTAATTTGTGATCTTTCTGATGTAAGTATGTAAGGCTATGAACTTGCCTCTTAACACAACTTCTGCTGTATCCCATAGATTTTGGATGCTTGTTTCATATTTGTTATTCAGTTCAGAAAATCTTTTGATTTTCATCTTAATTTTCTCATTGATCCAAGGATCATTCAGCAGCAGGTTGTTTAATTTCCATGACTTAGAGTAGATTTGAGAGTTCCTCTTGGAATTCATTTCTAGTTTTATTCCACTGTGGTCTGAAAAGATACATGGAATGATTTTGATTTTTCTGAATTTGCTGAGACTTGTTTTGTGGGAAAACATGTGATCTATTCTGAAATATGTCCCATGTGCTCATGAGAAGAATGTATATTCTGCAGTTTTGGGGCAGAGTGTTCTCTAGATGTCTGTTAGGTCCATTTGTTCTAGAATCCCATTCAAGACCAGTGTTTCTTTGTTGATCTTCTGCATCAATGATCTGTCCAGTTCTTTCAGTGGTGTGTTGAGGTCTCTGACAATTAAGATGCTGGTGTTTATTTCTTTGCTTAGATCTAGTAGAATTTGTTTTATGAATCTGGGGAGCTCCTGTGTTAGGTTCATATATATTTTGGATTATTATATCTTCGTGCTGAATTGTTCCCTGTATCATTATATAATGACTGTCTTTGTCTTCTTTTTACCATTGTTTATTTAAAGTCTATTTTATCTGATGTGAGAATAGCTACTTCTGCTTCCTTTTGGTTTCCATTTGAGTGGAATATTTTTTTCCATCCCCTTATCTTGAGTCTATGAGAATCCTTGCATGTTAAATGGGTTTGTTGGAGACAGCATATGTTTGGGTTTTGTTTCGCATCCATTCAGCCAGTCTATACCTTTTAAATGTTAATATTGATATTGAGACAATGTTCTGCTCATCATGTTGAATGGTACCTAGTTGCTTTGTTTTCTCCTTGTGCTACTTTTTTATAAGAGTTATGAGCTTTAACTTTTGGGTGTTTTTACTCTTGGGTTTTGATTATTCTGTTCCATGTATAGGATACTTTTAAACATTTCTTGTAGGGCAGGTCTAGTGGTGAAAAATTCCCTTAGTGTTTGCTTGTCTAAGAAAGACTTTATTTCTCCTTCATTTATGAAACTTAGTTTTGCAGGATGCAAAATTCTTGACTGGCAGTTATTCTGTTTAGGAAGACTGAAAATGGGACCCCAGTCCTTCTGGCTTGAAAAGTCTCTGCTGAGAGGCTGCTGTCAGTCTGATGGGTTTTTCTTTGTAAGCAACTTGTTGTTTTCATCTTGCAGCTTATAGGATTTTTCTCTTTCACTTTGACTTTGGCCAGGCTAATGACTATGTGTCTTGTGATGTCCTAATAGTTGTATATCTTTCAGGTATTCAAAGACCATCTTTTATCTGGATATCTAAATCTCAATTGATAGCAGGGAAGTTTGCCTAATTATTCTCTCAAATAGGTTTTACATGCTTTTTGTTTTTTCTTCTCCTCCATGAACACCTATGATTCCTATATCAGCTTGCTTTGCATACTCCCATATTTCTCACAGTGATTATTCATTCCTCTTTGCTCTTTTCTCTACATTTTTTACTGCATAAGTTACTTCAAAATCCTTGTCTTGAAGCTCTGAAATTCTTTTTTCTGCTTAGCCTAGTCTGTTGTTAAAGCTTTATATTGTATTTTGAAATTCCTTAAATGACTCTTTCATTCCTTCAAGTTCTCTTATCTCTTTTCTAATGCTATCTATCTTTTAAATGAACTTTTCTTGCCTGTCCTGAATTATTTTTGTGATTTCTTTGAGACGGTTTTCTACCATCTCCTTAATTCCATTCATCTTACTTGCCATCCATAATCTGAATTCTATATCTCTCATTTCGACAATTTCCTTTTGGTTGTAGTTCATCACTATAGAGCTATTGTGATCCTTTGGGGGGTGTCAAGACAACCTCTTTTTTCATGTT
Source organism: Cheirogaleus medius (assembly GCA_008086735.1). NCBI lineage: Eukaryota > Metazoa > Chordata > Mammalia > Primates > Cheirogaleidae > Cheirogaleus > Cheirogaleus medius. Next base: position 122,627,156 of record VBSM01002608.1, on the reverse strand, counting down.
GCCAGAGTTTTAATACTGGTTCATTCTCATCTGTGGCCTCTTCTCTCAGCTCAAAACAGATAGCACATATGGTATACCTATTCTCCTCTTCTTGGACCTCTGTTGCTTGGTGAAGATAGGGATGTGTCTGTGGATGGTATACTTGGTTTCTACTCCAGAACCTTGATCATGCAGGAGAGGATCAGAGGCACTGTGAGCCTTTAACACTGCTATTCTGCTGTGTCTCCCCTATTCCCCTGGGGTTGTCACAGGGCCACTATAGCAGGACAAGCCTGTAGTGTAAGACATGCACGAGAGGTGGGGCTAGCCTGAGGGATTGGGCCTGCACATGGGACAGAGAAAATCTGCTGGGGATGGTGCACACATGGGACTGAGCAGCCAAGGTGCTGGGTGCATGGGTGGGGTGAGGCATGCATAGGATGTGCTGCATGCGCAGGATAGAATGGGCCCTTGGGGTGGAGTGAGCCTATGGGGCAGGACACTTGCATGGGATGGAGCAGGCTTGTGGGGCAGGGTACATGTAGGGCATGGTGTCTTGAGCACCTGCATGGGAATGTCCCTTCCTTTGAATACTTTTCCCCAATCGTCTTGATTTCATGGTTTCCAATACCAATGGTGATTTCCTTTGTTACAGAACAAAGGAAGTAAGAGCACCATATAATTTATCATCCAAATTAAGATAATTTTGAAGTGAAAGAAGGTACCATTAATAATTATACCAGGGAAATAGGCATAAACATGGATCGTTCAGGTTGAAATAGGGAGAATGGTCACTCTACTTAAGACTTCAAACTTGCGAAGGAAAGCTGAATCTGGGCATGTGTGCATGTATGTGTGTATGTGGGTAGTAGACTAAATCCAGTTTGGTAGCAACTCTAATTACTCTACCACTAAGCAGTAGGCTCCTCAAGGGCAAGCTGCACTTTATTCTATATACCTGCCCTACCTTTACTGGCCTGGTATATCTCCACCACTCAGCAAGTGTTCATTCAATGAATGAATGAATGGGCTAAAGGCTTAGCTATTTTTCTTCTTTGCTTCTTTTATATCAGCTCTCTCTATTAGGATTTCCAATTCTATCTACCAGTTTCCTCTTTCCTTCAACATCCTTCACTTTCTCTTAGTGATATCATTCCTCTTACACATGATAGACTCAATAGCTATTTATCTCTCAATGTAATTTTTCTTTCAGATTTTCTGCTTTGCTGGCTAAAGCCACACTAACCCAGAAACTGTAGCAAATTTATGTCTTGGGATTTGGAGGTTGGGTTGGTGGTATCAACCTGATGAAATATGATAGAGAAAAGCTTCCAAAACAGTGTATTCTGGGGCAAAGAACAAAACACCCTTATCAAATAGGCAAGAATGCCAGCGTAGGAAGCCTGTCACAAAAGATTTTAAGATTACTGTGGTTATCATATTTAGCACGCATGTTACAGGACAAAATAAAAAGTAGAATTGATTTAGAGGCTTACTGCAGAGACGATAGAGGAAAAAAAGACACGATAATGTCTCAATAACATAAAACAAATTTAACCAACCAACCGAACAAACAAAGCATATTCTTATTATAAGGGTCAGATATAGATAATTTTAAGCCTGGGTAAGGCTAAGCATCGGGAAGGTATGATATGACTTAGAACCTGGACTGTAGGAAATCCAAGTTTCAGCCTTGGCAGGGGGGAGTGGCTGTGAGACCTAACCTCCAGGCTCTAATTGTCTCCATCTGTGATGTGACAGAATTCAGGCCTTGTACTCTTTAGGGCGTCTTCTAGATTTAATCATCTTTTTTCGTAGTTTTTTGAAGATACTTAATACTTAGGCTGGAACACCCCTGAAGCAGAAGAGGCAGCTTACACTGTAGCTTGGATCCTAAGAGACATTGCATTTCCAGGCCTGTACAACCTATTCTCTAGTCTCACAGCATGGTAGCCTTGGACCTTCTGTGTCCTGCTCATTTAGTTATTGGAAGGGACCAGCTACCTTTAGAAACAGTGCTTAGAATTTTCCAGCTTGGAGAAATTTAGACCAACCCCTTAATTTCACAAGAAAGAAGCTAATGCTAAGAGAGACATATATAAATTCACAGAGCCATGTTATAGCAGAATATTTGCTAAAACCTATGCCTCCTGACACTGCTCAAATCTTACACTCCACGTCATTTATTCATTCATTCAGTACTTCCTGAGAACCTACTACTGAGTCAACACCTTTTCTACCTGTTAGGAGTCAAAAAGATATAGAAGATACTATCTCTGTTTGCAAACATAGTCTTTAAAGATACATATATTAATGAATTCTCATTGTTGGCATTGCTTTTGTAGTTATTATTTTATTAAACAGCTGCTTGCCTTAGCATTACCATTGAAGAATATTATACATTTATTTTTCTGGTGTGGTAGTATGGCAGGATGGTAGACACTGTTGATATTAAGATATACTAGGCTGCAGAAACAATAGCCTTCCACCACCCACTACTGCTAAATATAATAGCTTAGGGAAAGATGTATTTTTTAAAAATTTAACAGGCAAATAGAAGCTTTTCTCCCTGCAGTTTTCAGGGACTCAGACTGATAGAGGATGTTCCATTTTCAGGATGGACTTACAGGGTTACCCTAGGTATGAATATTTGACCAGATGAAGGGAAAGAGCATAGATGATTGCATGCACTGTTTTATGGACCAGGTCTTGCCATGGTGCTGAATACCTTTGCTCACATTCTATTGGCTAGAACTCAGTCACATGACCACACATAAATAAAAGATAGGCTGGGAGATAACATTCTAGCTCTGTGCCCAAAAAGTAGAAAAATTAAGTTTTTATGAACTGCCAAAAGTCTTTGCTGCATTGCTTTATGCTCAACCACATGGTGAAATGTGTCCTTAAATCTCACCATTTATTAAACCACTGCATGAATTCCTGTTTGGATTTACTTCAAGTTTGTGGAGAGTGATTTGCATTGATTGTTATATGGGTATGTTCAACCCTGTTGAAAGTTAACTTACTTGCTTTTTTCTATGGCATGTGCCACATGCCTTTAGAATTCTGCAAATAAATTTAAAAGTTCAATATTATATTTAATAATCAAACACAGAATGAGAGCTGTATAAAGTTTTGTCTCTATGTCTCGCTTGATTTATTTCTGACCATGAACAACAAAACATAATTATACAACATCTCAAACAACTCACATAATATTCTTTACCAAAATAAACGAGGAAACAAAAACAACACCAGCAACAACAAAAAAACCCTGCCTTCTCTTAGAGGTAGTTCCGAGGGGTTAAAAGGAGATAGAGTTAATTACACATATTTTTAAAAATTCAATGAAAGATTACTAGGGATATAACTCCTATTTCATGAGAGAAATATATATGAATAATTATGGAAATATTATTTTACCTACCATTAACAAGTCAACTTTAGAAAATTCTTTAACCTACCAGTAATCTTTTTCAGCAACTTGTATGACTAACTATTAAATTTAAAATGTGAAGATTGGGTAATGACATAGGAATGAGTACTAGGTGAGATTACTAAAGCTCTTCAAAGCAACAAAGAGAATCCCAGACTGAAGTCTTCATTGGGGTCACTTGAGTATAATTTTAATTGAAAATACTCCATCAAACAGTAAATACTATTTCTACAGATTTCCATATGGCTCATTCCCATATTTTATTTTCTGCTCCTGTTTCTTTTCCAGGAAGGCATCTCCAACTACTCTATCAAATACAGCCTCCTTCATTATTATTTATTCCCTTTACTATCTTTGGTTTTATTTTTATAGCAGTTTTTGCTATCTCACATTATGTAACATATTTACTTGTTTGTGTGTTATTGTCTCTATTTGTCACCAGAATATAAGCTCAAGGAGGGCAGGAACTCTGTCTGTCTTGTTTATTATTGTATTCCCAGCACCTTGAACAAATAATGCCTGCATTAAACTAGGTGCTCCATATACTTTGGTTGAATAAATGACTTGCTTGTTTCATGTAGAAACAAGGTTGCTTTATGGTCATGATGGAGGCATTGGTCACTGGTTATGATCTGTAAGTGCTATTCTGGGTGGTTGCATGTCCCAGAGCCATTGTCAACGGTGCCAGTTAGCTTTTGCTGCTGAAATGACTGCCCCAAACTTAGTGGCTCAAAGCAGCAATTGTTTATTTAGCTTATGATTTTTGTAAGTCTGCAATTTGAGCTGGGCTTTCAGCTGGGTGGTTCTTTTCACCTTGGCTAGACTCACTCATGCATCTGTGGTCAGATTTGAATCAGTTAGGTGGCCCTGCCTCTAAGAGATGGCTGGCTGTCACCTGTGATGATGGGCATGACCAAGCCATGTCTCTCTCATCATCTAGCAGGCTAGGCCATGCTACCCATATGGCAGATGCTCAGGGTTTCAAGGCCAATAGCAGAAAGTAGAAAACCTTTTGAGGAAAATGTTCAAAACAGATATAAAGAACTTCTGATGCAATCTGTTGGCCAAAGCATGTCATAATGGCAGCCCAGACTCAAGTATGGAGAAATAAACTCTACCTCCAAAAAGGGTGGAACAGGCAATTCTGATTTTAAGAACATGTATCTAGGCAAGAGAAGAGTTTGTGGCCACTTATGGAATCTATCACTAAACCTTCATTGTTTTGGTCTGGAGGACCTACAGGGACAGATACCTCTTCCACTAAAACATCATAAAATCAAGGCAATATAGATATAGAATATATATATAGATATAAAATATAGAAAGTCCAAATGGATGTCTATGAGTAACATCCTCATCTGCATAAAAACACCTTTCTTGTGAGGGCGGCCTGATTGTCCACCAGCTAATAGCCATATTGTTTCCTTCTCCCCCACAGTACTAATTATATTTTACTCTGCATGCATTTCTGCTCAGCTATCTACCTTACTGCTCAATAAAAAGAGATAGTGTTTCAAAATAAATAGCCTGATACATTGTAAAGAAGCTGCAGATATTTAGAAACAATATTTTCTAAATATTAATAAGCTCTATTTTAAAATTTGTTACATTCAGTGAATTATGTAAATGAATATCAGACCTGCAGGTCACCATCCCACAGCTCCAGTGCAGCAAGCCTAATTACTCATCTATAAACAGACAAGTCATCATTTAAAACTCTGTCTTTTGTCTTACAACTCTGTCTTTGGGTTCTATCCAGCTAAACAAACCTAATGTGTGAAACTTGTTTTTTCTTCCTAAAAGAAAAAAGGAGAGTGTTTTTATTACAAGGAAGAAGGACAGTGTTTGTTTTATTTACTTTTGAATTTGTAGGGGACATGAGGGAAACCATCTATTTAAACTGGTCCAAGTCTCAATTGGATCAGGGTGCAGGGACATGGGAGTGGGAACAGGAGGTGGGAAAAGGTTAAAACTGAAAGTCTTTTTGCAGAAAGCCTGAGCTCAATCCCTTTGAAAAGCTCCTGGCTTGCAGAGCTGCACTCTGGAAGAACGGGTCAGCCAGATGTGAGCACGTAGGTCTCACTTCTGGAACAATTTCCTGCTTGGTTCCCTTACATGGTTGCAGGATATGAGGATGAGAGTGAAGCAGGAATCCCCTCCACACCCACCAAGTAATTCACATAATGCGTCCGTGTAGACTGTCCATAATCTGTGCTCTTTCTCTGTCCTGGCCATGTTCCTCTCCCAAGAGACTGGATCCAGATCTAGATGGGGAGATGAGAAGTCTACACTAAAAGCCTGGACATAGAGAAGTTCATAGATAGCTTTGGGATGGGATTGTTTAGCATGGTGTGGAATTTTGTGGGTCTTTGATGGAATCTTTAAGGGTAGATAGAAGATGTTTCTAGAAAGAGTACCTCTGGCAAAATAGGCAAAATGAGGTAGATCGAAAAGCTAGAAATGCATGTTGAGTATTTAGAGCCCTAGAGAAGGTGGTACTGAATGCAGAGAGAAGGGTGGTCTGAATGTGGAGGAAGGTGTGTTAGGGCGTGGGGAGACCTATTGAAGGTGGGGAGTAGGTGGGACTCATGCTTGTGGTCATGGAAATCCACTGAGGACTGTTAAACCAGTATCTAAAAATGAGCGTGTGAGAGATGTGGACAGGAGAGATGTGCTGATACCTCCTAGGAAAATTTAGAGTCCAAGAACCAGCTCTCCACTCCTAGTGATAAGTTTAGCAAAGTAAGATGGAATGAAACATGGCGCTTTTTACAATCCACCAGAATGACGAGGAGTTTCTGTGTCGATGGTAGACACTGACTAACAAAGGAAAGAAACTGAGTCAGTCTCTCTCTCTGAGGTTACACTCAAGGCATAGTCATATGATGTGGTCTGTGCTCTCTAGGAGTGATGGATAACTTTAAGGCTTTTTTTCCCTATCACTGCAGAGAATGATCCTTCTGGAAACTCACAGTGTTTGGAAACTTGAAACAATTTCTCTCTTCAGTCTCTCCACTTCCCTCAGTATTTGCTGCTGGTGTTGTACTATAATTCTCCAGAAGCGAGTTCTTTAAACAAACAAACAAATGAGCAAACAAACGAGCCTCCTGAACGAATAAAATATCCTCACTGTAATTTCTCACACCAGCCTCTTTTCTCTCAACATATTTTCTATTTGTTCTGATCAATCCTTTTCTGATTACTTTATATCCGTTCTCTCTTTTCCAACTTTTCTGAGGCAGATGATTGCCTGTCACAGGCCCCTACTGAGTTTTTATCTTTACTTTTTTGCTTTTAACACATCACCCTATCTGTTTCCACTATCCCCAATGTAGATATGATTTCTAAATAAAAGGTAATATTTTCTATTTTGCAAAGAGATTCCAAATCTCCCTTTAACTCATTTCATAAATCTTATTAGAAAGTTACAACCAACCTTTAAAAAATTAATAACTTTCCTTATTATAAAAATTGCAATAATTTATTATAGAAAAATTCAAACCACAAGAATGTATAAGAAAAATAAAAACATAGAGAAATCTAATTTACATAGGTAACTATTGTTAATATATGGATATATAGCATCTACTGTTGTCCTGTGTACACACGCACACATGCACAAACACACATAGATTTTAGTCTATGAAATAGAGAGAGAGAGAAATATATTTTTATTTTCCTAAGCATTTTTAGAAAAAAATTGTATTAGAATTATGATTTTCAAGATGAGGGAAAATTACATGACATTGGTGCTTTATGTAGAGGCTATCATGAGCAACTTAAAATATCAATATTTTCCTGGTTCATTCAAGCTTGGCAAAACTTAGAACTTCTTCACCAAATTCAATAATATTATTTTTAAAAAACCAAGGTCATAAGTATTACTGGAGAAGGAAAAGAAAAAAGAAGGTCTGATAGTTATAATGGAGCCAGCCACTAAAAGAGTTGGGATCTTTTAATAAGTTAGTATTTGTAGCACTGTCTCTCCCCACCCTAATTAAAGATTTTACATCCTCCACATAAATATTTCTAAAGATCCAATTGGTTCTTCAAGGTATGAATGACAGAACTAGTTTCCTTTAAAAAAAGGAGCTCCATTGTTTAGAAGCAGCCAAATGCTTTAGCCTTAAAGATGCAATTTACCCAAAGGAGAGGGATTGTGATCAATACAACATATAATCTTGTTGATAATATTCTCCTCTGCAAGAATTTAGGCGTTATTGAAGCACCTATCCAGGAAAGGAAACTATTTAAAATGCCCTAAGTCTATTGTCTTATTTTCTCCAAAAGTTTATTCTGAATAAAAGATGCTTTCAAAGTATAAGAACACTTTGGAAACTAATATAAATTAGGAAAAAAGCTGTTGCTATAATTAGTCTACATTCTCAACAAACATATAGCAAAATATCAGTATAGAGGTGGGATGTATTTTTGTCTGAACTTAGTTCTGATTCAATATAAGGGTTTTTTTTTAAGTCCCAATAATGTAACTTAAAAAGTTTCTGGAAATATTTATTGTATAAAGCTTAGAAGATGAAAAGAATGTAACTGTTATTCTTGGTTTGTTTTGAGGTTATTTACTTAGGGCTAAGCACCTCATTTTTCTTGTGTACAAAAAGTAATTATGCAGTCAAAAGAAATATAGCTCATATACTTCAAAACATATGAAAAATGTAAAACTTTATTACACACATTAATTTCTAACAAAGGACATCTCTAGCATCAGTGTAACTGGGACAAGCCAGATAACTGATGTATATATAAGGATGCTTCTCCCAAATGGGTTTTATAAAGGCAAACAAACAAATAAACAATTTCTTCTTTTATGTCTGCCTCTCTTTTATAAATTTTCACTTCCCAATACAGGCAATAGTTTTGAGGATGTGTGTGTATGTGTGTGTGTGTATGTCTGTGTGTGTGTGCACATTAATATATTCTGTTTAAGTTCGTCTTGCTAGTCTCTCATTTCTCATCTTACTGATTCAAGCTTCTCAGGTTGAATCCATTTCTACATGTAGCAAAGCAAAGATATGAAAACCTATAAATTATGAATTAAATACGTTCATGGTTTTTCCAACCTGGATCTTGCCCATTCTGACCTTCTGGAAGTGTCAGCATTTTCTTGGAAAGCCGCATTTCGTGTGAGCCAGGCCTGCTCTGTTCGCCCTCATTCTTTCACTCCCCGAGCAGTGGCTCCTGGATAACAAGGTCTGGATCCTTGCCCCTCTAGGCCAGGGAGATCTGTGGGTCAACTTTGGTTGTTTTGGGGGCCATGGCTGATTTGCGGGGGGACGTTGTGCTGCACAATATGGTGCCGCTAAGGGAAAAGGCGGTAGGGGGTGGGTGGCTCTCATCTTGTGCACACTCGATAATAACCAGGGAAACTGTTTTGTCAATGAAAGGAAAATAAATATAAGGAAAGCAAAATAATAAACCTTATCTCACATGGGGAAACAAACTTAACATTTTAAACTGTCAAGCTTGAAGCTGTCCATGGAGTCCCCTCATCCTTGGTAAATATGCAAGAATTGTCTGATGTTTGAAGCTATTCATTCTTTTAAATATAGTAAGTAAAAAAGAAATTTATGTGAGAAAGGGTGAGTGTGTGTGTGTGTGTGTGTGTGTGAATGATTAACGGTTGGTGAAGGGTCAGGGAGTGGCTTAGGGTATTGAGAAATAATACAAAGAAAAGGAATAAATAGTTCTCTTTCTAGGATAGGATAATCTATGATAATAAAGAATTTTTTCAGAAATAAGAAGCGTAGCAGTCATCAAGTTCAGGCAAATGGTATTTGGAACATCTAAATAAGATAAAATCTGCAGTCTACTTTGATGAGTAACTGATTTGATGATGCCATGATTTAACTTAGCAAAGCAGATTATTTTAAAGAAAACAACTGATATAGAAGTCAAATATTACTGAACTACAATGTGTATTTCTCCATTTTATTCTGTCTTTGTTTCCCTCTGCAGTAGTACCAAGATGGGAATGTCTTTAGAGTGAATTAGCTATGAATGTTGTTTAAGAATTTTATGAGTACCATTAAGCTCTGGATGGGATATCGATACTCCAACACTATCTTGCCAGAGAAGAAGTGGCAGGTTTAAGTTTGACATCCTCTTTTTTGTTCTTTTAAGTTCCCCTATGTGACATCCAATGTACATCTGGGTGGGTGGAAGAGAACTGATACAAAGAGATTCCTAAAGAAGTTGTCATTCAAATACAAAAAATATGTCATCTTGACAACCAAAAATTGAACTTCAAGTTGTAAGCTATTGAATGAGAATGATTACTCTGTAGTTAAGAAAATGGCATACCTTAGGTGATTGTTGATATCACAAAGGCATACATGTCTTTAATGTAGTCAAGAATAATATCTTCAAAAGGAGAGCTCCTCAAGTTTGCCTATGTGTGTGTTGTCAGATCTTACAGTATTTATGGAGATGACTCTAATAAGAGCTAAGTTTTCTCATGACTTCCAAAGTTCTTCACCCTCCATTCAGGGCCAATTTATCTATTAGATATAGTGTCAAGAGCCCACAATACTTTTAGGGGCCCACAAAAATGTTTTAATTTCTTTTAAAATCAGAACAAAAAGTGAACTTTTAGGTCAAAGAAAATGTTTTAATATGTATTATTAATATATTCTTTATACCAACACAAAATATAATAAAATATATCATAAAATATAATTTAACATTTTTTAAGGAGGAATGGATCCACAAAGGTAAAAGTGCCTCTAATGCCCACGAAAGGAATACTTTGACCCTGCCTCCATTCACTGCTCCCTAAAACCTGCTTCCCTGTTTCAACTAGTAAAATTCATGAGGTTCATTTTCTTTACCTGTCAAATGAAGGTATTATCTCACAGAACTGTTCTGAGGATTAAATAAAATCAAACTCAAGAGCATTTTGTAAACTGTAAAATACTTTCACAAGTGAGATCACATTATTATTTTCTTAGTCATGATCATTATCACCTGCATGGTCACTGAAGCCAGAAATGTGGGATTAAATTTGAATCCTGTCTCTCTATCTCTTCTTCCAAATGGCTGCTAGCTCCTCTGATTGCTACCAGTGCATGGCTCTGAAACCCATTTCTTCTTTTCCATTCCCATTGCTATGGTGCTTTCTCTCTCTCTTTCTAAAACTTTTTCATCATGGTGAATTTGGACATAGACGAAGACAGAATAACAAACCTCCTAGACCTATTACCGAGCCTCCAAATCACTCCTGTTTTATTCATACCTCAAATCATTTTTGAAGCAAGTCTCAGGTACCACGTAATTTTATCCACAAATATTTCAATACATTTCTGTACAAGATAAGGACTCTTTTAAAAAAATATATAACGATAATACTATTTTAACCCCTAAAATAGCAATAACTCCTTAATTCGTCAAATATATAGCCGGTGTTCATATTCAGCATTGTCTTACAAATGTCATAAATGTTTTTCAAACTTTTTTTCAGTAAGATTCCAAATAAAATCCTAACATTGTGATTTATTGATCTATAGGTTCTCAATCTTTTTTGTGTCTCTGCCATTTATTTGTTTATTAATCTTTTCACTGCACTGTTGCTGTAGCTGTCTTGCTATTGTTCAGCTTCCTGCTTCCAACCTCTTTTCTCTCTGATTTACTTTCCAAGTTGCTATCAAGGTGATATAAAATGGATTAGATCATGTGATTGTTTTTCTTATCCTTTTAAAAAAAACTTTACTGGCTTCCTCATGTCTACAGGATGAAATCCATTTATTTGTTTGTTTGTTTAAGCGGAGTCCTGCAAGCCTTCAATCATATGGGCTAAACACACTTTTCCAGATTAATTTTCCATCATCTCTTCTATACCTACACCTGTAACCTCCCACATCCATCCCCCGTACTCCAGCCCCAAATGCGTTATTCTCTTTCAGGACCATCGCTCAGACTGTTTTTGTTTGTTTTCTCCAGAAAAGCCCTCCTCTGTCTTCCCTGCCTATCAAAATCCTACTCATCCTTTAAAGACCATTTTGAATTTCACTTCCTTTCTGAAGCCTTTGCCAATACTTTATATCTAAACTGGTCCTTCCATTCCCTCTGTGCTTCTATAGAGATAGCATTTTGATGATACATCTCTAATGCTCATGATCAAATGACAGCATCTGAAAGTTTAAATGCCTTAACTCATTTAACCACTTCGGTACGGCGCTCACCGGCCGCGAAACCTTGCCCACAGCCGGCACTCATAGTCCGCACGATAGTTTGTGCTGTGCATTGACGACGAATCCGTTTTGCTCTTGTGTGATGAGGAAAGCTTTAACACACTGAAAGCTTGTTTTACTTAATAGGCAGCTTCAGGAAAATAACTATAATAACTCCTACTAAGGACTTGTTAAAAGGTCACAGATTCGTAGTAGCTTACTAGCTGAACGTACACACTGCAACTGCAGAGATAAAAGCTGTAGAAGTAAAAGCTTTTGGCTGTCGACTACAGTCGACGCTCGGCTGTGCGAATTCATCTGTGGCTGTCGACTATAGTCGATGCCTGTACCGAAGTGATTAATAATCCCAAACACTCCATAGAGAAGGTACTATTATTATTCCTATGTACAGATGGGGAAATAACAACATTAGTTAATGTTTATTCAGTGCCTGCTAGGTTCTAGATACTGTTCTCTCGAATATAATTTTTGAGAAATCCCCTTGATGTGGGCTCTACTATTACCTCCATTATATATTTGAGGCAAATGAGGCGCAGATAGGTTAGATAACTTTGCCCAGTGTCCTACAGCTAGTCAGTAGCAGAGTGACACTTGGAACACAGGTAATTTGGTTCTGGAGCCCGTACCGTCAACCACTGTGCTAAGCTGCTCTTATGAGGAAATATGGTTTTTATGAAAAATGTAGGAGTATATGTGTGTGTGTTATTATATAGCTCTCCCTCTAAAGTGTACATTATTCCTTAAGGGCAGCACTTGTCCAATTTTACTAGCACAACACTGTGCATACAGTAAACAGTTAAATGTTTAATGAATTAAATGTCTTGAATTAGCCCTGAAGTATTTGGAAACTAACAAAAAAATTATTCACAATGAAGTGCTATAATTTCTGAAACTCAATATAATTCAATAGAAAATCAAGACCAAGTTTACCAAAAAGTGAAAGGATTTACATATACATTTTAGCGGCATATGTATTAATATCATGTAAAGCAAGGCACACTAACATTGAGCTGGAATATACTAATAACAAAATTACATGACATTCCTCTGAGGTTCTTAAGGAAATGAATGACAGAAAATATGGAACATTAAGCTATAAAATGATGAATATTTCTAGGCTTCCCCTGATATGAGGTATTTCACAAATGGGCCCATTGTCATTATGTAGGGTGTCCTGACTGTAATGTATGGAATATTTCTTCAGAAGTAGACAAACTATTTCACTTACTTGTGCAGCAATCAGGGCTGAAACTTGAATAGATTCGGAGAGAAGACTAGATGAATTGTTGAAATTGTTTTTGAGATTGCTTTGACTACTCCAATTTAGAAAAGGAGCAAAGCAACAGATGCCTCCTCCCAGGGTCTGAGGTTGTCATTCATTTGAAATTAAAATGGATAATAAAACCACAGAATCACGGGTTTTAGGATGACTGAGAAGCAAGACAGATGCCACTGGCTCATGCCTTGGTGCCATCTTAGAAATTCTTTCCAGTATGCCTCTCAGCTTATTGCCAAATACTATAGGAGATTGTTGGCTTTCTAAAGAATAATAATTCAGTTTGCCTTTTAATTTTAAAAAAAGTTGGAAAACTTCATACATAAGAAATAGAGGCCAAAAGTGATGAAACAGGGTTTGGGCTCTGAACTACAAATTCCTAGATGACATTTAGCTGAGAGGTCTTGTAATTCCATCCTCTGGAGCTCTTTTAAAGAGAAGGACTATGGCATTCTAATGGCTTGACTTCACTTTGCAGAAAAAAATCCTGCCTTTCCAAAGCAGCAGAGAAAGAAGGCTCTGGTGTCTGCAGATAGTCCTCCCCCTGCCAAAAACAAAAACAAAACATAAACAAAAAAACACCCAAAACAAAAACACCTTGGTCCAGGAATCAGACTTCAAATCAGAACAATTTTGGAATCCTAATGACTTCTCTAACTGATCTCAGAGCAGAACTCTGCTTTGCTCCTTGCCTTCTTGATTTCCTAGCGGACAACACAGACTTAAAAGTTACCTTTAGCTTATTTGCCATCTTGTGACATAGACCCTCCCTGCATCTCTTTATAAATACAGGGCACTCCTAACTCTTACACTTCCTAGGCACTGGAATTCCATAAGAATACAACACAAGTAGCCCACCAGCCTATGGTTTGAGCCTAACAAATAAGAGTAAATTTTAAAGTATACTTAACTCACCATTTGCAAGGGATTGAGACATGACTGATCTTTGACTATATATTTGCATCTGTATGGTCAAGGAAGAAAAAGCAAAATTTTCAGTTCATATTTTCCTAAAAAATCGATAAAAACCATTGGTTGGTAGATAAGAATGGTCTTTTGTGGACATCTCACATGATTTCTCATGATGATTACTGTTCAGTTTGACAGGTTAAGCCTGTTTGTTAGCATTATCGGGCTCAATACTACAAATAATGCAAACAAACAGCAATTGTCTTGAAGTTTGTTAAGTAGTGCAGATTTCAACTATGGCATGCTGTTTTTTTTTTCATATGAATAAATTCATACATCAGAAAGATGTCCTTCCTCTGACCATATATCAGGTCTGTCTTTTGATTTTGTAAGAATCGTCATTGTAGGTGGTAAGCATGCCTTCAAGAAGCTTATAATCTAGTTCTTATGGTTCATTGTTCTGTATGGAATTCAACAACTTCCTGACAAGCTATGTGCAAAAACTTATAGAACTCACAAGCAGCCCAGGCTGTGGTGGTATTATTGCAAAATAAGATAGTGGAGATGATATATCAAAACACAAAGAATGGCAATGCACCAGAATAAGCCATTTATGTTTGTAACAATAAACCCCAAAGATGAAAGGAGCCCAAGATTAATATGACTGAAGGCAGATGCAGAAAGGAAGGTAAAGTTCACAATCGTTCTGGAGTTCAGGAAAGCCCTGAGACGTGCAAGCCCCTCGTGAAATGTCTTCCCCAGAAACATTCTTCTTAGCAAGGGTAAAGATGAATGCTCAGAGTTGCTGGCCTAGTGCCTAGAGCTTCATTCCTTGAATTTACACTCCCTTTTCTCCCTTTTGGCTGATCTTCAAACACTACAAAGAATGGATGGGTTAAGATCTTTCTTAAATACAATCCCTCAAAAGTTGATTTTTATATTTGTTTTTCTTATAGGACTTACTTAGCCTTTTTAAAGACTACAAAGAGTATTTTGTTTTCCTTTGTTTTAAGAATGTTTTCAGGTTTAGGAAAATGAAGTGGATAAGAGAAAGTACAGGTAAAACTCAGGTTTGCCCTCAGTTCATGGGGCAAAAAGTTTTTAAAAATATGTATATTTTTCTCTTCCTTGAGGTACTCCACAATTAGGTCTTTCCTCCAGCAAATCATCCTCACTAAATTCATTTGACAATGACCAAAAAAGGAAAAATCATCACAAAGGAGTTTCAGCCTTAACTTTTAATTTCCTGGGTTTTTTGTCAGTTGACGTCACAACATTAATTTCATTTCCACTTAGGAGAAAATGGTTGTAAGTTATTAATATCACTCTTCTCCACTCCTCTTGTAGAAAAAATACCCCATTGTTAACAGTCGGTTGTTAAAGCACAGAATAAAAGAAAAGCGAGTTTGAAATGTAGAATGGATTTTCTCTCTGCGTCACCATATACAGGAGCAGGGACACTGGGCGGGTGTTACAACAGTTAGTTCATCATCAGGCACGCCTCCTTGCTAATTGGCTAATGTGTCCCAGCCAATGCTGTGAATCTGAGTGTGCATCCCTTTTAGAAGCCCTGTTATAAATTTTGGTGATACTTTTGCGAGTGTGAGTTTCTTGCTTTCTATCCCTTATTTGTCAATCTTTTATGAGCCAAATGTTCTACGCTTAGAAATTAAATCTGATAGCACTTCACCCAGCTCTCAGAAGCCTCTTCCTCTTCTCATCCTTGAATTTGGAGAGAGGCTGAGCAGGGCCACCTGTTGATTTAGTCCAGGATCCTTAAACATCTGTAAAATGCCTTTAAATGAAAGAGGAGTGTACTGGCTAACATGCTAAACCCTGTCTGTAATCTGCAGCCTTACAAGGAGACAAAGGAGCTCTCGCGTCCCCTAATATAGTTGCAATAAAGATAGGATGCTGGCCCTCGAAGTAAACATAAAATAATTGTACATAGAGGCTTATGCAAAAAGGCTTTGTTCCTAAATAGTGGAAAGGCAGTCACCCTGAAACAATGGGGCAAATTAGCATGCAGCCAGCCCAAGGCTCTTAGCTGCACACACGCACACACACACATGCACACACACACTCACAAGCTCACAGTGAGGAACGCTTGGTGCTTGCTGGGATGTCAACACTAAGAATCTTTCTTGGGAAGGCAGCATGTCAGATTTCAGACACTTTCCCTATAAATGGGCTTTCGCTGCTCAAAGGGGGGGCTTTCTGATCCAGATAATAAAGTCCATTTACATGAAAAGATGCCGCTTTCAATGACGTGATTAATTTCGGAAATACCTGGCATCTGAGTGAAGCCGAGACTTCCAGAAATGACTGATGACGAGAAAGGATAATTAGGCAAATGTCAAGAGTCAGTGTTTTGCTTGGTGACGGAGGGGTTGGCCTGTCTAGGTTATCCTATCCTCATGCCAAATGGAAATGAAAGGCTTTTGTGAGAAGTTGGGGATGATCAACCTGCAGTTACATATAAACTCTCTTCAGCTCGTGTTTCTCTGGTTGGTACCCCATCATACCAATGGGCAGCTGATGCGTACCTTCAATGACTTCTCCACAAATCCCAGACAAAGCTGGCCTTGTTTTTCATGAGGTCTGAAAAATGTAAATTTATCTTGCCTTCCATGTCATTTGTTCAAGAGTGACCTCTCTGTTCCAAGCCCTTTCAAAAATCTCATTGACTTCTCCTCCCCTTCAAAAAAAGAAAAACAAAAAGGAAAAAAAACCAAACACCATTTAATACTCTACAGAAAGGACTTGGAAGACAAAGGCTGAAGTGGGAGGTAATGCAAATCTACTCCCCCGACATTGTTTCTGGGCCCTTTCTTCACTATTTTTTTTAAATGGCAGTTTTTCCACCAGTGAATTGGAGGATGTCAATGACTCTCAAGATGAGTGATCTCCACAGGATAAAATTAATGGAAAGGAGAGCCTGCCCAGTGGAGTGAGGGAGTATTCCTCCAATGGAAGTTTTTAGAGTAAAGAGTTTGTAACAGTGGCGAGGGAGAGGGAGGTTCTTTCCTTATTGTTTCTGTCTGATGGTACGGCTTAATTTTTCCAAAACCACATTCGTGGTCCATGAGTGATTCTTACCGGTCCTAACCTCTCTACTCCTTTTTCTTCTGCCTGACTAGTGCCTAAAGAAAAAAGGTGGATCTCTCTATGAAGCCATCTGCAGCCAATAAAATGCCCACAAGAAGAGAGGAAAAAATCCAGTGAAAGATTCTCACTACCAACTTAGGCTTGGGCATGCTACGTTAGGTTTACAGCTGATATTAGTTAACAATTGCTATGAGTTGAATTGTGTCTCCTCCCTAACCAATAAAAAAAAAGATATGTCGAAGTTCTAACCCCCAGTAGCTCACCATGTGGCCTTATTTGGAAATAGGGTCATTGCAGATGCAACTAGTTAATATGAAGTCATACTGAAGTGTGTGTGTGGGGCCTAAATAAGCTCAATGTCATTATAAGAAGACAATGTAAAGACACACAGAAAGGAACACTGTATGACTACAGGGGCAGACATTGGAGTGATACAGCCGCAAGCCAAGGAATGCCAAGGATTGGTGTCCACCACCTGCAGCTACAAAGAGGCAAAGGAGGATTTTCCCCTACAGATCTCAGAGAGAGCAAGTTCTTATCAACGACTTGATTTGGGACTTCTGGTTTCCAGAACTATGACACAATAAATTTCTGTTTTAAATCTCCCAGTTTGTGCTACTTTGTCACAGCAGTTTTAGAAAACGAATATAATGATCATAACATTTAACATAGCAGGCCAGTTCTCCATAGAACTGGAAGTATTGTCTTTTTCCCTTACCTGAGCCCTTATAATCTTACCCCAGTTCCATCATAGCAGACAGATGACACTGAGAGACTGCATCACCTGTCACAAATGTTACATGAAACTCCATATTCACCAAAAGAAGAGAAACCATCTCTAAAAGGCTTGATGGATGTAAACATATTCTCAGCATACATAAAACTGCCCGAGAGTCATGGCAGCCCCCCAAAAAGAAACACTCTGTGTATTTAGTGAAATACTATACATTAAGTACATTAAATGCACTGTATGATACTCATTAGCCTGTAACATAAAACACCATTTAAAGCAAGACACGAGAGGAAAAACAAATCCAAGTGTCAGCCTGCTTTATTCCTTTGGAGAAAGTACATTAAAATATATTCATAGCAAATATGTTAGGTCCTTGACTAAATCTGTTTCTAATAGTGGGGAAAAGCTGGAAAAATGGAAATTAATCATTGTGTGAAAATTTCTACCTAAAATGGGACAATTTCATCCTTTCAGGGTAATTTTTAAAAGCTATTAACCCCAAATAGTAAAGTTTGAGTAGTACTATATTAGTAAATAATATCTATAACTTGGCATGCGTTGATTGTCTTCATTCAAGTTTTCACAACTTGCTTTAGAAATTACATTGCTTAGTTGTGGGTTATGCAAATGACAAAGCACTAAAGATAAAAACAAAAAAGATGACTGTTTATAATCCATTTATATGACATAGCATAAACATATTTACTGAAATATGCCATTTCTTTGGTTTTGAGTCTTTGCTACTGTTCAAAACATTTTAACAAGACAACTAAACAATTTTAAAATAGAAAGATCTTTTTCGATTTGGAGACTAGAAAATTGCAAGGATGGGAGAAAGTCCCACAATCCAAATACAATATGATTGTGTTTACCTATTTGCTTTTAATCATTTGTAAATCCTGAGATACTTAACATTTTATGTTTAAATATTATCCCAGTACAAAGCTTTTCCCCTGCTTATGCATAATTTCATCTAGAAATTAATATCTCCCACTTATAATGCATCAAAAACTAGAAACATTTTCCCTCCTTAATGGTGTAGAAATTAGTCTAATTTTAAAGCACTCAAGGATATAATTATTTACATGTACTAGAAATATTAGCTAGAACTATCTGATCAAGGTATGTGGAAAGTTGGAGAAAAGAAAAACATTTCTTGAAGTTATAAATAGCTAGCTATCTTAAATGTTATTTAAAAAGAAATAATTAGGTTATGTGGACATTCCAGATTATAGAAGAATGTGTTCCTGGAATCCTTTGAAAATTAAATATGTTTCTGTATTTTCAAAATAGTGCTAAGTATTTGGAGATCATTTACTTCATTTTCTGTTAAAGTTAATATGTATGGATAGATGGCTTTGGTATTGTTGGAAGTGATAGAAAGAAATAAATGAAGTGTTAATTTAATAAATGTGTTGTCAGTTGTACTAAAATTGAATGCAATGCATATATGTCAATTGGATGTATGTACAGTTGTAATATTTTTTATCCTTATTATGAAATGTGCTTAGTTTTATAAATGCATCTGCTCATTGTGATGATTTCTGTGCTCAGCTTAAAGGAGATTTATCATTTTTCTTCTTTTGTCTATAAAAGTACAGTTTATATTTCTTCTGTGATTGATTATATTCCTGGAAGGTCTTGTGATTAACAATATAGTACATTTTTTATTGAGTTATTTCATACACAAATGGCAGGGCCCAAAGGGTATTCTGGGTTTACAGGATTTTTCTAATACATGTGTTCCCTTCTGTATTAAAGCTGCTAATTAGTGCTTTTAAACAGCTCAACATTGAATTGTTGGAAGGCACCATATCAGGGCTAATATAAAACTGTTTATGGGAAAGATATATAAAATAAGAAGGTGTTAAACTCAACACAAATTGAGTGGCAGGGGGTTCCCACCAGTGCTAATTTTATGTTTGTTTTGTCTCATTTAAAGTTAAGATGTCTGTGTTATAATTGTGATGTGGAACATGTACTTACAGATGGACTGAAATGTGTCAATTTACGAGCTGCATTTGCCTGGCAAAGAAGTCAATGGATAGTTTCATCAGAGAATAGCTATTCCCAAACACTAGTTTTTATTTTTAACAGGAGGACATATGGGGACTTAAAAAATATATGTTTTTATATATGATGGTTATATAAGACATGCTAAAAGTTCCAATTTCTACAAAGTACGTTTAGTGAGCTTTTTATTGTATTTTGATATTTTCACTTAGCAGGGAAAAACCCATTAATAGAATTTTTAATGTTTAAGACAGTTTCACACTGAAATCAAATGTGCATGTGTTTAAATGAATCTAAGGGTTTTGTTGTCTTAAGTCAGGTTCTGCTGACTTCCGAGCGAATCAAGCTAGAGGGAGCCTTAAGAGATCACTTATTTCAATCCAGTATTCCCAGCTTTCACGTAGATAGACCAATCAGAAAATTTTCTATTCTTAGGCTCTTCCAGGGAAATTTCCCACTTTCCCTCATTACTCTCACCAGGGTTTAATGATTGGTTTCACAGGACGACTACCTTGTCAGTTTGTATTTCCCCGGCCAGATCATCTCATCTCAAGTGGAGGACAGAGGGACCACTGGACAACAAGCATTTTTACTTGATGTCATTCTTTCTTTCACTAAAGCACACTAGTTTCACAAACACGTTTTGTCAAGCTTTATTCCTTACCCATAGCTCCTTCTAATACACTCTATAGAAGGCTCAATGTTAGGAAGTTTTCTGTTGATTTGATTTTGTTTCATTTTTAGTGTCTTTTAAAAGAACTCTATTGTCCTTTTGATTATGAATGCTTGGGAACTCCATGATGCTGGACATGGAGAAGGAAATATTGGACATTCAACTAGATTTTGAGAATGTTCTATTGCAATCTCAAGACAAATCTTTGAAAAAAAGAACGTATGATTGATAAACTTGTAGCAAGCTTGATTAAGAAAAAAAGAGAGAACTCATAAACTACCAATGACAGGAATTAAAAAAGAGATAGTACTACAGATTCTTCAGAGATCATAAATAACATAGAAGACATAGAACAACTTTGACAATGAGATTGAAGATTCAGATGAAATTAATTATTAAAAATGCACAACATACCCAAACTGACACAAGATGGAATATGAATAGTCCTGGATATATTAATATTATTGAATCAGCAATTTAAACTTTGCCACAGAGAAATCTCTAGACCTAGATGGCTTCATGGGTAAATTCTTCCATACGTTTAAAAAAGAAATAACACCAATCTCAGACAAATGCTGTTAAAAAATAGGAAAAGAAGAACAATTTCCAATGTAATTTATAAGGTTAGCAATATATTGATACCAAATTCTCACAAATAATATAAGAGGTAA
Source organism: Cheirogaleus medius (assembly GCA_008086735.1). Taxonomy (NCBI): domain Eukaryota; kingdom Metazoa; phylum Chordata; class Mammalia; order Primates; family Cheirogaleidae; genus Cheirogaleus; species Cheirogaleus medius. The sequence goes on along the minus strand of VBSM01002608.1, from coordinate 122,606,154 downwards.
ATTACAGGCCAATCTCTCTCATGAACCTAGAGACAAAAATAGTAAATAACATCTTTAGAAAATTTAAACTAGTGATTTGTAAAAAGGAGAACATATCACAACTAAATGGAATTTATTCAAATAACAAAATGTTGGTTTAACATGTGAAAAAAAATCTCACAATGTAATTCACTACATTAATAAAACAAAGGTGAAAATTATAAGACCATATTAATAGAGCAGAAAGCATTTGGTAAAATTTAACACACATGAATGATAAAAAAGAAATCTCAGCTAACTAGAAATAGAAGGGAACTTCCTTAATCTAATAAAATTTACAAAAAACTTTCAGTAAAAATTATTCTTAATGGCAAAATGTCGAAAAATTTATACTTTATATGGGAACTAAATGGTTCCTATCACCACTTCTATTTAAATAGTGTGGAAGGTCCTATTTATAGCCATAAAGCAAGAAAAAAGAGATAGATGGATTGAAGGGGGAAATGATAAAACTGTCATTATTCACATATGACATGATTGTCATCAAGAGTATACAGATAATCTATGAGAATTAATAAGTGATTTTATCAAAGCCTCTGGGTACAAGCTCAATAAACAGAATTTATTATATTTGTTGCAACTAATGAGCCAATATTGATACAGTATTATTAACTAGAGCTCACACTTTATTCGGATTTCTTTAGCTTTTATCTAATGCCCTTTTCCTCTTCCAGAATCCCATGTTACATTTAGTTGTCATACCTCTTTAGGTTCCTCTTGACCATGACAATTTCTCTGACTTTCTTTGCTTTTAATGACCTTGGCAGTTTGAGGAGTACTGGTTAGGTATTTTGTAGAAACCCTCTCTACTAGAATTTCACTGATTTTTTTCATGATTAGACTGAGGTTATGGCTTTTGGGGAGGAAGACTATAGAGGTAAAGTGCCATTTTAATCACATCATATCAAGGTCACGTACTATCAGCATAATTTATCACTGTTGATGTTGAGCTCGATCACCTGGTTGCTGTAGTGTTGGTCAGGTTTCTCCATTTGCTCAGCCCCACCTCTTCTTCTGAACTTTTGAATGAAGTCACTGTGAGCAACCCACACTGAAGGAGTAGGAATTTATGCTACCTCTTGTTGAGGGCTGTGTATTTATATAAATTATTTGTAACTCTTTTGCATGAAAGATATATCTCTTCTCTCTATTTACTTACCCAATTATTCATTGATATGAGCATTGGCTCATGGATATTTAATTTATACTTTAAGTTGTAATCCAGTCATTATTTTGTTGCCCAAAATGTTCCAGATTTGATTGTTGGGAGCTCTTTCAGTTGGCTCTTGTATCCCTTTGACATAATCTCATTGATGTGGAATTTTGTTTTTTAGAACTTCCTTACTTTCTGGTACTCTAATATGCACCAGGCTCATCTTACATATGTCTTGCTCTTGTCCTAGAATTAGGCATTTCTCCAAGGATCTCTGGTTCCTTTCATTGTAGTTTTATATACTGCTATCAAGTTTTAAAAAAAGTAACTTTGTTTTCTTTCTTTCTTTTTTTTTTTCCCTACTCAGTCTGCATCCTCTCC
>VBSM01002608.1:122554931-122598588 GCA_008086735.1 Cheirogaleus medius | reverse complement strand
ACCTTGCAACCTTGTTGCAGACCTAGGAAAAGAGAGTCCTGGAAGATGGCAACCTGACAGTTACAATGGTTTTTATTTAAAAATCTAAAAAGTATAGGTGCTGATGTGGATCCAGAAAGGAACACTTATACACTGTTGGTGGGACTGCAAATTAGTACAACCTCGATGAAAACAGTATGGAGATTCCTCAGGGAACTAAAAGTAGACCTACCATTCGATCCAGCAACCCCACTACTGGGTATCTACCCAAAGGAAAATAAGTCATTTTATCAAAAAGATAAATATATCTTGAATATTTGTGGCAGCACAATTCACAATTGCAAAGATATGGAACCAACACATATGCCCATTAATCCATGAGTGCATTAACAAAATGTGGAATATGCATACATGGAGTACTACTCGGCCATAAAAAGGAGGAATTAGTGGGTTTTTTCTCAACAATTTGGATAATATTGGAAGCCATTATCCTAAGTGAATTAGCTAAGGAATGGAAAAACAAACACCACATGTACTCACTATTAAATTGAAACTAAACAACGAGCACACATGTGCACAGAGGGAAGTAAAACTCAGTGGAAATCAAGCAGGGGGAGAAGGAAAGAGGGAATGGTTGAAAATCAGCCTAATGGGTACAATGAACACTATCTGGGTTATGGGCACACTTATATCCCTGACTCAAGCATTACAAAAGCAATCCATATAACCAAAAACATTTGTGCCTCCATAATATTTTGAAATTTAAAAAAAGCTTAGTAAATAGCAACTCAAGAAATTGTAGTCATGCTAAATAGTGGTCAAGCTAAAACTTAGAAAGTATGGAATGTATTTACATGCTTTTTTCAGATTTTTATTGCTATCAAGAGGCAAACTCATTGACATTTTGGTATTGCCTGAGGCACCTGTGAGCAAAAACTACAAAATATCAAAACTATACATCAATTTCAGGAGAATTGATGCCTTATCACTATCAAATCTTCCAATCCACAAATATAACATATCTTTCCATTTATTTAGATCTTTTTTGGCTTATTTTTATCAGTGTTTTATAAATTTCAGCATACAGATTCTGAATATATTTTGTTAGATTTTATCTAAGAATTTGATTTTTTGGTTGTATTGCAATAGGTACTTTTTTAAAAAAAGTAAATTCTAATTGTTCATTGCTAGGATATAGATACAATTTATTTTTATATATTGACTGATATCTTGTAACTTTGCTATGTCTGTGAATAAAGAGTTTTATTTCTTTCTTTACAATCTGTATGGATTTTCTTTTTCTTGCTTTATTGCATAGGCTAGAACTTTCAGTATGATATTGGATAGTAATGTTGGGAGAAAACATTCTTGCCTTTTCCCCAATCTCATGTGGAAAGCATCCAATCTTTTCCCATTCTTGGATTCCAATTACACATATATTAGGCTTTTGAATATTGTCTTACAGGTCTTGGATATTCTATTCTTTTATTTCAACCCATTTTCTCTCTTTGTGTTTCAGTTTGGGTAACTTTTATTGACTTGTTTTGTAGGTCACTAAATATTTCTTCATCTGTGTCAAGTCTGAAGACTCCATTGAAAGCATGTTTTTATCTCTATTACTGTGTTTTTACTTACAGGATTTCCATTTGATTATTTTTTATAGTTCACTTTTGTTGGAATTACTCATCTTATGTTTCACATTGTCTATCTTTGCATTAGAGACTGTAATATAGTAAATTATGCCTATTTTAAATTGTCTGACATTTCTAACATCTGTTCCAAATCTGAGTACCATTCTATTGATGACAATGTCTCTTGACAGTTGAATTTTTTTTATACACCTAATTATTTTTGTTGTTGTTGCTGTTGAAAGTTGGACATCATGTGTAGAACATTAAAGACTGAAGTAAATAGTTTTTATGCCTGGAAATGAGCACACACCTCTTTGCTTCTGCTAGACACCAAGTGGCTCCACATTTTCCTGCCAGCCTATACCCATTCTCTAAATATTTGTTAATAACTCTAGCTGCTTTTTTCTTACTCATATCTGGCTGTGTCTGCCCCAGGTAGGAAGTTGCTCACATCTTATCATTTCTTCCATCCATTCGTTTCTGCTTAGATTTCAGGCTATTTAGTTCTGTGCCTATGATGGCATCGAGAAAACTTGTGAATTTGCAGTTTGTTCTGTTGTGTGTGTGTGTGTGTGTGTGTGTGTGTATGTCATAATGGTGGAAGTGATGCTCTTTCTAGCTATCTGTATCTGTAGTGGTTATTTCTATATTTTAAATTATTTTTTGAAAAAATAATACAATTACATGGTTTGAAAATAGGTACCATTACCAGGTTTAAAAAATCAAACTGATTTAAAATGAGAATCTCACTTTCACTTATGCCTCATCTATCTCATTCTCTTTCTTTCCTTCTAATTTTCTCTTCCAGTGGTTCTTTTCTTTTTTAAATTCAAAACTCAGCAAATATACCTGGATTTGTCAATTCTTTCTCTCCCTTTTTTACACCAAAATGTTTGCCCCTTTTGTTTTCCCCTGAAGATCTTTCCTAATAGGCACATAGAGACCTCCTTTATAATTTTCACAGTTGCGTGGGATTCTTTGTCCACAAAACAATTAGAAAAAACCTAAATGTCAGCATAGATGACTATTGAATAAACTATGATATATTTTGCTATTATAAATAATATCACAATAAACAATTCTGAAGATGTATGATTTTCCTTACATGTGCAGATGATTCTGTAATACAGAATCCCAGAAATGGAATTACTAGAAGAATACATCTGTAGTTTTACATGCTATTGCCTGGTTTCTCCACACTTTCTTTTCCAACAATATCATTTATATTATTCTCGTGAAGTTTTGGGTTAGAACTACATTAAACATGTATGCTTAGTCTACTATTTTTACCCAGTACTTTTCATTTATTCTTCAATCAACTCTACCCTAGTTTCTGCTACCACTACTTCATCAAAGCTGCTATTTTTAAGGTCAATAATGACTTTCCTGTAGCCGAATCCAATGGCCATCTTTTTAGAAATAATCTTGTTTGACTTCTCATCAGCAATGGGCAAATATATTTTGTGACCTCATATTATTTTGATTTGACTTCTACTTACTTGATTCTTTCTTTTTATTTGACTTTGCCATCTGCTCCTATGTACTCCAATCTCTCAACATTTGGAAGCTCCCATTTCTATCCACCCACTTGCTAATGCCAATGAGTGTAGGAAAATGGGTTGACAATTATGGAAAGCCTAACTGAAATTGCATAGGAATGCTATGATTTCTGATCGTCAGAGCACTTAATTACTAAAGCGGAAGTGGTTATGAGGTTTTGATGAATTTCATCTACAGTTACCTTAAGTAATAATATTATAATTGTGAAAATTCTGTTTTTTTGTGTGGATAGATCAGAGGATAGATCAGAGAAAATACACACTTGCCGTTTATGCAGTGCCTCTCTTTTTCCCTGCCTGGGGTGGACAAATTGTAGTTACTATTTGGGATTATATGTATTTAACATTCTTGGACTGCTTTGTTTTTGTTTTTGTTTATTGATTTTGCACCATCTTTAGTCTCTGTATGGACTTACTGTATAGCATGCAGGCATTATATTCTACAGAGATAAAAGCTAACATACCTCTGGCTTATAAGAAGTTTATAACAATATGTGTTTACAAATTGCTTACTTTGAGATGGACAGGTGAAAAACACTATATAATTGCCAAGTATTATTATCTGCCTAAATCTAGCTGAGTAAACAAATCTTTTTAATGCTTACTTTAATGACACAGTTGTTCCATATGGTGGACTTCAGATGCATAAAAAAATCTGGAGTTAGTGCATTCCCTGGAGAGAACCAGATTGTCCAGGTGTGCCATATTTTAAACTCAGGGAAGAATTAAGAGACACAGCTTTTCAAAATTCAGGCTCAAATAGTAACTCAGACTAAGTTAATTTCTCTATTGTTTCAGACAACACAGGGCTCTTTCATTAATGTAATGTCTACTGAAAAGGAGGTTCTAATCATTTTATGGCATTTGGGTCAGAATGGCTGTTGCTAAGAGGAAGTCCCTAGGAGCTAAGTTTCTGAGATTGAGTTACTCCCACAATTTTTCTTAAGTTTGGTAAAGACTCAAGACTGAGGTTGTTTCTGGTGATTCCATAAAAATGGTGTTCCTCAGAGAGGTCTTTGGTGGCATCTTTTAGGTCCTGATGTAGTTTTTTCATCATAGTTCAAAGCTTGTCATGGCCATTTAGCTTGACAGATAAAACAACTAGGCACAGGCAGCAAGGTCTGCCAACCTCATAAAATTATGGCAAATTCAGAAATTAGGTTTGATTTTAAGAATAGCCTAATTATTACTGAGACAATTTCCCTTTTTTCTTTTGCTTTATATTTGTTGTTGAAGTGAATTTCTCTTTTTCTGATCCAGGGGTGAGGAACCCACATCCTTGGGGCCACATGTGGCCTTCAGGATCCTTGAGTGCAGCCTTTTGGCTGAATCCAAACTTCAGAGGACAAATCCCTTTATCAAAAGGGGATCTGGAGGGCCACATGTGGCCTTGAGGTCTCTCTCAAAATAACTCACACGTTGAATGTGGCATCTTATGGAAGCTGGCTTGTCCTGATACCGTTTAAGGACTGGAGGACACAACTCAGTAGGTGAAAAGGAAGTTTATGTAACCAAAGTGTTTTTACTCCCTTAATACGCTGAAATTTAAAAAAAAATGCTAAAAAAAAAAAAGTCTGAGTGAGACAGTGAAACCACGAGTCTTGCTCCTTGGTGGGCTGGTGGGCAGATCTGATCAGCTTGGTGGGTTTTATGTCTCAACTGCTCCAATAGTTATAGCATAGTCATGATTCAGGCCACGTGGACCACGTGGACTCCAGATCATGTGCACAGGCAATGTTCTCCCCCTGCTCAGCAAATGAGTGCTTTGAGTGCAGAGGAAACAGGGGATGAGAGTTTAGGCCTTGAAATATGAATTAATGCACTGGATTTCTTGTCCTGGTTCTCAATTGGAAAGAAATGGTCTTCAATTTCCCTTTAATAACTACTTTTGTGTGTGCAGTTTAGAGAGTCAGTTATCTTACACACAACCTAATGCTTCAGTCACTGAATCTGTAAATTTTTCCAAGAAGATCTGCAATGCTATCTGGATATAAATTCAGAGAGCTATGTGAGTAGGGAAAGCAGAGTAGACTTGAAGATGATGGCTCCTGGCCCAGGGCCTTAGCTTTGGACTACAGCAAGTAAACAGGCTGGTGAACTCTGGGGGAGCTTTGATGGGGGAATGGAGAGCCAGCACTGCCACGTCTTCCCAGTTCACAGAGGTCTGGATTTATATGTAAAATATCCTGATGTTTAAATGATGAAAACTAATTCCCTCTCCGTATCTCTACTCTCCACTGTGAAGGTCCCATCAACTCTAAAAAGTAAAACAAGCAACATTTCTTCTGTTAACTTTTATTGAATAATTCTTATATCCTAGGTGTTGATGATTCAAGGAAAATAAAACATTTTTACCATCAGAGTTTCCATTATAAGTTACTATTCATCTGTTTACCACACAATTCCTTGAATTATCTTAAATATCTAAGATATTTAGTCTTGGACTTTCATACTCTACGCATAAATGCAGTAACTTCTTTGACCCTTATAATCTCACTCACTACCTAAATAAAATTTTATTTTCGGTGGCCACCAATTCTACCCCAATTGCCAAATCCCGTGACTGGCTCTCAGTTCAGTATTTGTCATTATTTCTCACCAGCTTGGTATTTAATCTGTCCCTTCTGTAACACACTCTCTATGACTGGCCATGAATTCTTCCTTCCCCTTCATGAGCACTTAGCTTCATCCATCATTCTGTGTCTGTAATTCCCAAACTCATGTTTGCCTATAAAATTCCAGTCCTGAGTTTTTAACTTTTTCCTAGATACCTCAATGTAGAAATCTCAGTAGCACCCCAGAGTCAATACAAAAATATATCTAAGGTTGAGCTCATCCCTTCCTTTCCCATTCTTTCTTTTAGGGTCCCACCAGGAACAAAAGAAGCCACATTAATTTTGTTAGCAGAGGTAATTTAATATAGGAATTGGTTAAATAGGTATTGGGCCTTGAAAATGGAAATGAGGAGTACTGAGATAATAACAAAGAGATAGTAACTGTGGGATGCAGCCAACCTAGGGCTTGGGCTCAAAAGGAAGGGACTGTGATTATTAGAAGTTAGAGACTAGGAGAGTCCTTATAGAGCTGGGACTTGGACCTTTAGAAAGAGCCCCCTTTGGTATCTCAAAGGAAGTGTAACAGACTGGTTTTAGAAATGTAGAAAATAACTGGAAACTGAAAATAACTGCTACTTCCAAAGTGAAGGGCTGTATTTAGAACAGTGAGCAAACAGGAAGAAACATGTCCCTTCTGCCTTTTCAGGTTTTCTCTTTCTGTCACTCCCACTGGTACAACACAGTGGGAAGCAGCTAGCCAAGGACAAAGGATGTTTGCAGAGTCCCATCCCCAGTATCCGAAAGCTGAACATAGAAAGTTGGGTTTGGGTTTGGAGCTGAAATACATAGTACATCTTCCTTCTCTTTGTTCAGGCTACACCCTCATTCACATCTTGATGACTCAGAACTGTCTTCAGCATCTTTGACTTGGAATGCCATATCCAGTTAATTGCCAAGTCCTTTCAATTTCACCCCTAAGAGATGCCTTTTGCTTTTCAGCTGACACCACCCACATTTAAACCTCTATTACTTTACTCTTGCCTAATCCATTTCAGAAGCATCCTAATGGATCTCTTCTCTTACTCCTGTCTTTCCCCTTATTAATTCAGATTAATCTTCCCAGATCACTGCTCTGATTATGACTCTCTGCTGTTCCAGATACTGGGATGAACACAAAATTCCTTGGCATGGCTCTCCAGGCTTTTCATGATCTCCTTATCCAGCTTTTCAGACTTACCTGAGAGATGTGAGATGATGGATATGTTAATTTGCTTGGTTACATGTAAGTATCAAAACATCATGTTATACATCTTAAACATATACCATAAAACAAAGCAAAACAGGCTTTCCTGAAAGAATCTTCATCCTATAAGCTCGACACACTTAGCTGTACTCGTAACTTCTGACTTTTCAAAGGCCTTTTGAACATTCTTGTCTCTGGGCCCAAGGTCTTTTAGCCTCTGTCCTGAACGCATTTCTCATCTTCACTCGATGCTTCCAGATCTAACTTAAATGTCACCAAACTCCATGAAGAAACCCTTGAACTTATCGTAGACTCAGTACAGTTCATTGAAAAACTATGAAACCTTTTAAGCACCTTGTTATTCTGCAAGGTGCTATTATAGTTATTATTTTCAATACACACAGTATTTTAAATTGCAGCACATTTTTAAAAGTCAAGGGATTTTTGGAAGGTAAATTTGATTTTCTTTTTCTTTAGGAAAAGAAAAAATAAAAGTGGAAGTATATAAAGCATATAATTAGAAGGGCCATCAACAATTCTTTCCTGTCAGGAAATCAGTGAAATATATATATTTAAACTGAAAGAAGGCACTTAACTTTAAAAGTAGGAGAAATTTATAGGAATCTGAGGCACAGATTCCATACCTGAAAGTGAGAATATACTTAAAGGAAGTTTTGACAGGAGGAAGAGTAAATGCAGAAAAACTGACACATTAACCTGAAGTTAAATAACAGAGATATAGACATGATTATATAAAAACAGCTAAAGCAGGCCAGGCACAGTGGCTCACACTTGTAATCCCAGCACTTTGGGAGGCTGAAGCAGGAGGATCACTTGAGCAGAGGAGTTCAAGACTAGCCTGGGTGACAAAGCAAGACCCTATCTCTACAGAAAATAGAAAAAAAAAAGCCAGGCAAGAGGATGTGTGCCTATGGTCCCAGCTACTGGGGAGTCTGAGGCAGGAGGATCACTTCGAGTTCAGGAGTTCAAGGCTGCAGTGAGCAGTGATCATGCTACTGCACTCTCGCCTGGGTGACAGGGCAAGGCCCTGCCTCTTAAAAAAATGAGAAGAAAAAATATAATAATTGTGCATGAAATAAATACAACTTAAGGTTTTGTAATAAAGCTGTGCTAGGGGATAACTCAAGAATGCCCTCGATGAAAGATAAAGAGAAATTGAACAGATTTTGAAAGACAAGATTGAACAGGTGAAAACAAGTTGTGAAAAATCACAAATAGCTAAGTTTTACCTACTATTTATTTATAAATATGGAATTCAGGAAATAAAATGGAGAAGGGAGTGATTTCTTAAAATTATGTGATTTCTTAAAATGAAATCACAATTTGTTGTGAAATTGGAATTAGGAGGTCTCAGATACAAGGCATAGTTCCCCCAAAATGATAATGATGATGATGACCATGATTGCCAAAATTTGTTGAGTACTTACTATGTGGAAGGCACTAAATTAACTTGCCTTTAACTTGTGTGAACTCATTTGACTTGTGCAGCCCCCAGTGAAGCTTGTATTACGTTATCCCCATTTCACAGGTGAGGACTCTGAAGACACAAAGTTTAAATCTTATTGCCCAGTTAACATGTACTGGATCCAGAGTTTAAATCAGGGGTATGCTCCTCTGTGGCACTGGCCACTAAATAGCACCTTGTAATGAGGTTGCAAAGAAAGGACAGATTCCTAGAATCAGTGGGTTTATTGGCAGAGGAAGTAAGCCTTTTCTAGAGGTTTCTAACATAACTTTGAAACAAAATAAGGGTCATGGGGCAAGGGAAATTGACAAAGGTGATGACACAAGTCCTATTAACTAGTTTGTCACAGAAAGGGCAGGGGAGGACTTTCTAGTCCTGGGAGCTTCACCTGAACAATGCTGCTTCAGTACAAATTGTGTCTGAATGAAGGGGAGGGGCAGAGCGGCCAGGTGATCAAAGGCCCTTCGGAGAGGGCCATGAAATGGCAGCACGTCTCTTCCCTGTCTCCAGAAGTTCACTGTACCACATTTAATAATTGCTTCCCATTATCACCTGACTGTCCTTTCCAAATAAATCTGCCTGATTGGGATGGATTTGGTGTGGGAATATCTGTTCCAGCCTATTAGCCAGTACCTTTGCTGAGATTCCCCTGTCCATATTTATTAAGGAGATGGGGTGATAATTCAGGCTGGGTTCTGGTTTTCCTCCTTGTTTAAGAATTACAGTAATTAGTGCTGATCTTAAGGCCCCAAAGTCAGCGTATTGTTTCCAGCTCATCCTTGTCCCTTCTTAGCAGGGTAGGCAGAAGCACCTTGCTTTGGGGTATGAAGCCAGATTATCAAACAGCTGGGCTCTCAGGGCATTTCAGAGAGTGGGAGATTTTAGGGGCAAATTTTCTTCTTTTCACTTCTATCTGGCCCTCTGAAAGTGGCTGTATTTCTAGCTATACTTGCAGCTTCGGTCATTCCCAAGCAGACCCTTTAAAAATAAAACTAATGAGGGGACATCAATGATTTTCCTTAACATAACTTGTTGATTTAGTAGATTTTTCTCTTTCTATAATTTAATGCCAAAAAGTGAACATGGAGTTACAGTCTTCTACTGCCCCCCATTCTCTGGCTCACTGGGGGAAGCAGGATCCTATAGAAAAAGCCCTCTCTCTTCTCCTTCTAGAAAACTGAGTCTTATTTTTAGAAGAAAGATATTTTCTTTTTTTAAGTAGAGACAAGGTCTCACCCTTGCTGAGGCTGATCTGGAACTCCTAACCTCAAGTGATCCTCCCACCTCAGCCTCCCAGAGTGCTAGGATTACAGGTATGAGCCATGACAGCCAGCCCTAGAAAACTGAGTCTTTACAGTGCCCCTGCTCAGCTAGTTGCAGACATGTTTTGGGATCTCCCCAAGTCCAGAACTTACCACCAACACATGATCCTGCCCCTAGAGGAGCAGCACTCTTTTCTTCAAGTTACTAATATCCGTTGTTATTGATAATATTGTTATCAAGCTCTTACTATGAGTTAGACACTCTTCATAGCACTTTATCTGCAGGAATCATTTAGTATTCACAATACCCTATGTGTAAGTATAATTATTGGTCATCCTCTTTGGTAGGGATGGAACCCAAGCTTTAAAGAGACCAAGAACTTACCAAAGATGTGCAGTCAGTAAGCTGAGACTCAAGCACAGATCCATCAGACCCCCCCTATGACCTTCTTAGTCCTGAATGGTCAGGACAGTTTTGATGTCAGCAAAATGTCACTAGCACAGAAGAAAAGAGCAACAAGATGGTTTCATGGCCATAGCAGACTGGGAAGGACTTGTGAAGTGTAGAACATAATTTAGCCACACTGGCAATGTAGTAATGCTTGAAGAGAAGAAGTGGTAAATCACTAAGTTTTCAGAGGCAGCAGCAAAAGCACCAGCTCTGAAGGTTCGCCACTAAGTGCTGGACTGTTTCCACTCATCTCACTTACTCCCCGCACTGCCCCTACCTATTCCCATTTTACTGATGGAGAAGCCAGGCTCCGGTAGTTATTTGCCAGAAGTCACACAGTTAGGAAGTGTCAGGGCAGGTATGTCACCAAGCTTTCTATGGAAGAGCCAGAAGGAAGAAAGTGAAATTACCAGAATACACATCCTGAAATCATTTTGAGAAATGTTTCTGTATAAATGAAGACAATGCAAAGAACCAGTATGAGATTTGTTTCTCTCTTCCTCTGTATCTATTTCTTTCTCTCTTTTTTTTTCTCTCTCTCCTCCCCTGCTCCCTCTCTTCCCTGATAACACACACACACACACACACACACACACACTGCCTAGTGCAGTTCCAAAGGAAAAACTCTAAACAATGAGACTTCTTGAATGAGGAAAACCTAGCAGCATTATTCTATTACTTTTCAACATGTGTAGTTTCTGAGAGCCCATCTAGGAAAGTGAGAGGGCTCCAGTGGGGAAAAGTTAGCATCTTTATCTAGAAAGACCACTGGTGATTCCATTGTAACTTCTACTTCTTGCTTCCTTAAATATGTTAGAATTATCTGTGGTATGTACGTGATCCTACATAATGTAAAAGTCATATTTAATTAAATTAATGTAACTGAAATACTTCAGTTGGCTTAACTTGTTCATTTTCTCTAACTAAATATCAGCTTACACTAAAAATTTTATTAATCACAGTAATGAGAATTTTTATATTAAATATATATATTACATTTAGTTTAAACGTTAATAGTCTACATTATCTTAATAAATTGTGCTAAGGGAGTATATATGGACTAAGTCTCTCATGCAGATTTTATTGGTTGCTGCATAGTTAATAGACACTAATGTGATCAGAGCCTGGATGTGATCATAAGATCAGTAGTTAAAATGATTGAAATATAAATTAGGAGCCGGAATAATTGTTTGTTAGAAGCTCAGATAATAACTGTTTGGTAATGCTCAGAGGGCCGAAGAAATAAAACATTCAAATGTGCAGCAGCAGCAGGGGAAAGAAATACTTTGAGGCAGACAAAGGCCCTGGATGCTTTCTACTAATTGCTCTTCTCTCTCTCTCTCTCTCTCTCTCTCTCTCTCTCTCTCTCTCTCTCTTTCTTTCTCTTCCTCTATGGAGGCTGGCACACAGCTCTGCTCTCCCTTATCATGGCTCTTCTGGGTTCCTCAGTGAGCCTCCTACTCCACTTCTTTCTTTCTCTCTCCTTCCCTCTCTACTCACAGGCTGTGCGTCCTTCCTTACTGATGATGACAAACCCCGCACCACCATCCTGCCATTGACACGCCTGATTAACATGCCTGGGATGCTTTCTTCTATGCCAAAGTTGGCAGACTTATTCAGTAAGGGGCTCTAATCCATGCTAAATATTTTAAGCTTTGTGGACAATACAATTCCTATCAAAACTACTCAACTCTTCCCCGTGGGCACAGGAAGCTACCATTAGACAATTGTACATGAATGAGTATGGCTGTGTGCCAACAAAACTTTACAAAAACAGACACCGGGCTGAACTTGGCCCCCTTGCCATAGTTTGCTGCCTCCTGTTCTGTGTTGTCAAATGTTCCCCTGACCCAAAGCCCCATTTTGCTTTTTCTGTTAAAGGGAAATTCTCAGTTGAAATACCTTTCTCAACAATGGGGCTGTAATGAACTTCTTATACCTGTTTGTGTGTTGTTGCAATCCTGACAAGGTAAAATTGATAATTCTTAATAAAATAGAAGCAATCTACACTCCATGCCCTGATAGACCTGGAGGTTAATTTAAAAAGTATGTGATTGTATTTAAGAGAGTTAATCAACTTTTCTGTCTTACATAGCCATGAAGACTTCCTCCAGATAGGATTTGATGGCAACCAGATCTAATCCAGCAGGCAGAAGTTCGGAGTAATTTTGATAGTAATTTTCTCTATCTGAACTCTTGCCTTTTCCTCCCAAGTTCTTGGTAGTTTTAGTGGAAAACCATTTTCCTTTGTTTGGCGCCCTTGCCTCCCCCCATCCTCTATACCCCAATTAATTCACCTGCCTCCTTCACCTTTTGGGATATTTTTCTTTAGTTATTTATCTTGGTGGTTTGACTGGAAAAGTTCAGACTTGTTTTCCACAGGGGGTTTTGGGTGTATATGAGCAATGTGTCCTCTCAATCTCTTTAATAAATTCCTTAAGGAAGTTGGAGATTTCTGACAGTGATTTTTGAGTAAAGGGCTTCCGATTTCCTTTTCTTCTTCTCCCCTCCCCCAAACCGTATAATTTTAACATTGTTTCCTCTTAATCTCTTCCCCAGGTCAACTATTTCAACTTTTGGCTTCAATTACTCATTTTCAATGCTTGTGTGTGTTAAATTCATTAATTTCTATTAAATTCCCTTAATTTACTCACTATGGGCAAAGCACCGGGAAAGACAATGTTGACGGGAGACAAAGATTTAAAATAGCCTCTGACCTTGAGGTGCTAATCATGAACCTAAAATATAAGGTTGCATGTGATAAGCATCAAATGAATGGCATAAAGGAATTAGTAAAGTTTAGAGACATAAAAGCCTTTGCTCTCAAGGGGCTAGAGTGTAATAGAGGACATTGGTTGATTTTTGCTATGTGGTAACCACACTACTTTTGTGTCAACAGTACTCCAACTTGCTTTGGGGTTACCACATGTCTTCACTGTCAGCCCATGCGCCAACTATGGCACTGTCTTTATTCCCAAGGGAATCACATGCCCTAGACCAAGCTAATGCTCCCAGTCCACCTGCCTAACCAAAGCTGGGTTTACTAATAATCATAATTCCCTAACCTGGGCTACCAAATGTTCTTTTTGTGCCACCACGAGGCTGTTTCTGTCTTTTGTTGGACTGGGTTTTTGTGATGAAGGGAGCCGGAAGCTACTGTACTCCACGATGCAGATCCTCAAACGTAGCCCACACAAAGAAGGCCAGCGAAGAGCTGGGTCCTGTTGACATCACGTGAGGTCTGCATCATCCGGAACTGAAGCTAAACTAGACTCCTCAGCTGTCCGAACTCTACATCTTTCAGCTTGAGCCCGTTTAAGTTGGGTTTTTTGCCACCTGCAACAAAGATGTTGATAAAGCATATGGTAGTGGGGCTTGGACTTGAAAGAGAAGTGTGTCTTCATAGGTAAAGGTGAGGTCACTAGCTTCCAGACATTTTTAATTTACATACAAGCTTCTGCACCTGACAGTGTTGAATGCGGTTTTCAAGTTGGGTTAAAATACTGATTCAAAAGATGCTGGCATTAGAAGTCCTCACTGTGTTCATTATGCTGCCCACATACGCTCAAATCATTGTAGGAATCCAAAGTAATCAAAACTGGAAAGGGCATTTCTGAGCACTTTAACACATTTTCTTATGTAACCCACTCACTTTCCCTGGTGACATCTCCACTGGCAATCTGCATTACACTTTAAGGTCTTTGCAGTTGGCTTACTTTTTCACTTGGCATTTCTGGACTTTTAACCCCATGGGATTTCTTAGCAGAAAATTGCTATTTTAACTCCTCTGTGAATGTATGAAAGGAGAGAAGAAAATTAATAATTTTGGGAATCCACCATGCATCTCAATCTATAAAGTATCTCATTTAATTTTTTCCATAACTTTGGAAATTACTATTATTCTCTTTAAAGGTGAAGAAAGAGAGATTGGCAGGGCTTATTTAACTCATGAAGATTGCATAGCTGGTACACTGAAGGATTAGGATTTGAATCTAAGTACCTTTGAATCCAAAGGGAAGCCCGTGCTGATTCCATCACATCTTACAGATGTCACTATCCCTTGGTGACCTTCACCTTCTACCACCTGCCCAAGGTAGAGGAGCTGGGGAGAGATGAAGGAAGAATTTCTCTGCTTTGGCCCCTCTGATACCACTGGTGGGGCTAGGTCATCATTGTGGCCAGTGTCTAGGCTCTTTTCTGCAGCTCCCAGGGGCACCACTGTCCTTGGGGCAGTCGCTTTGCATCCCTCATGATCGGTGGTGGGGCTGGAATAAGGCTCCTGACAAAGGCGTAAGGCTGAGGGTGTGAGGGGTTGGCTTTCAGCTGCAGTGAGTCTCTGCAGCTTCTGCTGTGCGCAGCAGCAGCTGGTGAGAAGGGTCAAGGGAGGTCTCCAGCATTTGTCACCTCTTCAAGCACTTCTGGGGCCCTCACAGCCCTGAGCTGGACAGCCAAGACTCTATCAACACTTTTTAGAGTGCTTGCTGTTCACAGCTGGATTTCTGCTCAGCTCTGACACTGTAAAGCTTTTTCACATAACAGCACTTTCAAAGAACACGTTCAAAGTCAGCACTTCTACCCTCCCCATTGACACTGGTCTTATAATATTGAGGCAAACCTGAAGGACCTAGTGTACCCACTCGGTGGAGCCCAAATGCAGGTATCCAGGCAAGTTAGCAATTGTTCCTAATTTCTCCAACTTCATTAATCATGCGAACCAAACTCTAAGACCAGTCCTGAATGTTCAGCAATTTGCTAGGATAGACGCATAAATTAATCTTTGGGGCTAATAGCCTGGACTTGGAGTAGGAAGGCTTTGGATTGGAATCCAGGTTCTACCACCTAATAACATGTTGTTATTAGATCTGCCTGAAGCTTATTATCCTCATGCACAAAATGGGGATATTTTATGGGATTTTGTGAAGATTAAATTAAAAAACAAAACAAATACAGAAGCTTAGCACATACTACGTACTTGCCACATAGTAACTATTATTGCTGGGTCTCCTGTTATCTTTATGTCTTCAGTTGGGACCTATTTCTTTGGTGAATGAAAATGCAAAAGATCTTATGATGTGTGATGAATCTTAATATTTTGCACTTCAACCTTCCAGATCTGGGTGGGAAAGAATTTCTAACACTCTAGGATGTGTCCTGAAGATATTCCTGTATTTATTTATTGAAACCAAACAACTTTGCCTGAAGCAACTCAATTCTCTACTGTCATATTGCAGCATATGCCCAGAGGGGTGCAGCACACCAGCCCGTAGCATAGTACCTGAAAGATGGATGAGTTTCGGGGCCAGTGATTAAGCCTCTTTGCTCTTGCTTTGTGAAGTCCACAGGTCCTCAAAGGGATTTCAAGAGCTTTTACCCAAGCTCCATTTGCTCTACAGGCAGAGAGTTGCTTTTAGGAGAATACATATTTAAAAATTTGAGTCTTTCGATCTTAAGTTTTGAGAAGGATTTTTTTTTGCTGTGCATAATTTCTTAAATCAGAAGTACGGCAGTCATGTCATCCATATTGCAGAGTAAGCAGGAACTTAAATCAGTACTCTTAGCTGTGATAGGAATGGGGCAGGTATGGGCATATCTGGAAGGAAAGAAGGTGGCAGTATTCCCCCAGGATGTCAGTGATTCTATCATCCCATGTCTCTCTTAGGCCTGATTTTAAGCCTGCTCTGGGCCAATGGGGAAATATCACCTGGAGAGCCCTATTAGAATCAAAGCTCTTTCTAGAATGCATCTCCCATTCTTTATCTCAGCACCATGTTATTTTTGGCAGTCAAATGCCTGACTCAACAGCATGATGTGGTACTGAAGAACCTTCTGGGTGGCTTCCAGTAGAGTAACAGTTGAACTGTGGGGTTGCTAATACTTGCCAGGCAGTAATACTGAGTAAGAGAAAGAGCACATTGATTGATCCTCTGCTGAAAATGTGCTGAATAGGTTGAATGAAAGGGAGGGTCATTTAATGGGTCCAACTCTGTTATAGATACTGGAAGGCTGGAAGGGAATACAAAGCTTGGTTTCTGTCCTTAAGGAACGTGTGTTTGTGTTGGCAAGGCAAGACTAAGGCACATGAAGCAACAGGCTAGATGAGAGAGAGTGTGATTAAGTGACAACCAAATGGTACAGACAGCAAGTGCTCCAGGGGCCGGGTCTTGGGGGAGATGGTGGAGACAGCCAAGTGTTGACAGGTTTGCAGTGATCTGATGCTTTAGCACGATGCTTGCCCAGAGTTAAAGATGCAGTTCTGACTGAACATGGCAACTTCCAAAAAGCACATCTCAAGGATGACTTCATTTTCTCAAATCCCAGGTCCCCGCTGATTGAGGAAAATCACATTGGAAACTTTTCAGGGTCACGGGATAGTATTTTGTGCTTTCTAAGAAGCCATTTAACTGGAGTTTCAGCAGTTCTCAAGCTCCAGTAGACTTGTAAATTTCAAAATGGATGAGATCAGGATCTGCCTTACTGGCACTTACTGACCACGTGACCTTGAGCTGTAAATGTGCTGAGCTTCACTTTCTCTGCCAAATGAGAGTGGTAGTATGGGTCTCACAGGGTTGTTATGAGGATCACAGGATGGTAATATGTACAAAGTGGTGGGCATCTGGTAGGGATTTTAGGACAGGACAGGCTTATCATGGTCACTGGTGGACTAGGAAGAAACACCTTAGACATGAACATAAAATTGGAGAATGTGGAACCTGCAAGGTATCAATCAGAGTGATCACTTGGGCCAATT
Source organism: Cheirogaleus medius (assembly GCA_008086735.1). Lineage (NCBI taxonomy): Eukaryota > Metazoa > Chordata > Mammalia > Primates > Cheirogaleidae > Cheirogaleus > Cheirogaleus medius. Next base: position 122,581,674 of record VBSM01002608.1, on the reverse strand, counting down.
CCTCATTTTATAGCTGAAGGAAAACAGGCTGAGATACACTATATTCTCAGCAACACAGAGCCAACCAGCAGTAGAGCTGGGCAAGCAACCACGTCTCTCAGCTGGCATTCCATCAGCACGCATCTGTCCTACGGCCTGAACGTTGGGCTGGTAATACTAAGTCACCGAGACCAGCAATCCCTTCCTTTCAACCGGCTTCATTCACTGTCTCACTGCAGTATTGACAGTACCCACTCTGCGTTAGGCACGGGGCGGGATTGAAAAGTAAGCAAGGTGTGGTTCTTGTTATCAGGGAGTTTGCACCATAGACCACCTGGATGCCTTTAAGGTTCTCAGATTTGCCAGCGGTGAGGGAGGAGATGGTCTGACATCGGGATCGAGGGTCATCCAGGCATGAAGAGGGAGGCAAGCCAGTGCAGTGGTGCAAATTGGGGTAGAAAGATGGAGTTCACATCATTGCCTTAACCTTGAGCACGTTACTGAAACTCCCTAAAGTTTCAGTATAAAATGAGGATGATTATAATGCCGACCTTCTAGTCCTGTTGTGCAGGTAACTGAGAACGTAATACAACGGTTGGCCTATAACAAGCATCCAGTCAGTGTTAGCCGTGTTCACACAGTAAAGGCCTTGGTGGCGCTGTGTGCAGAAAAGAGCAGAATAGTAAAAATAGAATCACAGAATCCTGAGAAAGGATGTCTGATGATAAGTAATGGTTCTACTCCAACCCTTGCAGGAAAGCCCTTGTCAGCAGTGATTTCTTTGCTTTTCAGGAGCGATCCCAAGATACTTGCACTACTCAGAAGACTCAAAGTTACTCAAGCTTTTCCTAAAGAATGAACTTGTCCCCCAACGCCCCTCAACTTGGCACCCCACAGGGTGATTTAGCTCACTTGAATTTTCTTGGGAAGTCAGAGTGGTGAATCTGGACTCCTTTTTTAAAAAAAAAATAAAAAAAAACTTTTTGTTTTTGACGCATTGCTATTTCTTAAACCAATTTCTGATGAGCAGCGTCATCTGGGTATATGGCACCCCTTGTTCCTTCCAGCTCTATTTCAGATCCGTTTTTCATCAGCTCTATTATTGCACATTCTTGCATTCTTTTCAGACTTGCTCCCAATGTAATAATAATACCTACCAATTCCTTTGCAGTGATTTATGACTTTATTAAGGCTTTTAGATTTCTGTTCAGATTTCTAATCTGTTGACTCGGGCTATTTGGTATGATTTAATTATCGTCAGAGGTTTTGCTAAAGGTAGAGACACCTGAATTTAATTAAAGCACTGTTTGCATATTTCACATCATAAATAATGATGCTCAATGAATTACATCTTAATCTTAATCCTGTAGTACCCCCATTTAAGAACTCCTTGCATCTAAATCCCTGCCATTGATCAAATCCTCGTCGATGACACTTAACGTCTAAATTTTTCCCCAGGACCTTTCTGACCACTGTGGTGCTGCTTTTCTTTTACCCATGTACATAAGAGTTACATCCAGAGCTTTTAAAAGTTGACCAGCAAAGACAGAGAGCAACCTAATTTGATTTTCTCCTCTGAGATTTCCTTCTCTGGACATGCAAATATTAAGAGTCCATGGGGCCAGGAGCCAGTTCATATTTTTCTAGTTTCTTAATTGCAAATGTACATAAAGGTTGTCATGGGTTATGGTGGAGTTGATAGGCCACTGCCCAGAATACAATTCCTTCAGAGTGTATACTTCAAAGTCACCACTTTAAGAAAGTATTTTGATTTTACTTCCATCGAAGAGTTAAGAAGCCAAAGCCTTTTAGCATCTCATTTCACTTATACACATAGCCCATTATAACCTGCATAAACAAGGATGACAAGTTGAGATTAATGAGAGTCCCCAAGTGACAGAACAATTTAATTGTCAGAAATCATAGGAGCTGAACTTTACCAGTGTATTTATGTAAGACAGCCATAGTCTAAAAACTTCTCTAATTGATTATGACCAATAAGTAATAACTTGAAAAGCAGTTTTCTGGTATACAAATAACAAATGACTCATAATAGTTAATTGAGGTATTAAGATGCATAAGGGAAGAATATTAGATTGACTAGATAAATGATTCATAATGCAAGGCAAATAATTGGCGAGTTCATACTCCTAAGTAGAATATAGCTCATAAGCAACACTGGAAGTACATCAAATAAAGGGAATTGTGTTTGCTAAATGAACTCCCAGCTAATTGGGTATTATAGCTATGTTGCCTTTAGGCTCCACTGGATCCTTGCTTTCAGGCAAATCAGTCCTCTTGTAGATCCCTCTAAGACAGAATTCTTATCTTGTATCCTGCAGCCTCTGCAACGTGAAGGTAGGAGGTTTGAGGGTGGAGGCTGTGGGCAGAGCAGCCAGACACATGGATAAAGTGGCCTGCATTATGGCTGAGCTGATAACATGGCACTGATCCTGCATTTCAAGGCTAGGTGTATGAATGGCCGTGGGTCCAGCTTTGGACATGCAGGGCAATTGGTGTACTGTTGCTTTCATCACCCACCCTGCATGCTCTGGGCTGACCTTACTAGCAGGTGGCAGCAGCTACTTTATGTGATACATCTTTGGGAATCCTCTGTACCTAAATATCTCTGTATCTCGGTCTGGGCTAGATTGTTCTCCATTGCAAAACCCATCTGTTTCATGCTTTGGCTTCAGAGAGAATCTCAGATAGACATAATTCACACTTTGCAGAGATGAGAGCAAGTCATTGCTGATAGGACATGCAGGAGATGCTGGGAGGGGATGGGTAAGAGCATTTGGAGCCAAGGAAGAGAGTGAGACAGTCAAGGAAACATTTTCTCAGTGCACGGTTTTGCTGGTGGCTATCTCAGGTCCCACATCCTAGTCTCAAACTTACCATGCCCCCAGGCCCTATTTCAGGTTTCACTAAACGAAGAAGGAAGAGAAGGAGGGAGTGGGAGACAGGAAAAGAAGGAAAAAAGAGAGAAGAAGAGGGGAAGGAAGGGAGGGAGAAGAAAGAGAAAAAGGAGAAGGAGAGAAAGTGAAGAAGTAATTAAATAATTGATCAGCTAAATTAGTAATTAAGAGTACAAGTTCTAGAGCTATTGCTCTGTGATTGTGGGCAAATCACTTAACTTTTTGTGTCTCAGTTTTTTATCTGTAAAATGGGGAGATAATAGGTCCTCCCTTGTAGGGACTTTGGATATTAAATGAGATCAGACAAAATAAAGTTCTTAGAGGAGTTCCTGGTACAAAGCAATGAGCAACAGCTAATGTCATTCCTAAGCATTTTTCCATACATGCCAGGCACTGGTACTTAATCTTCAGCAGGTTAAGTAAATTGATCAAAGTCACAGCAAAACAAAGTGGCTGAAGCCAAGCTTTTCAACTGCAGGTTAAATTCTACACAGTTTTTATCTAATAGAATTAAGAATAGTTTCTCAGAAACATCATTCAAGAGTCGAGATCTTTTCACGTCATTGTCTATATTGTCTTTAATTTGCCACATGTAGATTGTAGTGAGTATTGTACAATACTTAATCATTGGGAGGTATACTAGGGTTTCTTGTTGGGAATTTCATCTAAAGTCCTGCACCCTCAATACACTTTGATTGGTTTTAAGTTCTGGCTGCACAAAGGTTCGAAATTCTCCAAACTTATTTTGAACTTTTTTCTGAATGTCTTTTTAAAACCTTGTTCTGCTGATAATACATGGATAGGACTTAATTTCTCCATTAGCAAACTGGGTATCCCTCCTTGGCTTCATCTTAGTTAATTTAAAAATAATATCATCTTTCATTGATTCAGGTGAGAGATAAGCAGCATTTGTAAAGTGACTACAACATGTGTGCCTGACACTGTTCTAGGTACATGATACATTATCTCACTTAATCCCCACTGAAACTTTGAGCAATAGAAGATATTCTTTTGTGTTTTTCAGATGAGAAGCCTGAGGTTGGTCAAGGTTAAGTGACCAAACTGTGTACTTTGTATCCTTCTCCTCTTGGTATCCTTTATTCCCGGTTTTGCCCAGCACCTTTTCTGGCCCAGAAGTGGACACTTAATAAATGTCAGTAGAGTCCAGGTTACTAAAGGGTAATCTATTTTTTTCTTGGATTATTCAGTATTTTTAATAAAGTTTAAGAATTCTGCAAATGCTTGAGTTAGGCTTTATGGTTAATGGGTGAATACATTTAGATAGAGCAACACTTTTCTGTTCTCCCAATTAGAAAACCAACACTCAGTGTCTGATGATAGTTTCGTCACATTAATAAGAACAGGATACCGTGCTTATGTACATACTTATTTTAAATGTGAATTAAATTTATTTAACACATAGCTATAATGTGTATATATTATAGCTATGACATTGGGCACATATGTGTACATAGCAACAAAGCTATGATAACTATTTAGCTGGGAGTTCATTTAGCAAACACAATGAACATATTAATAAGCACATAAAGGAAATTTTTATGGATTTTTGTACAATTTCTAAATTTAGAAACAATCAGCTCATGACTCTCTTCTGGACAAATCCCTGTGATGGCTTCTCACGCTCCTTGAATCAATGAGTCTCAGCTCTTACAGTTACCTGCTGTTCCTTGTGCAGGACTGCTTCTCCCCAGATATCTGCACAGCTCACTCCCTCACCCCAGAAGTCTTTGCTGAAATGTCAGTCACCTTCTCAAGGAGGTCTACCCTGACCACTTTATTTAAGGGGGAAACCTACCTGAGCCCCCAACTCTAGCTATCAACTCCTGATCCCCTGAGCCTACTCAGCCTTCTCTCTTTCTTAGCATTTAACATGTTCTAACTTAGTGAAGAATTTTCTTCCTTATTATCTTTATTGTTTATCGAGTTTTCCCCTCATGAGAATGTAAACTCTACTTTATCCTCAGATGTATCCCAAGTGCCTAGAAGTGTGTTTGTTCAATAAAGTCTGAATGAATAAGTACATAATAATAAATATTTGTTGAATGAATATAAGGGCAACCTCTTTTTTCTTGGATAGTTCAATACTTTGAATAAAGTTGAAGAAATGCTTTTGATTAAGCTATCGTCATTATCTTAGAGTTGGTAACTATCAGCCCCGGGTCTTTTTTTAAACTGTCCTCATTTTATTAAATGCCCTGCCTTTCTAACTTTCACCTACAGACGTAAAACTAAATGTAATATTTGTTGGCTCTGTGAGGACAGTAAAACACATATTAAGAATCTGACTTGCTATCAGATCCAAAGAGAATGTGCTGCCTTCTTGGTCCGTCCCACCGGTTTCACAGGCAAGGGGATCACAGCGGGAAGGAGTGCAGTGGTGTGCTCAAAGCCACTCTGCTGGTGAGTGGCTGGGATTAGGGGGAGACCCCTGAATGCTGACGGCTGCCTCTCAGCATGTTCTTGTTGGGCTCTATCACACTGCCCTACCAACCTGGCTTGTGCGTTATGCACGTCATTCTCCTGGTAACCACAGGGAAGTTTAGTCTTGAAATATCATGACTGTCTTTCTTCCCTCTTCTCTTCTGACATCATCTCCGAGACATAGGCTGGAGTTGAGCTGCACAGTGGTGTGAGCTCATGCCGTGGCAGTCCAGCTCTCATCTGGCACTTGGGCTTGATAAGCCTGGAGCGGTGCTTTTCGACGGCCTCTCCTAGGCATGCTTGAAAAATATCCCCGCTAGCATTCCCCTCGGCTCCATCTATGATTTCATTGGGAAACTATGCATAAGATACTTTGGAAATAAATATACACAAGAAATTACAACTCTGTTTGAATGACCCTTTACCTTGGAATGTCTAGAACTGTGAGAATTATAAGGCCAAGAAATATGTCCAGGCCTGCTGGCTTGAAAAGTTACTATTCCTTATATGGAATCTCTACAGACAGGGAAGTTGAAGTTGTATAAACTAAATTGAGAATTTTTTTTTTTTTTTCCCAGCCACTTACGGGCCTCATCCTTGACCTATTTCATTTATAGGTTCCTTTAAGATACTATGCCTTGAAAGTTCATCGCCTCCTTGTTGGTCTTCCATCAGTGATTTTCAGAACAGCCAGTGCTTTTTACTTGGACTGTGATTATATCGGAAAAACCCAGGGATGGACCCAGAAAGACCATGAGAGCCGTGGTGCGATTATGTCAGTAGAATGCTAGACCCGCTAACAAGGTGGGGGTCTGGTTAGAGCACCCCAGGTACAGTCTGTTCATTACTGTTCGAAATTTAAACATGTAGACATTCAGAAATATTAAGTCTGGCTTTCCGTAAGGAAGAAGGGCGAGTGGATTCAGGCAAGGACCCACATGCAGCACGATAAATATTTCTTTTACGCTATTTCCTTGATAATGGAGAAAACAGAACAACAAGCTGTGAACCTAAAGCTGAAAGATAATTTCTATTTTTTAATAGAAGTAATTATTTTCTATTACACTATGTAGAGTAGGGACTTTTTGCAATCTTGACTTGCACAGAATATTTTAAAGTAAGCAATTCAGAACACTGACAGAGTATGTTTGAAAAGGCTATCCTTTCACTAACCTTGCCAGCAGGTCCAGTCTGCCTAGGTTCAAATCCCAGGTATGCCATTAACCAAAATAAGTTTCTTATTCTCTCTAAACTTCGGTTTTCTTACCTAAAAATGAGGATTCAAAACAGTACCTACTGTATAGAATAGTTATAAGAGTTTAACAAGTTAAAGCAACATAAATACAAAGCCTCATATGTTCATTGTGCTCAGCAAATAGAAACAATTATTACTCTTACTAGCCACATTTTTTGATTTAATGGATTTTTTAAAAACTGGAAGGCAGATCATAAAAAGTTTCCATACACATTGAAAAATAGCCCTCTGAGCCTGAACTCACTGTCTTGTTATTCAAAATTTTTTTTCTATTTTAGACTTAGGGGTACATTTTTTTGTACAAGTGGGGAAGAGTGACAGTTACCTAAACAATCCAAAGGAAGTGCTGAATTTTGCCTTTGTTACTGGAATTCTTCAGATAAAAGGATGTGTGTCCTAGATGCTTAGAGTGTGATGTTACATTTGCACTTCACTACCGTGTTTCCCCGAAAATAAGACCTAGTGATGGGCGTGGCTACGCAGCGTATCTGCACAACCCATGCATTTCGTCTTGGAGCGGTAAAGAAGACGAGCAGCCCTTCTCATCTGCCCCATGAGAGCTCTATTGCTTGACATGAGAGATTGGGGCCAATGGTTCTAAAGGAAATAGAGTCGCAAGAAATTCAGGATGGCATTCGCGATTGGAGAGTTATGATGATATTCCAGAAGAAGACGACTTAACTATATTTGAATAAATGTAGATTGCTGTACCGTACTTAAAAAAAAAAAAAAAACACATCCCCTGAAAATAAGCCCTAGGGTGTCTTCCTGAGGAAAAATAAATATAAGACCCTGTCTTATTTTTGGGGAAACATGGTATGTTGGCTTGATATGTAGATGTCTGCAGGTTGACCTAGAGAGTTAAAAAAAACCCCACTCTAACAGATAAAATATTTTTCTTCTTCCTAAAACCTAGATGTTGATATTACCTTATACTGCTTTGGTTTCAAGGCAGTTTCTTTCACAGTTCTGAATGACTGTGACATTCTGAGTGACAGCAGACTTCACTTAGGGCACCCTGAAAGCAAGTGGAAGCTTTCCCACCCACTTACTCCAAAGAGAAAAACTCGCCTTTGAGAAACATATTAGAATTTCAAAAGGAGTAAATCTGTAACAGAAAGAAAATATTTTAGTTGTAGTGTACATATTAGTTTTGTAGTTTAAGATTAGTATTTTTATTTTAAATGCATGGCAGGAAGGGGAGATGGTACCATAAGCTTTTCTACACTTAGTGCCTCTACAGGTCTGATCCTGGTCTTGTAGATTGGAATACTTTTATAGCCATTTAGATATTTTACCACCAAAATAAATATACATTTTACATTTAGGGAAGGCTTAAGGACGGGATCTCCAATTGGTTTACAAGCTGAGTGATGGAAATAGAATGAGTACTAAATGTTTCTATTTCATTTGAAAACACAAGTCATTGTTAGAGGCTTTGATATAATTCAGGCTCTGGGTGATTTTGATTTTGGTGAACCTGATTTTCTAGTTTTTGAAATCTTTTATCACTGAGCATCTAGTCTTTGCTCTTTAAAGAAGCTAATACTCTCATAATATTTAGTATTTTACATTTTCAGCAAAGCCAACTTTAAATATTTCCTAATGCTAATGCCTGATTTGTGTAAGCATTTTAGCTAAATCTAATCTTTCATTGTTGTTGATGCTTGTCTCTATTTTCTGATGGTTAATTTGCTGACTTTCTGCAAAGTTCAGTTTTTGTTACATGTCTGATCAAGCTTAACAATAATTTTTTATATTATATTAGCCAAAGTAATGTTTGTTTATGAGCTTAGAGCCATATTTATTAACATCCATGATTAACTGAAAATTGCCCCATGTGGTATTTCTATCCACAAATGTGTTTTGATTAGAAAAGGGACAATTATTCCATTTGCATTTGATTTTAACACAAATGGCATAATTTTCAGCTCTCTTAGTCAAACAGCAGTGGAGAAAAGAGAAGGTAAAGCCTTAGAAAGATTGCCTACAGGGCTGCTGCTTTCTGATCATTCAGATCCTAATATAATTTTTTTCTTTGTAGCACATTTCTATAAAATAGTTTTTGGTATGGATAATTACCTTAATTATTCATATAATCTCTAAAGTATCACTGGGGCATTATCTATTATGTTGCGTGACATTGATCATTATGTACTTTCTAGCATATTTCATCCTCTTTAGGATTAGATGTCTAACTATTCAGATTTAATACTTGACAAATATTATGCATGTGGAAATCCAGTAAATAAGAAAAACATATTTTGAAAAGATGATCTTTGTTCTCTTTAATTCTGACTACTTTCTCTGAATCTTTCATGACCTATCTAAATCTCCAAGTCTGCTTTTTTAGCCAGTAGAGTAAAATTCAGCTTTTTACAGACTGCTTAGACACATGGCGAAGGATTCTGTCTGAGCATCTGATGCCAGTGGAATCCGGAATCTGATGTTTTGAAGCTCTGCCTGAAGGCTTAGTAGCTCACGATGGTTTTTAGAAACACTCTAGTCCCTGCACAGGGTCCAATGAATCCCCAAGGCATGACTGGTCTGGTTGGCCTCTCTAGACCTTCTGTTGTAGGAATCACCTCCTGGGACTGCTTGTGGACTGAGTCACTTTTGCTGGAGATAAGAACCCTTCAGAGCCAAATCTTGGCCCTGCCTGTCAGACTGGGGGGGGGGGGATGGTGTCACTCTTTCATTTGCAGTTCAGAATAAAATCTTAGATAAGATGACCTGACTTTTGTTGTTGTCTTCCCTGGCTTGGGAGCTAAATTGACACTTAAGTTTTGGTCCTATTATCTTTTAAGGCTGGACTTTACATAATGACAGAAAGGCACCAATACTGAGCACAATTCTGGACACTTTCTATGATGCTGGTTGAATGAATTAATGAATAAACAAATGAACCTTCAGCATACCCATGTGGCCAATAGACCTGATGCTCCCATTTCAAGCATCTATACTTCAGATGCTTCTTTAACCCTTTTGCTAAATTAGTTGTATCCAAAAGTTTTACTCAAATTCCTAAAAAACTTCGTATGAATTAGGAGTGCCTCTTAAATTTTTCTTTTGATCAGCTTTAATCTGCATAGAACCCCCTTTTCGTGTCAGAATGCCAGCTTTAATAAATCAGCCAGCTCAAATTGAATAAATCTATTTAAATACTTATAAAATATTAAGGATGCATTTGGGAAAAGCCTCTAAGGTTATTGTGGCACCCATGTACCTCACAGTAACTAATTTATTAAGCAGTTTGCAAACCTGGGAAGAAAGGAAAAAGAAAAATGGTTTCATAAACCAAGAGCAGAAGCCAATTTTTCAGCTCAGATGATGAAAGGAAGCATGCATTTCTAATCAAAAAGACAGATAAGCCTTCTCTCTCCCACCATTCCCTCACCGGCAAAGTGCCTTTTCATCATCAACAACACTCCATTCCTAATGGCTGCCTGGGCCTTTCTGCACCTTCTCCATACACTGGTAATGTACACATAGCATCCCTTTGAAACAAGAGCCCATTAGCTGTGGCAGACTACCTTTTCACATGGCGCTCTTCTGTTGCAAGTCATCAGCGCAGTGTTAAATCATTCCTACTGGGCATGCTCAGAACCCTGTCGGAGGGATAAACTGATATTTAGAGCCATAGCATGAAAATTGCTTTTCAGCCCCCTTGAAGGACAGTTTTTGGGAAAAAAAAAAAAAAGAAAGAAAAAGAAAAGGGAAAAGGACATAAACTAGACAGGTAACACCACGCTCATTCTGTTACCTTTTAGTTTTTCCTCTTTGGATGTCTTTGGGGGCTCATTTGTGACCCTCATTCTGATGCATGTCACAGCCATCCCTTTGTGCAAAGCGTAGGGTCTGGGGGTACCGATTGCTGTTGTTCAGTATTCCAGGTCCTCTTGTCCCTCCAACACTTAGTGTTACTCCCTTCCCCCTACAAGTCAGTAAAAGTTAGTATTAATGACAGCTGTCATTTTAAATGAGTTTGGCCTGCCGTTTAAGGTTCAGAAATGCTACCTTTCTGTTGCTCTCCATGCTGTCACACACAGGTCATACACAGGTGCTGCTGATAGCCGTGGTCACGAGGGCCTCTAGAGAATCCCACCTCAGAGGTCCTTGGTCTTAATGCCTCACTGGTGCCACCTTCTCTCACATGCCACCCTGAAAGAGAGCCCACTTGGCCCTCCTCCTCTCCCCACATAGGCTTATGGAGTGTGTTTTATGTAATAATAACTGTGTTATGTTTAATGCACCATATGTAAAGCATATGGAAGTGGCTGGGGACAAGGCAGATAGAGCTTGTAGAAGTTACTTTGTTACTTATGTTTAAGAGCCAATATCAACAAATTGCATGCTCAACCTCGCTCTGGCTTCTTTTAGAATCATGCCCCAAGCTCATGTAGAAAGGAATGAACAAGAAGTCCAAGGAGGCCTCAGGGTTCAGTGATGGTTTTCAAAGACCCACTGACTGGACCCCCAAAAAAGTTTTATTAAGCTTATTCTATATTTCCTTTTACCCAGGGTACATGGGAGGGGACTTGATTTCTGACAAGCTGCACATTTATTTGGAGTCAAATCATTTGTTATTTTAGGCCAGGATTCCTAAGTGCATGTTCTTGAGGCACTTACGTGCAGCATGTACCCATGTCTTTCTTCCTCCAGGAAGCCGGTTGGGACTTGCTCAGAAACGGGGCCTTAGTGAATTATTTTCCTGCCAGTGAGTAAAAGGAACTAGAGACTGTCATCTTTCCCAGCAGGCAGGGTGATATTTCCCAATAGCTCTGAGTAATGAAGAGGAGATTAAGACCAAGTTGAGGATTGCCATTTCTGAGCATAATTCATTTCCTCAACATCATTAATGACTTCTGACATTTCTCACCATAACTGGGGCCTCTATGGGGACAGAGCCCTGTGTGGCTACAGTTCCTTTGATCTGGCCCAGTTAAGTAAGCGTGAGACATTAGCATGTCGGAGTTTCTGGGGCCCTGTGATTTTGCTTTTGGTGGAGTTGGTCCCTTTGATGGGTCACCACCTGGAGCCTAGTTTGATGAAGCATTCAGCCAAGTAAGAGGCAGAACATGACAACCAGAGGATTAGCACTGACTCTCCCCACCCTGTACAGCAACTACCTTCCAGGGAGGTGGCAGGAGAAAGCTCAACAGTGTCCCTGAGCTTTTCTGATGATACAATTCACCTGGTCACTCTAAAAACTACTCTCTTCCAGAGAAATTCTGATTCAGTATGTTTCCTTTGAGGCCTGAAAATCTGTTTTTTAATAGGAGCCCCAGGTTTTTCTCAACATAAAAGGTTCTTGTAAGGTTTGTGGCAAAAGTTCTTATTGCTAAATATGTGTCTAAAATTCCTGCTTCTATAGCAAGCTGATGAGTATTTTGGCTCATTGAATGAACAGTCTACTGGATAAAATGATCTCAAAGAACAAAGTTCAAATATCAAGGAGGGATAGAGAGAGGAAGGAAGAATGCGACTAGATGAAAAAAGGCATATTAAAGCTGTGGAAAACTGGAAAAAAACAGTGATGAGGATGAAGGGATTGGTTGGGAGCAGGACTCAAGGAGGCTCAAAAACCCTGGGATAGTTAGTGTTGCCTTCGCAAGAAGGGCTGGTTTTAATCACTTTCTTGTACCTTTCGATGGTGTCATTTGTCAAACTTTTGCATAAAAGTTGCAAAGTGAGGTTATTTAGAGGGTATCTTCATCCATCTCCAACTACTGACTCTAGTGGGGGTTGCTTTGCCATTCCTTGTGTCTCCAGCCTGCTGCCTGCTTTTGTTCTACACTGCAAGGCTCAAGCAGGAATGGAGTGCAGCCCCCACCCCACAGCCCCCACCAAGGCTTTTCAAACAAAGCCCTTTGCAGCCTGTTGCATGTGCCTTCTGGGTGTGCTTTCCTGGAGTCTGCTTTAGAGACTTCCTCTTCTGGGGATTTACTGATTTGAAACAAATCCGTTGGCTTTGGCCTTGAATCCCATAATTTTAAACTGTGCGATGATCAGAGTGGCTCATCAACTCTAACAACAATGTGGTAGGAGGAGCTTTCCGCTTGCTGCTGCTCTGCCCCTGCTGTGCTGCCTGTCCAGTCCCTGGTCCTGCCATCTGCTCTCTGCCACCAAGCTCCAATGTCTGCAGTTGAGCTCCCCAATGGTTGAGAGAAAGGATGGGGACAGGGACATGGGTCAAATGGAAACAGGGATGTCCTCGTGGATACGACGTGGCTCCTTTTAAAATCCAAGGACAACTGAAAATGCCAGTGTCTAAAGTTTATGATGCGCTTAGCCTGCTCCAGGCAGTATTCCAAAGGTTGTGCATGGGTTAATGTTTTAATCCTCACTAGGACTCTAGGAGATTGGTAACATCCTCAAACACACTTTGCAGATCCAGCACATGATCACACCGGGGAGAGGTGAGAAAATGGATTCAGGCCCCCCTGGTCCACCAGCATGAGGCCTCCTGGGTATGTGGCTGACCTCGGAGAGGAGGTAGGAATCTGATAGAGGATGGTGTCTCCAGACAAGGCGAGGAGGCACAGGGGAGTCCATGGGGTGAACAGGCAGCAAGAAAGCATCCAGAGAGGCATTCGGGATGACAAGTCTGTGCAAGATTAAAAGCCATCCAAGCAGAGGTTTAGGCTGACACAGCGGCAGGTCCACCCAGGGCTGAGTCTGGGACCAACTAATCACCACTTGATGTCAGTGCAGAGAATGACTGTGCTGACATATGAATTTAAACAGAAATACTTTGGACCTTTTTATTTTGTATTCATTTGGCCCATAAACAACTTTATAGATAATTTCCAAAAATATTTCTCTGATTTTAATTTTATTTATTTTTGTTTAGACAATCAAAAGTGATGATCCTGGTTTCCTTGCTACCAATACCTTTCTCCTGGTCCACAATATATTATTTTCCTTTTTAGTCTTTTTTAAAAATGATGCTGGGGAGACAGCACTATCTCACATAGCACTGTCCAATAGAAATTTAATGCAAGCCACATATGTATTTTGAAATGTTTAGCAGCTACATTAAAAGAGAAAAAGAAACAGATAAAATTAATTACAATAATATAATTTATTTAATCTAATATACTAGAAATATCATTTCAACATTTATCAACATAAATGATTAATGAAATATTTTTGCATTCTTTTCCTTGAACAAAGTCTTTGAAATCTAAAGTATATTTTATACTCATAGCACATCTCAAGTCAGACTCGTCACATCCCCAGTGTTCAATGGCCATGTGTAGCTCACGGCTGTCAGGTTGGCAGCACAATTCTAGCAGCTAAGATCCATCTGACTGGTCATAGTCTGGCTGTCTCACTTTTTAGCTGTACATCCTTAGAAAAGTTAGTGAACCTCAGTAAGCCTTATTTTTCTCCCCGTAAAATAGAGGTGATAATAAGGACCAAATGAGTTCATGCATGAAACTACAGTGAACCTGGGCATAGCGCTGGACTCCTAGGCTGCACACCACACATTTCAGCAACTCTGGGACTGTTATGGTGATGCTCTCGCCCTGGCTTCATCCATTCAGAACCTGCTTGGACGGAATGTCATGCTCAGTTTCTAAGAACATTAGACTTCCCTTTTCTCTTGATTTTTAATTATACATACATACACATGCATATATGTATATATTTAAATCTAGTAATTCTCAACCAGGGGCAATTTTGTACATCTCCTTCCCCAACCCCCACATCCCAGGAACATGTGGCAATGTCTGGAGACATTTTGGTTGTCACAGCTGGGGTCAGGGGGTGCTACTGGCACCTAGTGGATAGAGGCAGGGGATGCTGCTAAGCATCTTACAATATACAGAACAGCTCCCCCACCCCATAATAAAGAGTTATTTGACCTCAAATTTTAATAGTGCTGAGGTTTAAAACCCCTGTTTTAACCAGACTAGCCTATGTACATATGTATATATGTGTTTATTATTCTTTGATCTCTTCTGGGACAATTTAGGATGTGAATTTTAAGTAAATAATTATAGGAAGACACCCACCCACGATCCTTGGGATATTACTCACTTATCTGTATAGCGGGACTCTGCCCAAGAAATTCCCTCTGCAGGCTTCCTCCTGCTTTCGGAAGGGGAAGCAGTATGATCTGGGAAGTCGGATACAGGAGGCAGACGCGCTCCCACACTCTCATGACCCGCCACCAGTAAGCAGAGGCTCCACCATTGTGGGGCTGATTGGACCATGACAAGGGTTTGGCTGTCGCTGGATGTACTCGCTTGCCAGGAGCGAGTGCCATGTGAAAGCTGACAGCTGCCTTCCTGCCCCCTGGAGACTGCTGGGTCACAGGCGCCAAGGGAAGGAGCAGGAGCTCGCAGTGCCAGCTCTGGGGCAGGTGGCCCGACGGGGAGGCCCCTTCCCATCCATTGCTCCCATTTTTAAGTTATGATAAATTTACTCAATTTACTCTAAGTTCTTGGAGGAGACTTTTGAGAAATATTTTCACTGCCATCCTTGTAGATCATTTCTAGTGCCCAGTTTACTTTCTGTTCTTCAGGGCTTTGTAGGCTGCAGTCTACAAAGGAAGTGCACTGGCTTGCTTTTTTTTCCCTTTGTGTTCTCTTAGCCAGACCTCGCCAGGGATTCTCCTGGTCTTAGTTTCTATACTTGTGTAGATTTTCCTCTTAGCATTGTGGTATTTTCCTTTAAGTTTACCCATGATAATCTTTTGGGGTTTTCAGGTTCATCTTAGAAATGGCATTATACGGCGTGTAGGCATTGGAGCTCACTCCATGAAAACCTCCCATACACAAGGCTCCAGTCCCCTCTGCTCCAGGTTGTATTGAAACTGCACTTGCGGATCTCCTTGCTGCAAAAGGTTGCTTCCATGCTTTCTTGACTTCTGTTTTCCTAGGAGCAGCTGCTTTGCTTGTTTTGTCTTTGCATTTCCTGGTTGGCTGTGGATGCTGTCTGTCATTCCCAGTGAAGTACTGCACTGTGCAGCTACTGCAGCTTCCCATGCTGCCCCTGGCAGTCAAGCTGATGAAGCAGAGACGCGCAGACTGCAAACTGCAGTGGCCCCCGGTTCTGGTGACATAGTGAACAGCACTCTACCCACAGGCCAAAAGACCACTCTCAACAAAAGAGTGGGAGCTGAGAGCAGAGTCCCTTTATTGTCCACTAAAATTCAAAGTAGGCGCGAGCCCCGGAAGGAAATGTTCTGGCTTTAGGATCATGTCTGGTGAACACATGGATTAAAGCCAAGTGGCTGGCCACTTGCCTTGCCAATGCAGGGGAGCTACTCCTCTCCCGCATGGCTTCTACTCTTACCGAATAATCAGGTTCCTTCTGGCCACCTGGAAAATGCAGAATCAAACACCTGTTTAAGTCGATGTGGCGAGCTCTGGGCCTGCCACCGCCAATCCATCTGCAGCGCACTACATAACACTCACCAGCTGCTTTGCTTAGCATGAGGCGGGAGCACGACGCTTTGATGAAAGCATCAACAACACACTTAAACCACCGCAGAGTCCAATGATTTCCACATCGGTGGGGAGACGCAGGCTTGTGACCTGGAGCCTGCCAAGCTTTGCCCAGGCTGGGGGGAGGGAGGGAGGCTGCAGGAGCACAGCACAAGCCCCAGTGAGTGTGGACGCGCTGCCGACCTCCTGAGAACTCGGGCTGAGGCAGTCCTTCTCCGGGAGCAGACGGTGGCTTGGCTAAGCTGGCATCCGATTCCAGAAAAATGAGGGCAGCCTGTGGGAAGCACCCGTGGAGACCATCATTTTGCATACAGCAGTTCTCTCCTTTGTCTGGGTAGAGCTCAGCTTATGGAGAAAGCCCGGGAAAAGAGGAAGGGGAAAAGGAAATGTTTTGCCTCTGCCTTTGATTGTGTGTCTGCATTTCGTGTGTTTGTGGGTGGCGTCTGCACTTTCCTCTTTGGCCAGGTGACGTTGAGTCTGTGCTCCTTTAATTTCTTTGTCGCCATTCTTGTCCTGATAAAAATGGTCATTAAACACAATTAATTGTGTGGTGCAAGGTAAGCAGCATATTCAATCCCAATGCACAGGTTCCCTATGTTCTCAGAAGCAGGATGCAATTCTAGAGACTCTCAGGTTATTTTGCAGGGCAGTGCCAGAAAAAAATGCCAGAGCCTGCTTCCTAAAGCAATTTATGAACAATTGTGTGATAAAGAGGGAAACTCTTTATCAGAAACTGTTTTCTGGCCTAATGTTTGCATCAAGGCAGAATAATAAATGAAAGTGAACATTTCACTGAGTGATTAATATGTGCCAGGCACTGTTCTAGGTACTTTATATTAATTAAATAATTTAATCCTCACAGACCTATAAGAGAGATATGACAGTTTTACAGCTGAAAAATCTGATGCACAGAGAGGTTAAGTGACTTCCCAAAGGTCACATTGCTAGCAAGTGCTGGAGACAAGACATGAATCCAGGGACTTTGGATTGAGAGCTGGCGAGCCAGGCTGCATCCCAGACTGCTGGAATGCCATGCTGTATTGCTCGAAAGCAATTGTGAATGACTTTCATCTACCTCGTAGACTATTTAGAAACTAATTCATTTTTAAACATTTCATGACTAGGCAATTCCAAAATACATGTTTCCAACATTTAGGCAACTCTCAGGTAGTCTAAGTGCTTTCTCTACTAGGTCTTCCTCAGGCCTCGGGGAGATGGGAGATTGTGGGTCATCACCTGTTGTGTAACCGGGTTCTCACAAACTTCAGTAGCTATCCTAGTCTCTTGGATGATTTCCAGTCTGATCTACTTCTAACTGCACAGAACTCTGAGCAAAATCACTGGGTGACATGACAGGAAGGAAACGTGGGCATGTCACAGTGTGGAAAAGCAAGGATGCGTTTATAGCCCCCTGAATGGGGTGTGCAGGGAGAGGTGAGGCTGCCTCCCCCACCTGTCTGTCTTCCAGCTGCCCCCTCCCCTCTGGAGCTGCCTGCCTTCCTGATGTGTCCCAGGTATTCATTTGTTCCACTAGCATCGGGGAGCAATTGTCCTCAGCTTGTGGAGTGTGACTATTTGACCCAGGGCTCAAATCAAAGTCTTCCGTCACCACACTTGACAAAGGGATTTATCATCAATGAAAAGACAAGTCAATCTACTGAAACTTAACTTTGTATTTCTCTGGGAGTCATACCAAGGCTCAGAAGGTCACCCCATAGCATTAAAAGACCAAAGTCTTCCAAGACCAATGCTATCCATTATAACTTCCCCATAGCCAAGAAATATCCCTTATTGACTGATAACATGAGGGGTGGAAGAATGAGAGCAACGGGGAAGCAATCTTTGCAGTGAATTAATCTTTCCCTCGTGTTGGCTGGCTCTCAGGCCTGTGGACTGGATGCCAGGCTGGATGAAGCCTTGGTAGGAACACCCACGGACTAGAAAAACTCTGATTTTAACTCTATGCTAAAGGCAGGCTGTTTCCACATTTTATTTAATTCAATTCCATATGAGGGTGGGGGGAAGCAGAACAAACAAATACAGAAGATGCAGAATTTAACATTAATTCTTCACTGATTAATTGTTTGACCTTGAGGAAGTCACTGAAGGGCTCTCAGCTCACTTTCCTTACTCACCACATGAGAGGCTTGGGCCAGACAATCTGTTACCTCCTGCTCGGCTTTAATAGTAATAGTTATAATTCCAATGTGCATGGATGGGGTTACATAACCATTTTACTTTGGTATTCTAAAGAAAGTTAAAGACCTTCAAACCATGAAAAATTTAAAAAGCAGACAAGTTTATCACTTTCATTGCATACTGCATATGTATATATATTCAACAGCTGGAACATAATGTAAAAATTTTTTGAGTGATTTCAAAACACATGCCATGTGCTGAATGGAGATTTCTAGGACTTCTACAATTGCTAACTTCAACACTCACCTCTAATATATTCTGACTTAAAGTGTGCAACCTTGTTTAAAATGCACTGCTAAAGCATATATTTTCATGTATTGCTATGTCTGAATGCATGATAACCAGGTTGAAAATCAAATTATCTGTGTTAGGGTGAATATTATAGTGTGAATACTGCCTGCTGTGCTGTGAATGAATCTTGTAAACACAATCAAATGCATCTTTCTCTTTCTCACGCATTCAGCCCCCCACCCTGCTCAGAGAAGCAATTCTTCACCTTCCGCTTCCCATTGTCACAGCAGTTCATGTTTATCATGGGTGACATCTTCAGCGTCAACCCAGCGTGAGCTCTGCCATGTTGGAACCGAGCATTCTCCTCCAAACATCAGCCTTCAGATTAAAGCCGTTTCGTGAATAATGAAAACAAACAAACAAAAAATAAATATCGCTCTTATTCGGAGGTTTGTGAAATGCTCTGCTTAACTACAATTGTCTGCTGAGAAATTTCAGTTCTGTTAAACTGTTTTATTGAGGGCAAAGAAAATGGTTTAAAGAGAACCACTGAGAATTTACTAAATGATCCAAACAGGAGGGGCGGGGGATATCCGTGCGACATTCAGAGAAGGCCCTGAACTTCAGGAAGTGGTAGCCAGCAGAAAGCCAGGGGCTTCGGGGAGGAGAGTGAGTCCTCTCTCTGCTAACTCCCAAGGCCCGAGCATGCGCCTCTCAGTCGCTGCCCCACTGCTGTCTGAACACTCTGTGGAGCAGCTGTGATAGTCATTTATGGAGTGCACAGCGTGGACAATGAAGAGGTATTCCGGGGAGAATTCGGCTGATGAAAGGATGCTCCGTGGCTCTAACACCATACAAGGCAAGGTTGCCATGAGATCTGAGCAAGTGATGGCCCATGCGGGGCTGTCCTGGATCTTTCCTCCTGCTGGCAGCATCCTTGCCTAATGTTGCCAAATCTCCAACGTTCACAATTGCAACTTTCAGAGAGGGAAAATAAATTCAATGAATTATGGGGTTACCCTGACCAGCTCTTTATGTAACAAATCAGTTAGTTGCTTCCTTAGCAAAACAGCGAAGGTGATTGCATTAGAGACAAATTTCTGTCTCCTCCCCAGCCCCTTGCTTTCTTTTTTTCATACCTGTCCTTACCAGACCCCCAGCACTCATGGCCTCGGAGAGGCCCTATACCTCTCAAGCAGGCCTCCCGACCTCTTCCCACGGCAGAGAGCCCACCCTGAGCAACCCTCCAATGCATCCTCCCTGCCCGGGCCCCTTACTCTAGCTCTCTCCCTAGATCCACGTCTCCCTGTCAGTGGATCTTTGATAAGTTAATTCTGAAGAGTGAGTTCCTGAAGAGGTTTCATGGGCCACCCTTCTCAGGCAGGGTTCACGTCTTATCAGAAGTCTTCAATGCCATGATCCAAAGGAAGAAGCAATGGAGATGTTATAGTCACTGGGGCAGCCAGTGATTGGGCAGCCTAAAAGCTCTAGATATATTGCTTACAGATATCTATCTAACCACAGAGTCAGCCTGTTACCAGTAAACTTCCTTGTTGATTTGTCATGGAGTTTGAGGGTCAGATACTTGCAAGCCCTCTCAAGAATAACAGAAATCATCTTTCAAGGATGTGTACCCCTCATTAGTTCTGAATTCCTTTCATGCAGTGAAAAAATAAGGCTAAAACTGAGCCTCAAGTTGAATCTTCAAGAGGAGGAAAACATCACAAAAGGAGGACCTTCATGCCAAATGTGGATGATGAAAGGGGTCCTCATGGCTGATGCTGCTGCTTTGTTATCAGCAGCTGGTATAGAGCATGAAGCAGTTTATTTCAAAAGCATCTTGTGGAACTACCTCCATTCCCTCTGTAGATTTCTCTTCTAGGTGTTGACTGATGTCAGCAAAAAGCAGTCCAGAAAAATGCTAGAGAAATGCAGGGATCAGTTTTGAACTGGAACCTTGGGGATGACGATGCTTTTTTATTTTCACTTGTACCCTCACCTCCACTGTGACCCTCCCCCACCTTCAAGTGTGCAAGCTGCTTCTCCCCATTCCTCTTTCCTCCCTTAAGGTGAACCCATTTTCTGAAGCAGAATAAATCAGGACTCCTCTACTTTTAAACTATCCCCCAAACTCAAGGCCTGGTACTTCTGAGGACTCCATCTCGGGGATTCCAAGATGTGAAAGGGTTCAGAATTCCCAGAATAGCATGAAAAACAGGATTCCTTACAGCATCTGAGCTGCTGTTTCACATCAACTACCCACAACTCAGTGAAGAATAGTGCCTCTGGAGGAAAGTAGTTTTCTATGCTCTAACAATAAAATCAATTATAACTTTCACCTCATAAATAAAAACAAGAACAAAGACCATATAATTCTGTTGATAGATGCAGAAAAAGCATTTGACAAAGTCCAACACACCTTTATGATAACAACTCTTAACAAAATAGGCATAGGCAGCTCATACCTTAAATTTATTAAATCCATTTATGACAAACCCACTGCCAATATCATTCTGAATGGAGAAAAATTGAAACCATTCCCTCTTCAAACCCATACTAGACAAGGATGCCCACTATCTCCTCTTCTATTCAACATAGTGCTTGAAGTCCTAGCTATAGTAATCAGGCAAGAGAGGGGTATTAAAGGCATCTAAGTGGGGATAGATGAGATCAAACTCTCACTCTATGCCAGTGATATGATATTATATCTAGAAATCCCCATGTATTCATCCAAGAGACTCCTAGATTTGATAAATGAATTTGGTAAAGTTTCAGGTTACAAATCAGAAGCATTCATATATGCCAAGAACCATCAAGCAGAAACTCAAATCAAAAACGTAATACCTTTTACTATAGCCCCAAAGAAAATTAAATATCTAGGAGTATATTTAATGAAAGATATGAAAGATTTATACAAGGAGAACTATGAAATGCTAAAAAAATAAATTGTAGAAAATGCAAACAGATGGAAAAATCTATCTTGTTCATGGATTGGTAGAATCAATATTGATTGTTAAAATGTCAATATTTCCTAAAGTGATCTACAGAATTAATGCAATCTCCATCAAAGTACCACCATCATTCTTTACAAATCTAGAAAAAATAATTCTTCACTTTGTGTGGGACCACAAAAACCCTTGTACAGCCAAGCAATCTTAAGTAAAAAGAACAAACTGGGAGACATCAGTCTTCCTAACTTCAAGCTGTACTATAAAGCAATAATAGTTAAATCAGCATGGTACTGACACAAGAACAAAAGCATCGATATTTGGAATAGAACTGCGATTCCAGAGAGGAAACCATCTGCATATGGTAACCTAATCTTTGATAAAGCATACAAAAATATACAACAGGGAAAAGAATCTCTCTTCAATAAATAGTGCTGGGAAAACTGGATGGCAACATGCAGAAAAATGAATCAGGATCCCTACCTCTCACCTCTCACGGAAATCCACTCAAGATGGATAACAGATTTAAACCTAAGGCATGAAACCTTAAGAATCCTAGAAGAAGAGGTTGGGAAAACCCTATCATACATTGGCCTAGGCAAAGAATTCTTGAGGAAGACCCCCAAGGCAATCACTGCAGCATCAAAAATAAACAAATGGGATCTGATCAAATTAAAAAGCTTCTGCACAGCCAAAGAAACTATCATTAGAGCAAATAGACAACCCACAGAATGGGAGAAAATATTTGCTCTCTACACTTCTGATAAAAGTCTAATAACAATAATCTATCTAGAACTCAAAAGAATTAACAAGAAAAAATAAAACAACCCCATCAAAAAATGGGCAACGGAAATGAACAGAAACTTCTCCAAAGAAGACAGAATAATGGCCTGAAAACATATAAAAAAAATGCTCAACATCTCTAATCATTAGAGAAATGCAAATCAAAACCACAATGAGATACCACCTAACCCTGGTGAGAATGGCATGTATCAAGAAATCCCAAAACAACAAATGCTGGCAAGGATGTGGAGAGACAGGATCACTCTTACACTGCTGGTGGGACTGCAAATTAGTGTAACCTTTGTGGAAAAGAATTTGGAGATACCTCAAACAAATAGAAATAGAAATACCATTTGACCCAGCAATAGCATTGTTAGGAATCTACCCAAAAGAGCATAAGACATTCTATTATAAAGACATCTGCATCCGAATGTTTATGGCAGCACAATTCACTATTGCAAGGACATGGAAACAACCCAAGTGCCCGTCAATTCATGAGTGGATAATTAAAATTTGGTATATGTTCACAATGGAATATTACTCAATTCTAAGAAATGACAGTGAGCTAGCACCTCTTATACTATCCTGGATTAAGCTTAAGCCCATTATCCAAAGTGAGACAACACAAGATCAGGAAAATGGGCTCCATTTGTACTCGCCATCAAATTGGTACTGGCTGATTAAAAGTATCATGCTCAAATGGTGGTAGTGTTCACCAGGGATTCGGGGGTTGGGGAGTAGACCCACATCTTAGGGATGCAGTGAGCATTGTGGAGAGGAAGGGCATATCTCTAACCCTTCCTAGGGAGAGGCAAAGATATAAAATGTAACCAAAATGTCAAAAAAAAAAATTATCGGGCATCAGGCAGGTGTGAAGGGGGAGGAAGGGATGGGTGTATACTTAAATAATGAGTGAGATGCGCACCACCTGGAGGATGGACAAGCTTGAAGCTCTGACTTGGCGGGGAGAGGGGAGGCAAGGGCAATATATGTAACCTTAACAACATTTGTACCCCCATAATATGAAATAAAAAAAATTATAACTACCATCTATTTACCACTTACTGAGTGATAGGTACTGTGCTAAGTACTTTATACATGTTAGTTTATTTAATCCTCAGGTATTTCCATTATTATGCACCTTTTACAGATAAGCTAACAGAGGCTGAAAACAGTTAAATCACTTGCTTAAGCAATTGAGATAGCACATATCAAATAAAGGAACTGGAGCTTAGAGAGTTAACGAGATCTGGAAAATTCTCATGGCTAGTTAATGACAATCATAAAAATGGCTAACATGTCATCACTGCCATGCGTCAGACACTGTGCTATTTTTATTAAATTATTTAATCCCAGTAATAAACCTGATGCGTAGTTTCTCTTATTATCTCCTTTATATAGAAGAAGGAATTGAAACACAAATAATCTAAGAACTAGCATTTACATATTTACATACGCTACCTATGAGTATTAAACCAGTATGAAGCCAGGACTAGACTCGTGTGTCTTAACAGTTAATCTTGGATTTTGATTCACACAGTATTTTACCTAAAAGAAGGATCTGAAAGATTATTTAATCCATTTCCTTCTGATAGAATTTGAGGCCCAAAGAAGGCAGACTTCCCTGGAGTTATACGGCATCTAACCAATTGCAAAACTAAGCCTGGAACTGCCCTATTCAATGGGTTAGCCACTAACCATAAAAGTAAATAAAGTTAAATATTTAGTTACTCAACTTGTTCGAGCCACATTCTACGTGTTCAATAGCTACATGTGTTTAATGGTTACCACATTGGACAGGACGTGCTATAGATGTCACTACCCCTGGTTTGTTCTAGTATACTCACCTTCTTGTTGGTAGCACTGTCTGCATGTGTTTCTCCATTAGCTATGACTGTGTGCTTTGGAACCAATGCTCCACCTTTATCCATTCATTCTGATCTTCCTTGTGCTACTGGCCCAATATTTTCCTAGGCACTATAAAACCCTGTCTCTGAAGAGTTTTGTGCTTAACTCAAAGAACTAAAGCCTTCCCAAAGGAAAAAAAGACATTCTATAAAAAAAGACATCTGCACTCAAATGTTTATAGCAGCACAATTCACAATTGCAAATATGTGGAAAGAACCCAAGTGCCATCAATACATGAGTGGATTAATAAAATGTGGTATATGTATACATGGAGTTGTACTCAGCCATATAAAACAATGGTGAACTAGCACCTCTTGTATTATCTTGGATGGAGCTGGAGCCCATTCTATTAAGTGAAGTATCACAAGAATGGAAAAACAAGTGCCACATGTAGTCACCATCAAATTGGTATTAATTGATCAACAGTTATGTGTACATATGGTAGTAACATTCATCAGGTGTTGGGGAGATGGGAGGGGGTGGACGGGGGGATGGGTATATTCACACCTAATGGGTGGGGTGCACACTGTCTGGGGGAGGGACACACTTGTAGCTCTGACTTGGTCCAGGCAAAGGCAATATATGTAACCTAAACATTTATAACTCCATAATATTCTGAAATTAAAAAAAATCAAACCTGAAAAGAAAGTGAAGTATTCGTTACTTTAAATTTAACTAACATAATTAAATTATTTTGTTATATTTTTAAACTATGTAGAATTTCTTTAAATGCAGTCTTGTATGATTTCTGGGTTTTTTAATTATGCTTATAAAGACATTACATTCCCCCCCCCAAAAAAAATAAAGCCTTCATTTCTGAAACAATGGAAAAATAATTCAGAGTAGATATAATAACTGGTTACACTTATGTTGTTATTAAGAGTTTACAAAGGGCTTCATATGCCCTTCTCTCATTTGGGCTTCAGAAAAATCACTAGATATGAAGGCACATATATTTATACCCATTTTAAAGATGAGAAAGCTAGAATTCTGCAAGTTTAAACAATCAACTTTCATTCACACGTCAAAGCCTAGATTTGTTAGATGAGTTATCTAACTCATGTATGTATGAATTGAGGAATTCAAAGTGAAAGATATTACCAGGAAAGGGCATGTTCTGATTTTTATTGTATATGTCTAGTCCAGGAAAGGCAGAAATGAATAAGGTGTGAATGAAGCATGGTCTCTGCCTTCCTAAGACTCATAATCCAGCTAGGAAAGTAAGCCCCATATGTCAATAGGTAAAGTATAACTTAGCAAGTAGAAAATGTCACGGTAGTGTGTAGTTTTTGCTCCCTGGTGCAGTTTTGCTCATTGCCTAGCACAGGGCCTAGCACACAGTAGGCACTCAATGAACATTTGTGGAATAGGTTTTTGTGTGTATGTAACTGATGCTAAGGTCCAGGCAAGGGAACAAGGCGATGTATATAGCAATTCAAGACTCTGAAATGTGACTCCACTTCCATCTATTTATGTAGTTGTCCATTAAAATGTACACTTACATCTTTCATTGCTTGAATTGTTTTCCTGATAGCAATTTCTATATAAACACATCTTTACCTCAGGAAATTGTCTGGGGCATTAGATTACCAAGAAAGGCTAAAACTATTGTGGGAAACAGCAAAAACAGTTTGCATTTAAAGTAAAAATAGGAATGGTGGAATGATACAGGAAAACCAGTCACAGACAGCTAGCTGTTGGACCCAAAATGGGAGAGCCTTTTGGAAAATATTTGGGAAGATAAGGTTGCCACTAGATTTTAGGTATTTCAGTCACTTGTCCAGATTGCTAGTGGAAGAAAAAACTTGGTTTTCATAAAATATATGGAAAACCTTCTCAAGTCAATCCCAAAAGCCTAGAAAAATTTGAAATTGGGCATAAACAAGCTTTGTCCTACAAATAATAATGTTAGTGTTTCATTGGGACTGATTCATATTATTTTAATTAAAGGAGAACTTAAGAATTTAGTTCACCATCCTAGTAGAGAATGAATGAATAAGCAAATAGATGAACTATATTTGGAAATATTTCTAATCTTATTCCAATTAGAAATAAAAATATAAAGGCAAATGGTTTGGTACCATCTTTTTTTAACACAAGTCTTTTCAGAGTAAGACGTTCCTGGTTGTTAGGTAGGAAACCTAGAAAAGGCTCCTTAACCACTTGAGTAAAGCTGCCCCCCAAAGCTGAGGTAGTTTGAAGCCTTGAAGAAGATGATGTATAACTCTGATACCCACAGGTTCCTCTTTCTCTTGCCCAGGTCCTGCTTTAGACCTTAGGCCTGATATCTTCACAGCAGCATCTGCAATTTAAATTAGGGCAAGGAGAGGGCCCCTCAGGGATAACTGTCTAGTAGCCTCCCTGTGAATACTGCCATCCCTTCCAGGGTGAATTTCTACAACAGCCACCCAGTAAGTCTCCCTGCCTGCAGACCGCCTCCTCCGCAACTCATCTATCACACCTCTCTACACACTAGCTCCTCCTCATTGCTTACAGCGTAAACTCTGTAGCTAAGCATTCAAGGTCTAGCACTATCTGACATCAGCCTACTTCTAAAACCTAATTTCTGCCGGGCGCGGTGGCTCACGCCTGTAATACTAGCACTCTGGGAGGCCGAGGTGG
>VBSM01002608.1:122461099-122554831 GCA_008086735.1 Cheirogaleus medius | reverse complement strand
AATAAAAAAAAAAAATAAAACCTAATTTCCAACTTCTCCACTCCAGACAGTTCTCTCTGCTCATTCCTTTATAATTATATTCATATTTAAGGATCTTCAAGGCTTTGACCACGACATCTCTCTAAAGTCACATCCCCAGGTCCACGCATTTCCCTGGCATATAGGAAGATGCAATACTTATTCAATGAATGGGTGGATGGATTTCATCCTTGCTTTTCTTCCATCCTAACTCTCTATAAAGCTTTTACTTTACTAACACCTTTTGTATTTGTCTAGCCCTGCTTTAAATTCTAGACCACTTATCTTTACCAACTATTTGGCACTCAGCATATACTAACTTGTGTTAATTAGTAACTAGATATTTTTAATTAATAATTAATTAATTAAATTGATGAGCATTGGTTGTGTGTCTGTAATGTACCAGGCACTGGACTAGGCACTGGGGACAAAGACAAAGGAATTTCTTGTCTATTGCAAGGATCTTTGAGAGCAGCAGGGGAGCAGATGAAAAAGACCCCAGTCACTGCTATGAAAGGATCACATAGACAATGTTATGTGAACTCATTCCAGAGGAGGGGGATTCAATAAAGTCTGGGGAGCTCAAGCAATGCTCCCAAGAGGTGATGATGCTTGGGTCTGAGGTATATTTTATTTAGGGGTGTGTTTTCTTTTCTGGTCTATCTGGAAGGGGTTTTGTTTTGCCCAGGGCCTCATATCCAGTAATAATATTCATTCTTTGAATTTTTGAGATGCTTTATCATGATTAAATAGATTTCATACCCTTATCTTAATTAATTCTCAAAAAATCCATCTGACATAGGCAGCACAGTTAGAGGAAACCGCAGGACCCAAGAGCAATAACCATGCAGTCTCATGATCAGGATGCATGTAGAAGAAGGTTCTCTGATCCCACAGGGAGCTCTCAATCCCACTGGGCTGGTTGAAGGAAGGGGTTATGTAGGAAAGTTAAGAGTTTCTGGTCTGCCTTTTATGGCTCTGAGCTGAATCAGTTGCACCTTACTCGATGGCGATCTGGCCTTTATTTTTGAAAGGGTAAGAGCCAGTCACTACAGGGCAGGTTGAAATGAGAAATGACATTTAGAGAATCCAGTTTCAAGGGACATCTGGGGGTTTAGGGGCTGATAAATGATGCCAGGAAAAGGCATTCTTTTTCAAATGCATCCTAAGGAAGTTATCCCAGGGAGATTCTCAGCTGCAGAAGAGAACTGAGGTCTTCCCAGGGGCAAGGAAAGAGGAGACGTTTATGCTGACAAATAGAGATCAGTATCAAAGACTCTTAAGCTTAAAAATAAAAGTTAAATTATGATGAGTTTTGGTGAGAGCTCTCAAGCCAAAAGAACTTTTCCTTCTAAATGTCAGGTGACTCCTCCCTCACTTGTGCCAGAAGAGTTTTTCTTGTCTTTAGGAGAGTGCTATATAAATATGGCAGAAATATGTTCCTGTAAGAGAAAGAAAAAAATCAGCTTCAAATTGCAGCACAGTGAAAGTTTATAATCCCAGCACTTTTCTCCAGCTCTCTGTATCTAATCCTTGAAGCCACTTGGTGAAACTCAAAGATTACATGGTAACTTGACTAATAATTTAAGAGCTGCCAAAAGAAAAAATATATCCACCTTTTTTCTAAGGAAAGATCCCTGAGTCATAGGCCTAAAAGCTCTAGTCTTTAGGCTGCAAATGTAGAAGTACTGAGCAGAAAATACTCAAACTCTTTTGCAACTAAAATAAACCTGAAATGTTGAAGGTACAGAGGTTTGTAGCCACCACTCACCCATGTAAGCTCCTGGCGTGCTCATAAATCTGGAATGATCCAGGCTAGGGTTTTCAGTTTTAAGTGGGACAAACTTTCTTGAACAAAGGGCCACAAACATGTCGGCTTTCCTTTGTTCATGTTGCTGCTGATCTGTATTTATCTTCGAGATCATTAAAAACACACAAGTCTTTTGACACTGGAAATATGAGACCTATTAATATTTGTCTTCGTAGGTTTGTTTCCTTGCAAAGGGGTTCCGGTCTTAGGTTGCAAAGTAGTGAAACCTCCAGCCAAGATAGGTGCATGTGTGTTAAGATGGATTCATTAGTTAATTCACTGTATTCTTACTTAAAATGTGCCATTTTATCCCTGTATTGAGGAGGATGGATTAGAGCACATTATGGAATAAAGAACATGGGTTTTGAGGTTAGCCAGGATTTGGGTTTGAGTCCTGGCCAATCTGATCATCAGCTCCATGACCTTAGACAAGTTTTCAATCAACAAACTGGTTTCTTCCCCTGTATAATCTTGATAACACAACCTATGATATGGAGTTGCAAGAAAGATTAAATGAGATAATGCATATAAAGCCCTTAGTGGGGTGTCAGGCATATCATCAACAGCCAATAAATAGATGTTATTTTTGCCACTGCTATTTCTACCATCGTCTAAATGCCACGAAGTTTTGTTGAAGCTGTACTCTGATTGAAGATGCCAGACTCTTTTTATGCTTCTACTGATAGTTTGTTGGTACCTGTCAGTGCACTAGACACATGAGGTGCTTTGATCATGGGAATTAACAGTCTTGGGCTCTATGTCTGATCTAGAGGACAGTGTTCTCTTCTGGTTGAAGCAATTAATGAGACAGATGGACATGTTGAAGCATGTCTAGCTGGGTTACTGCAAGATGGTGAAACTAAGTCATATATAGAACAATGAGAAACCTGAGGGTCTGTAGCAGAGAGAGGACTTAGAAGGAATAACATAGCCCCTTTCAAATACATGAAGTGATAGAGGTTCAAATAGGGATTGGACTGGATCAAAGTTTCAATCTCAGTGGTACTGACACACTGGGCAAGATAATTCTTTGTTAAAGAGGTTTGTCCTGTGAATTACATGATGTTTAACAGTATCTTGGCCTCTACGCTCTATATTTCAGTAGCATTTTTGGTAGTTGTAACAACCAAAAATGTCTCTAGACATGTGACTTTGCCAAATGTCTCCTGGGGGCCAAAAACATCCCTCCCTTTGTTTGAAAACCATTAGACTAGATGAATCTGACAAAGCAGAACAGAACGATAACCAGTTAGTGCAATTATCCATGAGGATGTTATGTGTTGATCCCAGGGAAGACCTTATTACTACCCAGAAAGTTCCTACAACAGAACAGACACTTTGGAAAGCAGTGAGCTCCTGGTCACTAGCAGCATCCAAGAAAAGGCTGACAGACTGTTGGAGTGTTTCTAAATAGATCACCTATTTTGGGTAGATTGCCGGTCTTCATCATTTCTATCTTCCTGATTCTCCCAAACACTATGCTCTTTACGAAATAAATTTCTGTTGTCTTAGATGGGATCTCTTAACTGAGTCTAGCCTGTGCTCAGCATGCAGTTATAAGGAGAGAACTAACATCCAAAGCTCTGGATCTCAGATCCATTACCATTCGTAAATTGCTAAACCTCTCTGGGCATCAGGATCTCAGATGCTTTCCCTCACTTGAATCCAATATTCTATGGTTCTAGAACATTGTTTCCTAAGTATGATGTCAAACCATAAATTAACCATGCCACTGCTTCTCTTATATAATTAATGGTATAATTGATAATGTGGAGGAGCTCTCATTCACTCAGATCTACAGATTGTTTGCTAAGTGTCTTACCTCTTAAAATGTGAAGAATAATAAGATAAAAACTCATGATTTTTGGTGATGTATAGATGGATATTGCCTTTCACTAACAAATATGGAGTGTAGTTGAACTTCAGAACTGTTTTCTACAAAAAACATGGTGCTGTGTACATGGAAGCTAATCAATGTATTGTGATTATGTAGTGAATTTTATGCCTAGAAATCCAGCATTTACCCTGACTCTTCAAACACTATTTCCAACTATTCTAAGTTCAGTGCACTTTTTTTCCATATATAATCTCTAATAGGATTATGTTGTTATTACAGGTCCTGCTTGCCATATGGCTCTCTGACCAAGTCTTTCTAATATTAGGAGATAGTATCTATACACTCTCACATAATGCTAGATAAATTATGTTCATTGCAAAGGCAATAAGCTGATTTTGAAAGAGGATAATATGTTCTATGATTGTCAGATCCATGTCTGTCTCTTCCTACTGAATTAACTCACGCCATCTGCCTAATATACATCCATGTCTGTGGTTCAGGGATCTGCCCTGTCTGACACCCTACTTTAAGAAAATCACACTAATAAACCAAAGACAGAACCAACCCAAACACGAAAAGAGAACATGATAAAAGGAAGAAAATGCTTGAACTTCTTAAGTAGGGATATCACACGCACTTAGATTTATTATAGATGGTCCATTAACTTTCTTAAAGTGACAATATCATCTAGGATGGGCTAGGTTATAGTGTAATAACAAACAACCCCCAAATTTCAGTATTTTGAAGGTCATTTCTTGTTCCTATCTATCCTGGGTCTACTTCAGTACTGCTCCATGTTGCTTTTACTCCAGGACCCAGGTTGACAGGGCAATTTTTCTTTGGGACATTGCTAGTCATTGAGCAGAGAGAAAAAGAGTGCTTGGAGACCACATACTGGCACTTGCAGCTTCTGCATGTCAATGACACATATCCTCTCCCATACATTTTACCCACCAGAGAGGGTCATGTGGCCAAGCCCCATTAATAGGGGAGAGAAATGGAATTGTCTTCCATAGAGGGAGCTGTGAATATCTGTGAACAGTGTTACAAGCTTCTATGGCCCCTTTCTTGCAGAATCACTGTTCAGAAACAAGCTGAGCGGTGTAAGCTTAAAAAATGGAAGCACACCTGTGTGTGCCCACGCATGTATGGAGAATTTGGACAGGCAATTCTTTGTCTGATGACCTCCTTTTTCTCCTGCCAACTCGGATGTGGACTCTGCAGCCCTGTCATCTTTCCCACAGCCTCCTGCTAACTTTGAGAGAGAAGGCCCCAGCTGTGTTCCCTGATGGAGTAGGCATGGCAGCTGCAAGGAGAAACAGCATGTTTTCTCATGTAGTTTCTCTGTCAGTGCATCTACAGGTGTGTGGCCACCTTGCTAACTAAGCACTTGTAGAGGCATTTAGAAATCCATGTGTCTGGCCCTATTATGGCAGGACCGTTCAACAGGAGCTGAGCGTGAGCACGTGGCACTGATGAGCTGTTATCCGTCTAGTTAGTTTGCCTTTGTGGGCTCCTCACTTCTTCTAGTCCCCATTGCTTATGACGTGTGTGTTGCTGAAATTGTGTCAGAGTGAGAATCTCTCAGTGACTGTAAAAGGAGAAAAACTAGGCAAATGTGGCATGTAACTTGTCTGCATAAATCTCCTATGTTGACTCAACTCCTTGTGCCGCAGTAACGCAGCTCATCCAGAAGTTCTCTTCATTGCACGTCAGAACGCGGATTCATTGTTTTCTTTCCTCTGTGTCATCCCACAGCATTCCTCCTAAGCATTTGATAAGCTGCTACTCTGAGGGAGCTCTTGAGTATCCCCAAAGAACAAACTTGTAACTCCAAGACTGGATGGTGTCAAATGCTAAATGGCCTCTTGTTTGGGCAGCCAGAGGACGTATTTAGATTTGAAGTCATCATCTCTAATCTACTAAATTCATGATTTTGTGATATGGTTAGGCATGCTTTTCTTTGCACTGGCCTAAAAATAAGATAATGCAATGGAAACAGAATTTATTGGATATATAAACAGTCCTTGCTCTGGATGGTGCTTTTTCTAGGTCAGATTTCTTGTGATTGGCAGGACGCTGTGACAGCTAGTATTGTATGTTCCTAAGAGGAACATAGGTAGAAATGGTCAATTAGAACTGCCACTCAGCCTCTCCTCACGGTGCCTGCTGTTGGACTGTCTCTTGAGCTCTGAACTAGCTGCTAAGATGGGGAAATCCTGCTCCCCACTGTCACTGGGTTAAGTGGGGTGATTCCAAGAAAATCTTAATTGCATGCCCACATATCTAAAGTTACAACCCAGAAAAAATGAGACAACTTATACTTGCGAGACAGAATTAGCCATCTTTCAGTATAGGGACAGAATAATTCTTTTGAGTGGAATATCTACTCTCAATTTTCTTCATAACCACTGAGGCAGAGCTATCTCTTTTCCACTGCATAATGCCTTCCTCTGCACAAAAATCTTCCCCCATCCTCACTATGAAAAGACACACTCCCTCCCAGAAGCATGATGCAGTCATGCATGTGATTTTTTTTCTCTTTCTTCTTCCAGTGTCCTGATTTCAAGGTGAACGAGGTCAGTAGAGAGAGCAGCTGGTAGGAGCTGGTCTTACCTGATTTCCTCCTCCAGTCGTGAGGGCTGCTGCCAAGTCATTCATCTCGCCCTGCATGTCTGTTGCTATGTTGCAAAAGAAAACAGAAGATGTGTTCAGTCCAATGTGGGAAACTCAACAAACAGGTGGGAAAGACATACAATAGTTTAATCAATGCCATCCTGAAGAAAATGTCCTTGTACCGAAAGTGAGCTAGAGAGAATGTTGGGTTTGAACTCAGATAGTAAGGTTTCCTTGAAGGGGTCTTTGTAATTAAACAAGTTGCAAATACTAGGAGAGGAAAAAGAAAAGAATAGGAGAGAGCAGAGACGAGGAGGGGAGGAGAAAAAAGAAATGGAGAGAAAAAGAAACGAGGGGAGAGGAAAGGAGACAGCATTTTTATCACAAGGGATAGATGGAAATGAAAGGGAGAGACTCTCACAGGTGTCCCAGTGGTCTAGAGCCTTCTCTTACAGGGCTGAGTGGAGAGGAGAAGGAAGCACCTAGACAGATTGGGTATGGGGTGAACCTGAGCAAAGGAAAGGGGTAAACAACTAATCTTGCTTAGACCATGAGGAGATGGAGTGTGTTGCAGCACTTCTTCTCAAGTGCCCCTTTCTTCTGTAAGACAAAGTCCACTTTGCAAACTCTTGGAACCCAGATGAAAACAGTTGACATGTGAATGTCACAGAACCACTCTGCCAGTGCTGTTTGTTGACTCCTGCTTTACATTGTGTTTTCCAGGTACTGCTGGAGACATCCGTGGTCCAGGTGGGAGTGTGCAGGAGGCCCCTGTCCTCCAGTTGCTCATGCAAGAGGGACATCGTCCGGCAAGCCCACCCAGCCCACTCTCTTTGATCCAGAGTGGGATTCTCATTTACGATAGCTCGTTTTCAACCGGGGCTTATTGGGGTTAATTCTATCAGAACATAAATGCTTTGTCCTCTTGGATACAAATGGTTGTGCTGAGGACTTTGGTGGCTCATGTTATATACCCAGATCAGGCTAAAAGCTAAAAATGAGTTAGAGGCTGGGTTGCTGCTATGGAATCAATTGGGGAGGAGCAATGATTTTAGATGAAACAGTAAAATGTGGGTGAAGGCTCCTACTCAAGTCATGTGATTGTGGCCAGAATTTAGCACCCTTTGCAATCTGAAAGAGTGGGGCTGCTCAGAGAGGGCCCTTGGAAGAGGTGAGATTCTTGCTGGGCCTTAAGGTGTGAAGAAGAAACTGGACAGAAAGAGGAAGGCCAGGGGAGCATCTCATATTAGGTCAAGGCAATGTCACTAAAGAATTTTGTGAGTTATATTTTGGAACTCTCTCTTCCTTCTCTTCTTTTCTGCCTCACTGTCCATCAGATCTTCTTGCCATTTAATCAACTTCTGAAATGTTCTTTTGTATGTAAGAAGGTTCTTTGACTTGTCAAGTTTATGAGGGGAAATTCTATGGCAATTCCATATTGTTTATAGCACAATTCACTCAGTATATAGTAGGCGTGTTTTGGAGTTCTGCAGTGTAACTGGCAATTCTGTAAACACCGGAAATCCACAGAGGAGGCTCATGTACTCCTTTATGCTTACTACGTAGCTGCTTGTGAAAACCTGAGGCGTGGCACTGAAGAAACCAGACACAGGCCTGCCCTCGTGGGGCTTGCATTTCACTGGGCATAGCAGACAATAGAGAAATCTACACCTCAGCGGGTAATATAATGACAGATAATGGTTGGTGCTGAGAATAGAAGGGTACAGGGCATGGTGGTGGCATATTTCTATTTTATATGGGTGGTCAGGGAAGGTTTTTCTGAGGAGCTGACATTTCAGCAGAGACCTGAATGAAGTGAGGGGAGCATCCAGGTAGCTCTCTGGGGGAAAAGCCTTTAGGGCAGAAGGAATGGTCAGCATGAGGGTTTCCAGGTAGCATGATAATGGCATGGAAACCTGGGAATAGCTATTCCTGGGGAAACCCAAGGAATAGCTTGGGGAGGGGGGGGTCACATGACTGAACCCAGAGGAGGAGCTATGGGGAAGGTGCAGATGGGGTCAGAGAGAGGTGGCCAGAGCACATAAGGCCTTTTGGGCAATGTTAAGTCTTTCTGATTTTATTCTAAATATGATGTAAAATTGTTGGAAGGTTTTGGGTAGAGGAGTGATATGAACAAATATTTTACTATATGCAGAATAAGGTAGGGTAGGAGGGAAACAAGAAGGATAGAAAATCAATAAAGCATAGGGTTTTGCAGAAGTGCCAACAAGTGCGTAGAGCACGGGGTGATGAGGACCCATGTAGACCATGTTGGAGTGCAGTGGGTACCCCAGAGAGGTGGAAGTGAGCTTGGTAAAAGGATCCAAGGATGGTTTCACAGAGAATTCATATCTCAGATGCATCTTGAAGACTGAGTGGGGAATTTCCATGCCTGACTGACAGATGAGCAGCACATACCAATGACCAGAGAGACAGCAGAGAACACAACTTTTTTGAAGAACATCAGGCAGTTAAGGATGACTGGACCACAGATAAGTATGCTGTTCACCAAGAAATGTGGCCAGAAAAGCTAAATTATGGCAGACTCTGGAAAACTCACTTGGGGGTGACTTTGTTGTATAGGTGACAGATGAGGAACCATCAAAGTATGAGCAGTGAAATAAATAGTGGCATTTGTGTTTTGGAAAGAGTACTCTGCCACTAGTGTGAGGGGAAGTAGTTGTTTCCTTTGGAGCATAGAATTTGGAGTCACGTAGAACTGAATCCACATGCTGACTAGAATAGGTATTAGCTGGGTGATCATATATAAGTTTCTTAATCTTTCTCAGCCTTGCTTTCCTTTTCTATAAAGTGGGAAAAACAAGTATCTTCTTCAGAAGGGTTGTGAAGATTACATTTTAAAAAGTGCTTAGCATAATACCTGGCCCATCATAAGGGATCAAGTACTTATTTCTATTATTACAAAGAGTTGGGATGGAGAGAAATGGGAGTACAGGTGAGGGGACTGTGGCACTAGGGTAGGAGACTCAAGCCAAGGGCCTGAACCATGACAGGAGGGGAAAGAAGGGATGGAAAAGAGATTCAAGAAATATTATGGACTGCAATTGGACACAACTTGATGACTTTTTGGCTATGAGAGTTGAGATACTGGGAATGGCCACAAAATTTCTAGCAAATACCCAAGGAGATGAGTGTGTATGTGACCATTATCAAAATCCAGGAGAATAAAAAAGGAAAGATTATCTATTATACTTCTTCAACTCTCTAGTGGGATGTTGCTTTATTATCCCACTAAAACTACTCACAACAGGCAAGAGGTAATCCCTCCAAAGAAACCCAAGAGCTATCAAAGGGAAGAAATGAAAAAAAAAATACAAATATCAACTATAATGTCCTAGACTGGGCTCTTCTAATGTGTAGGGGCGAATTTTATACATTTTATTTATTCATATTTTAATTAAGAGGGCTATGCTGGTACTACTGAAATCAGGCACTGTATGAATGGTCTTTGATGCTGGAGCTGAAAATGGCAATGGTGTTGATGATGTTGTTGATGACCTGATCTTTTTTGAGATGATAGACAACTGTCTACACTTAGAGACAGTCCTTCCAGGAGGCACTGATGGACTTGGATACACTTCTGTCAGCCTCCCCACTGTCATAATTTTATCCTGTAGCTCTGAGGACTGACACTACAGTGCTGCAAAATGAATAACTACGAATAGTCCCTCATTCAATGTTGTCACTTCCAAATGAGACTTTGAACTGGAGCTGGTAGAAATTGCCAAATAAAAATGGCATTTCTATTTGCTCAGGGATTGCCATGTAAACAGTAGTATTTTAGGTAACCTTCTAGAGTTCTCTGAATGGGCTTTAGGAGTGGCACATTAAGAGGGGAGGTGGCAGAGCAGTGGTTTGTGCAGCAGTCCAGAGCAAGGTCTTCATTTTGCTCATTTCCCTGGGTGAACCCAAGCTGAAATCTTGCCCTGCTGAATTGCACAGGACACGTAATTTTGCACAGAATAATTTCTTTGATATCCAAGAACCAAGTTTATATGAGCCTAAGCCACATTACAAACAATGGTACTTTCTGGATGGAACATGAGTAATTAGCTGTGAGAGTCATGACCATTTGGCCCCCAATCCAAATTGATGTTTCAAGACACAGTGTAGAAATCCACATAGTTTTCATACCATAAAAGGTTAGCCTCTTAATGAACATCTTATCTGGGAAACCCAGCTACAGTATATTTCTAGACCCTCGTAATGATTGCATTGACTTTATGTTTTGGTGCTCTTCCGTTGAAAAGGGAAACAAAAAAGTGGGTGGAGAAAAATGTCAGGTTAAAGTTCTGCGTTATGACCAAAGCAAAAACTACTACAGTATTGTCGCGTGTGAACGGACTGCAAAGCAAATACATTCAATAATTTCTCATAAATAGTCGGCAAAGTCTCAGCATTTTCCTTGAAGTGGCAGCAAATCCATGACTGGGAGGTCTTCTGTTCTGCAACTGCTTACGAGCATGGTTACAGCCGGGCATAAATTACAGAAGCCGGGATTTTAACCATGGTGGAAAACACTATAAAGATTTCTGTCCCTTATTAACTACTGTGCGATCACTAGGGTTATGAATGGAGTTAAAAGTTCCAAATAGGAACAAAAACGTGGTAAATGCCTTCAAAGGCATTATGAAGAAATTTCTTCATGGTAGTTGTGGCTAGGCAGAGAGAAAGAGAAAGAAAAGGAATTTAAACAAGTTGCACACACAAGTGGTGCATGCAGAGAAGGAATAAAACTCTGCAGGTCTTCCAAGGGCTGGCAGGGGCCACCCTCCAGTCACGGCAAACAGGAGTATACTTTCTGTGCTAAGTAAATAAACTTCATTGCACATTTATAAGACCACAGAAGGTATACACCGAGAATTTTGTTCTAAGGTCTGAAATGTCTCTGTTAAAAGTTCATGGAAATGAGAGCTGTCTTTTGAAAATCAAGACCAAACTGGCTAGAGCGTGAACTCACCCAGGACAGAGCCCAGGGGCAAGCTGTTAAAAATATGATTTTGATAAACAAACCTGACATTGCTAACTTAAAGCAAACCCCTATGCATATAGCATCACTTATGTGTGCAACTTGTTTAAATTAGAGCGGCAGGAAAAAGCAAGTAAAATTGGTATATTAACCTTTTTTTTTTTTTTTTAACAATGCTCACACACTGTCTTTTGAAGTAGATGGTGGTGTCCTCTTAGCCTTCCAAGAGTTAAGAATCTGTCAGCATTTTCTTCTGAAATTTTCTATGCATATTTTTAGAAAATTCAGTTCTAAGTATAGACTCTCTTATACATGAAATCTTCTGGGAACAAAATCTTATTTTGCTACAGAATTTGTCATCAAACTCATTGTACTGAATTGAACTTAGAGAAACATTGTAAACAACACTTAACTAAGGTCTTTTCTTTCCCCTTGTACTTAAAGATTGAAAATAGAGGTGGTTTCTTTTTCCTCTGGAAATTTATTAGCCAATATTCCCTCACTCCAATTAAATCTCCTTTGGTATTTGAAGAGAAACCACAAAACACTAGTTGTTAATATTGTTTTAAGCCTCACCCTCTTGCTTCATTTTATCTTTGGTTAGATCTGCTTTTAATATGCCACTTTGCAAGTTTAATTAAAATCATAACAGCTCAATCTTGTGAATTTGGACAACACTGAGATATCAACACAGATTTCAGGAATTACGAAAGAGACATAAAATCTCTCAAAATTGAACAGTTGGCTTCCCAATAATGTAGCCTGAAAAGTCTGTTTCTTAAACACATAAATATTTAACATGATTAAAGTGCATTTGAATCTGAACTATAGTTATTCCAAAAGATCATGTGTTGCTCTTTAGAGTGTTGTTCTGAATGACACGGTTCTTATTTGAGTTTGGATCACCTTCCTTGTACAAGAGTTAAATTTGTGCGTGCTCTTAGTATTCCTCAGAACACCATTGCCTCACTCTGTTCTCCTTGAAAATTCAAATTGGCAGTTTTTGTTGCCTGTTGCCCATTCCAATCTTAAACTTACAAATACTTTGGAGTCTGTTAGGTGTGCCTGGGATTTTTGTCTTTGATATTTATTTACAGGTAGTCCTTACTACTAAAGCAATCAGACTAAGCCACGCTAGCTTTGTAGCCCTGAAAGTGGAGAATGGTTAAGGATGGCCTGGTGCAATTTGAGCTTTGGAAAAGATTTACCAGATGGGATAATTCTGAAGAGGTTTGGTCATTATCTTGGATGTGGAACATGTAGTACTTTCTGCATGATTTCTCTGAAGTGATTAACTATTGTATTGCTTATTGCCACAGTTCATTCTCTGATCTTCTTGGAAGCATGTGGGGTATGCTTAGTTCTACTCTATTAATTATATGGGGTATCCTCAAATCTTTTCTCTATTGTTTTGCTATTAAGGCTTAACGAAACATTTTCTTTGGCCTGCTATTCATTTGTAAGACTGTGTTCTTTCCGTGTTCACAGTCTCTTCCTCATCCCCAGAGAGGAATGTTTTGGAATATATAAACTTACATCTCTAAAATATTAAGAAGAAAACCTCTCACTAAAAATACAACATGATTTCAACCACAAGGAAGATGTTAAATTTCATTTTGACATCATGAGTCTTACTTACACCCACAGAAGTCTGATATTGCG
The DNA here is from genome assembly GCA_008086735.1 of Cheirogaleus medius. Taxonomy (NCBI): domain Eukaryota; kingdom Metazoa; phylum Chordata; class Mammalia; order Primates; family Cheirogaleidae; genus Cheirogaleus; species Cheirogaleus medius. The sequence continues at coordinate 122,541,898 of VBSM01002608.1, read as the reverse complement.
AGGTGAACTAAGGACAGGGCATCTGTTTCAGCTCTAAATATTGTCAGGTTTTGTGGGATTCAACCAAGCCCTCAATGCTAGAAGAACATCTCTTCATATTTAAGTTGCAGTGAATAAATACTCAAGTTTGGTTCAGTTTATACGCAAATATTTTGTTTTCTTTCTCCCAAGTTCCTTAGTAGTTATTGAGATGCTGGCAGAGGGAAAAAGGCTATATGTGAAGGTATCCTATTCAGAAATTTTCCTGAATGATCACTATCAAGGTCTTTAAATGTTTTGCTCTTAAATATTTGGACCTGTATTTCAGTCAAGGTTGGGACAAAAAATTATTAACTTCTCTCCTCTATACCAAGTGAAATCATGCCTGGCTAGTAATTTACTTGCATTAGGAAACCAAGCAGAGAACTTGTCCTACTTACACCCAATCTTCTCATTGGATAGTTTAGCACATCTATAAATTCAGTTTGATGAGTTCAAACAGAATTTCATATGTGCAGGAGAATAAAATATCATTGCCTGATTGTTGCCTATCTGACCTTGAATGTAAAATGGGTGTTGAGCCATAATTTTTGGGCCTCTCATTTGTGCCACATAATGAAGAGTCAGAAAGGATTTATTTTTAGAGACATTTTAGAAGTACCATTTAGAGCCACATTAAATTATTTCCTATTTTCTGTACTTACCACCTTGCAAACACTGCCAGTACTTCAGAGAATATTTTTCTACTTCTTATGCCAACAGAAAATTGGATCTAGCACAGGTATCTATGCTGATATCACAAGTTGGATCCAGAGTTTAATGTTTTCAAAACATCAGTGGTCATGTTACATTACTATGCTTTATATGAATTCTCACTGACTCACAGCAGCTGATGATATTCAGCTTAATAAAATATAATCTGCATTATACAGTTATAGCTACTTACATTCTAGGGAGATATGCATTTCTGTGGGATCTATCTCTGGGTAGCTGTCTTCCTATTCTCCTCATTCCTGCTATACAGTGGCACCAGCAGGAATTAAGCTTTAAACTTATTGTCATTCTGGCTGTTAATCAAAGAGGTGAAATCTCTACAAGGAGAACTATGCAACTCTGAGGAAAAAAATCACAAAGGATACAAACTAATGGAAAAAAAATATCATGCTCATAGATTGGTAGAATCAACATTGTTAAAATGTCCATACTACCCAAAGTGATTTACAAATTCAATGCAATGCCCATCAAATTACCAAAGTCATGATTCACAGACCTAGAAAAAATAATTCTGTTCCACTTGGAATCAGAAAAGAGCCCGAATAGTCAAAGAAATCATAAACAAAAAGAACAAAGCTGGGGGTATCACACTACCAGACTTCAAACTATACCACAAGGCTATAGTAACCAAAACAGCATTGTATTGGTACAAAAATAGAGAAATAGAACAGAATAGAGAACCCAGATATACACTATCTATCTACAATAAACTGATCTTTGACAAAACAGACAATAACGTACACTAGGGAAAAGAAGCCCTATTCAATAAATGGTGCTGGGAAAATTGCATAGCCATATGCAGAAGAATGAAACAGGACCCCTACCTATCACCACTCACAAAAATTAAGATACATATTCAAGATACATAAAAGACTTAAATCTAAGGCATAAAACCATAAGAATTCTAGAGGAAAATGAAGTAAAAAATCTTCTAGATATTGGCCTAGGCAAAGAATTCATGACTAAGAGCCCAATGGCAATCATGGTAACAACAAAAATAAATAAATAGGATTTTATTGAACTAAAAAGCTTCTGCACAGCTAAAGAAACAATTAAGAGAACAAATACACAACCTACAGAATGGGAGAAAATATTTGGAAGCTATACATCTGATAAAGGGCTAATAACCAGAATTTACAAAGAACTCGACCAAATCAGCAAGAAAAAAGTGAACAACCCCATAAAAAAGTGGGCAAAAGAAATGAACAGAAGCTTCTCAAAAGAAGATAGACAAATGGCCAGTAAACATATGAAAAAAATGCTCAACATCACTAATCATCAGGGAAATGCAAATTAAAACCACAATGAAATATCACCTTACCTCAGTTAGAAAGGCTTTTATTTAAAATGTCTAAAAACGACAGATGCTGTGTGGATGCAGAGAGAAAAGAACACTTATACACTGTTGGTGGGACTGCAAATTAGTATAACTCTTACGAAAAACAGTGTGGAAATTTCTCAAAGAACTAAAAGTAGACCTACCATTCCATCCAGCAATTCTACTATTAGGCATCTACCCAAAGGAAAAGAAGACTTTTCATCAAACAGACACTTGTACTCAAATGTTTGTTGCAGCACAATTCACAATTGCAAAGATATGGAATCAACCCAAGTGCCTAACAGTTCATGAGTGGATTAATAATATGTGGTATATATATATATACCATGGAGTACTACTCAGCCATAAAAATGATGAATTAATACCTTTTGCAACAATCTGGATGGAGTTCTATATAGATTCTAGTTATTAGCCCTTTATTGGATGTGTGGCCATGCCAATATTTTCTCCCATTCTGTAGGTTGTCTGTTTGCTCTCATGATAGTTTCCTTGGCTGTGCAGAAGCTTTTTAATTTGATCAGGTCCCATTTATTTATTTTTGTTGTTGCCGTGATTGCCTTTGAAATCTTCTTCATAAATTCTTTCCCTAGGCCAATGTCTATAAGAGATTTTCCAACATTTTCTTCTAGAATTCTTACAATTTCACACCTTAGGTTTAAGTCTTTTATCCACTGTGAGTTGATTTTTGTGAGAGGTGATAGGTATGACCCTGTTTCAGTCTTCTACATGTGGCTATCCAGTTTTCCCAGCACCATTTATTGAATAAGGATTCTTTTCCCCAGTGTATGTTTTTTTCTGCTTTGTCAAAGATTACATGACTATATAAGGATGGTTTTAAATCTGGCTTCTCAGTTCTGTTCCATTGGTCTATCTCTCTGTTCTTGTGCCAGTAACATACTGTTTTAGTTACTATAGACTTGTAGTATAGCTTGAATTCTGGTACATTGATGCCTCCCAGTTTGTTCTTTTTGCTTAAGATTGCTTTTGCTATATGGGGTCTTCTCTGGTTCCATAGGAAGTGTAGAATTATTTTTTCTAGATCTGTGAAAAAATGATGTTGGTATTTTAATAGGGATTGCATTGAATCTGTACATCACTTTGGGTAGTATAGACATTTTAATAATGTTGATTCTGCCGACCCATGAGCATGGTATGGTTTTCCACCTGTTTTCGTCCTCTGCTATTTCCTTGCTCAGGGTTTTGTAGTCTCCCTGTAGAGGTCTTTTACCTCCTTATTTAAATATATTCCTAGGTATTTTACTTTCTCTGTTGCTATTATGAACGGTATTGAGTCTTTGATTTGGTTCTCAGTTTGACTGTTGTTGGTGTATAGGAATGCTACTGATTTCTGTACATTGATTTTGTAACCTGAGACTTTGTTGAATTTGTTTATCAATTCCAGTAGTCTCATGGTAGAATCTTTGATGATTTCTAGAAATAAGATCATATCATCAGCAAAGAGCAATAGTTTGACTTCTTCTGCCCCTATTTGGATGCCCTTGATTTCCTTCTCTTGTCTGATTGCTGTGGCTAGGACTACCAGCACTATGCTGAATAGAAGCAGTGATAAAGGGCAACCTTGTCTGGTGCCAGTTCTTAGTGGAATGCTTTCAATTTTTCCCTATTCACTATGATGTTGGCTGTGGGTTTGTCACATATGGCTTGTATCATTTTTAGGTAAGTCCCATCTATGCCTATTTTGTTAAGGGTTCTTATCATAAAAGGGTGTTGAATTTTGTCAAATGTTTTTTCTGCATCTATTGAGAGGATCATATGGTCTTTGTTTTTGCTTCTTTTTAATTTTATCATTTTGGTTGGGATGTCACTGTATGTTTTTTGTGATTTTAATTTGCATTTTTTCTTGATGACTAATAATACTAAAGTGTCTTTTCATGTGTTCTTTGATCATCCATGTACCTTCTTTTATGAGTTGTCCCTTCAAATCTTTTGTCCTTTTATAAATTGGGTTGTTTGTCTTTTTATTATTGAGTTGTAGAAGTTCTTTACATATTGTGGATACATGTTCATTGCTAGATAAATATATTGCAAATGTTTCCTCCCTGGCTTTAACTTGCTTATTTATTTTCTTAATATTTGGTATAATAATTAAGTTAAAGTATACCATTTATAAATGTATATTTGATACATATTTGGTTGCATCTTTTACATTTTGATATATAGATTATTCTTTTCCATTATTAAATAACATAAAATAATTATAATTTAAGTTTTCTTTTTGAATAAAAAGTTATTTAGGAACAAGATTTTTAGTACTACATTTTTAGGAGTTAATTTATATTTTTATTTTTAACCTGTGGCTTTATTTTTTTCTGTCGGAAAATCTGAACTTTATTATTTCTAATTTTTCCAACATTCGGTGATGGACATTGTGATGCACAGTTCAGATCCTTTTTCAGGAATGAAAGCCATATTCATTCCTGCTGGGGTTGTAGCAGGTAGAGAGCCCTCGGCTATCAGAAATCTTTGGGGATGGCTTCCATTGAAGAAAAGCCCCACCCAATGCCACACCCCCTTCCCTGGTGACCCAAATCCAGGGACTGACCTACAATCTAATTATTTTACTCAACCTCTTGACAGCATTAAAGGATCATTATATCACAGCTGTCCTATTCCCTCTGTCCAAATGCTAATCTCCATCTTAGAATCTGTTTCTCTGGGACCTTAGCCTGCCATAATTACTGAGATTGGTGAATGTATCTATGTGCGTTTGTGTGTGTGTGTATCCAATTAAATGATCAAATCGTATAATTACCACAGTATTGCAAAAACAAAACAAAACAGTACCAATAACAACAATAAAATCAGGGTGTATTTGCATTCTTTTTCTGGTAGATACAAAGCCTGATATATTTATTAAATTAAGTATCCATATTTTTTGTTATAGGACTGAATATTTGTGTGTCCTCCACCCACAAAATTCATATGCTGAAATCCTATCTGCCTCCCCAGTGTGATGTTATGAGGAGGTGGGGTCTTTGGGAAGTAATTAGGTCATGAGAGTGCAGCCATCATGAATAGGATTAGTGCCCTTACAAAGGAGACCCCAGAGCTGGCTTGCCCTCTCTCTACCATGTGAGGACACAAGAAGTCAGCCATCTGTAATTGGGAAAAGAGGCTTCAACCAGAACCCAAACATGCTGGCACCCTGATTTGAGACTTTGAGCTTCCAGAACTGTATGAAATAAATTTCTGTTAAGACATCCAATCTGTGGTATTTCGCTATGGCAGTCTGAGCTAAAATATTTATTATATCATGTTTTTCTTATGTTTGTTTATGTTTTGGCTATGTGACTCATCAACGAACATTGTCTTAATTCTCCTACTATTGATTTTTAAATATTTTTTCTTGAATATTTTATGTACTTGTCTTATATAACATTTTATATTATATTTTGGCATAATGATATTGCCTATGTAGAGAATTATTAGTGGTTGTATAGTGTATCTGTATGAATTAGCCCTCTCTCTGTATTTTTCACTTCACTTTTAAAAATCTGACATTTATGTTGCAGGCTTTTCATTTTTTTTTATTTATTATATATAATCTGTCTTTGTCTAGGTTTTTACTATTAACTTATTTGGATTGTTTTTATTTAGATATGTTCTCATTAATTGAAGTAATTGGATCCTTTAACTCAACCTGAATTTTTTTTAATAAAGAATGTTTAACTCTTTTATATTTATTGTTACTGCTGATATATTTGGCCTTCTGTTACTTTCTATAATTTTGTTATGAATGCTTCCTTATTATTTTGTTGTTCTTTGAAATTTAGAATGTAAGTAATGCTTTCTTTGCTGTATTCTTTTCTAGTGTATTAAGACTAAAATATTTTGTTTACTGTGGATTACCTTTCAATTTTTCAAAACTATCCTTTGATCAATTTTGTTTCAATATTAGAGTAAAAAATTATAATTATTAATCTCACTCTCTATAAAAAGGGGAACATTTACCAGGCTTTTATTTCTTCCCAAGTCTCCCCAAATTTTGGATTTGGGATTTTGTTTATATAATCTGAAATTTGCAATCAATATTATTATTGAAGTTTTACTCTATACTATATTATTTTCTATTAAAATAATTTAAGTTCTTAAATTTTTCTGCCATTTCATAAACTTAATTTTCTCTTTATTTTTAATACTAGGTTTTAATCTCCAAAATATCTTTTATATTATTATATTTTTAATTTACTTGAGATTTTCCTTACTGCATCTGTCTCTCTTTTCTTTTCATTGTGCTGCCTTTATATTTTAGTCTATTTTACTTTTAATGTTTTTAGTCTCTTGTTTCATAGAATTTATGCACTCTTGCACTCAAATGAGCACATTACACAATTTACTGAAATAACCAGAGATTTTTTTCTAATTCTCAAAGGAAGAGCTTTTTTAAATTAATTCTTTATGTCCTGTAACATCTGCCATTGTATTTCAGACATCTTTGGAGTTTAATAATTTTGATTCTTTGAATTATAAACTCAAAGGGCTCTTAGTATAAACTATTACCTTGTATCCTCAAGTCTAGCTTTTGTATTCTTAAATCAAATTTGAACCTTAATTCCTGGCTTAATATGCAGTTATGGATCACTTAATGATGGGGATGTGTTCTGAGAATTGTGTCATTAGCTGATTTTGTCATTGTGTGAACATCATAGAGTGTACTTACACAAATCTGGATGGCATAGCCTACTACACGCCTAGGCTGTATTGTATAATCTATTGCTCCTAGGCTACAAACCTGATGGCATGTTACTGTACTGAATACTGTAGGCAATTGCAACATGATGGTAAATATTTGTGTTCTAAACATATCTAAACATAGAAAAGGGATGGCAAAAATAAGGCATTATAATATTAGGGAACCACTTTTGAATGTGTGGTTCATCATTGACCAAAGTATCATTTTGCAAAATATGACTATATACATTATATATAATATATATACATTATATTCATATACTTATATTAATTATATAATAATACATAATATATGATGCAATATGTATATATTATACATATTATATACAGATATTACATTACTTTTTTTCCTGCTTAAAAATTTTCACTGACTTTTAATGCTTATAAAATTCAGACTACTTAACCTGGCATTAAAAACTGTTATATTATCTGCATTTATTTTAATTTTATATATTTTTTACTTTTAATTGACAAATAATCATTGTATATATTTATAAGGTAAATGTGATGTTTCAATATATGTATATCTGGTTGAATGATTAAATCAAGCTAATTAACATATTCAGCACCTCATATACTTATTTTTTGCTTGTGAGAACTTTTTTTTAAATTTATTTCAGGATATTATGGGGGTACAAACATTTTGGTTACATGTTATGAATTTGCCACACCCAAACCATGATTTAGGTTGTGCCTTTTCCCCCCTACTATTCTGAGTGTTTTTTTGGTAGCTCCATAAGAATTTCAGGGTATTTTTCTATTTCTATGAAAAATGACATTGGAATTTTGATAGATATTGCATTTGTAGATAGCTTTGGGTAGTATGGACATTTTAACAATATTAATTCTTCTAATCCTTGAACATGGCATATTTTTCCTTTATTTGTGTTGTCTTAAGTTTCCTTCATCAATGTTTTATAGTTTTCAGTATACAGATTTCTCATCTTATTAGTTAAATTTACTCTTAAATATTTTTTGATGCATTGTAAATGAGATTGTTTTCTTAATTTTTTTCAGGAGTTTACTGTTATTGTATAGGAATGCTACTGATTTTTTATGTTGATTTAGTATCCTACAACTTTACTGAGTTTGTTTATTAGTGATAACAGTATTTTGATGGAGTCTTTAGGGTTTTCTACATATAAGATCACGTCATGAACAAATATAGACAATTTCACTTCTTCTTTTCTTATTTGGGTGCCTCTTTTTTTTTCTTGCCTAATTGCTCTGGCTAAGACTTCCAGTAGTATGTTGAATAAAAGTTATCTGCCTCTATTTTTAAACTGGTCTACCACTCTCCATCTACCCCACATAGTTACTATTTCTGCTGATTTACCCCAGATGTTTTCCTTATTGAAATTCTACCCTTTACCTGTCTTTTTAAATGCTTAGCCAGTCTTTAGAGTGTACTTTCAATTCTTTCTCTTGCATAAAGATTTTTTTTTTGGATTTTTTCTCCCTGAAATGACCTGTCCTTTATCTGAACTCCTCAATCAGTTACTACACATTTGTTTCATTTAGCACTTATCCTTTATTACCTTACAATTTTCAGTTATTTTGGTAGCTGATCTCCTCCAGTTATAGGATGGACTCTGAAGGCAGGGGTCCCATCATTATAGTTGTTGCTGTTGTTGTTTCTATGTGGTTAAAAATCCTCTGATTTTTAGCTGGAACTTTATTGAGTTTACAATAGATATTAGCTCACTGATAAGCATGAAATTCACTCATGATCCTTGGGTAATTCTATTTCTGATTTTGATGGTTCTATTAAAGCAGAAAAAAGCAGAAAACCTCAAAATCAGTGCATAAACCAAACACACTTTGTAAGAAAGATTATTTTCCAGTGTATAATTAAACTAATGTTTCGGCAACACTTTAAAAAATTATTCTAGTTAGCTATTTTAAGTTGTGACTCTTCAAGAAAGCCTTGGCATGCTCCCTCTTCTGACTCCAATCTCTTTTGCAGTCATTATTCTTTAGCAAGGATTGCTTGCATTTGTCATCATCTCTCAACCGAGCATTGAGAACCAGAATTTAGATTGTGGTTCCCACACCTTGATCACTTATTAGGTCCAAAGGCTTTTAAGACTAAGTCAAGCATAGTAATAGTTTACAAGACTAAATTTCTTGGCAAGGCAAATGACATCTGCAGAAAGATGGAAATTCTTTTTTAATCTTTTTTTTAAAATGAGTTATTGCAGATGGGGCTGGTGATTTTCCTTGGCATTGAATTTTATGTCATACAAAGACCTGCGCTCTTCTAAAAACATTGCCACAATTTGTTGACTCTTTGTCAAAAGTTTTGACAGTTTGTTGGCACATGATATATTCCTGCACCTGTCTGCATGAACTTAAAAATTTGTGTATTTAAAAGAAATATTTATAAATACTTCAGCATTTAACATGGATTCAAAAGTACTTAGTGATTATTTAAAGCACCTAAATTTTGAAATCCAATCCCAAGTCTTTTTGAGGGTAGTTAACTTAGTTTCTTTGGCAGACATAATAAAAAACAGGAGGACACTTCCAAACAGCCCAGTGATTTTTTTTTCCAGTGAGTCTTTAGTTCCATCAGCCTTCTTTTTAATAATAAAATTCTTTCGGTTGTTTACCATTTTTAAAATGAGGTATTTAACATGTCCTTTAAAAGTTCAAGGATTGAAACCATTTCTGTGGATATTCTTTCTAAATCTACGATTACAACACTGAATACTCTTTAATCCTGTCCATTTACATGTGGTTAGAGGAGAACTGTTTTTCTTGTTGTTGTTTTAATCAAGATACAAAATCATTGAATAATCCACAAATATTGGCTCTAACACTGTGTATCCTGTACTATTTTTTTCAGAAATAGTAATCAGTAACCTCCCCTTAGCTGGAGATTAAAGACAGGCATGTTGAAGGAACATGTTGAATGAAAATTTCATTCCCAGACCCATTATTGACCATCCTACCATCAAACTCCTGGTGTTTAAAAAATTGTTTAAATATTTTAAAAAACAAAAGTTTCTAAGTAGCGTTAGTCTTTTTGCTTCATTCATTATAGAATTTCCTGAAAGGCAGTATTATTTTTAATAATAAAATTGGACTGAGTACCTTGTTCTGCCTGCTACTCGGTAGCTGTGTCTCCCCTTAGACAAGTCCCTTGTCCTGTCTGAATCACCTAATGTGGATCTCTCCAGAACGGAGGAGAGGATCAAGTGAAATAATACATGTATAACTAATAAATTATTATTCTTGATGGCTAGGAAGAAGGGGGGTACGTAAACTACTGCCTCTTTCATAGTAAAGTTGCATAAGGCATCATATCATTGTGGCTGAAGGATCTCTGATGAATGGAAATGAGGCAGCTGTAGAAAACGGGAAATAGAACTGGGTTCCACTACGAAGAAGAAATATTCTGCATCAGTCTTCCCATCATCGTTCCTATCACTCTTTTCTTGCTGTAATTAAAAGGAAAATTGTATCCAAGACAGAGCAAGTAGAAATAGTAGTCCATACTTGGAAAGCTGCATTTCTGACAAAGTGCTGAAAGCTGTGCTGTCTTTAAGACTATTAGGAAGACTGAGTTTCCTGAACTTTATCTGCAAGAGGATTTTGTGTGGCCAGTAACGTCCATTAAATAGAGATGTGAGAGAAGGCATGGCTAAACAAAGTACACATTCTGCATTCCTATTGCAGGCATAGACAGTTAGTTAGGAATCAGAAATGAGAGACAGTTGGCTCTCAGCTCAAGGCTTTTGAGTTGAAGGGACAACATAGGTCATCTCGTCTTGCTCTCAATTTTATAGATGATGAAACTGAGCTTCTGAGAGAGAAATTGACTTGCCTAGACTTGTAGGGTGAGTTTGCACCCTGGTTTGTTTGGTGTGTACCTACTGCTGCAGCTTAATTTCCTTAGCACTCCCCTTTCACACTCAAAAGTACCCAATTTGGACAATTAATTGCATGTCCACCATCAGTAGTAGAAGCAGCAGCAGCAGTAGCAGGGCTGAGGCTGCTCTCCTGGTAGTGATTCCTAGCTCACTGGCTCTCCCGTTGTTTCACTGTTGTCTTTTCCCGAGTGAGCCAGAACTGATTCTATTTTCCAAATAGAAATTTAAAATTATTTTTTAAAAAATATTTTGCTTGTGTGGCTGTCGAGACAATCAGAGATGTTTGTTTAAACTCTAAGAGGATCGTGAAAGATATCAGGAATGCTAAGAGAGTTAGGATTTGGAATTCACTGGAAGAGAATTTGTGGCAAACTTGGTCAAATATCATACTTGGGACTCATTCGGTCAGGAAACATATAAGAACCTGTGTGTCTAGTGTGCAATATGAGAGCTCACCAGCCGATGTTTCATTGCATTTTTAATATCTCCTTTTGGCAAATAAACAAATAATTATTGATCTCTTTTTAAATGCAAGGTATTATGAAAGAATCAAAGAAGTTGCAGTGGATGACTCTCTAGGGAACACCGACAGCTTTAAAAGGTACGATTCCCATTTTCTTAACCTGTGAATTTTCATTAATCAGGGAGCATCATGTTAATTTAATGATCAACATCCCCACTGTGAATTTCACCTGTACCTTTGACAGTTCAAGATGACTTTGGGACGAGGTATCTGTCATCTGGCAGATCCTTGTAGTATTTGGGTAAGGTGGTGGCTGGGGGGTAGGGAAAAGGAGGAGGAGGGCGAGAACCTCCCATACCCCTCAATCACACCATCCAGCTTGTTTCCTACATGAGCTCCAACCACAGGGTCAGGCAGCACTGCCTATGGAAGGGACAAATAGCTTGTGTGTTGACTGCACAGGACTGAGGTATCATGTGACCTTACCCTGGAGAGGTCAGAAGCACGTCGGAGAACCTCCCACCAGGACTGGTGAAGACGAGTGCTACAAAACATGAAAACAGAAAACCTAATGGCTTGATGGTTTTGGCTGTGCCTTGGTTTGTGGAGCCTATCTTCTTACACAGTCAATGAGCTGTTTCCAGACTACACTTGATTCCTTGGGTGGAGGGAGAAACAGCTGCACAGTTGGCAAAATGGGACTGTAATCCAAACATCCAAACAGCACTGCTTGGAGGAATTCAAGATGGTGTTCAAGAGTAGGAAAGGGAATGTGTTTGAGAGCAGGGACTCTCGAAGCTTACTTTTGTTCCCCCACTGCCTCTTCTCACACTGTCTTTGGCATAGCCTAATCATTAGTAACAGTCATCAGTGGCTAATGACCTGGAAGACACAGAAAGTGGGGGCAGGTCAGCTGTGATGTGGATCTGTGGCAGCTGACAAGGAGGCTTTCTTAAGTGGCTTCCCCCACTGGATGGGATGGGATCTTGAGTGAGCTTGAGTCACATCTATTCAGATGGGGTTTCCTAACTCAGCACCGTGCGAGTTATCTGGAGCTAGAAACATCCAGGAATTAGATGCCTTTCAATTTCCAGAGTAAAGGTGGAAGGGGCTCCTTAGACATGGTCTTCCCCCTAAAAACTACCTTCTCCCAGGGATATCTTGGGAAATTGTATCCGATGTTTACTCTGAAATGTTTGGCTTATCAGTTGAACCAAGGGTTAATTTGTATGTCAAAGACACCTAGCTGAAAAACCACAGAGTTAGACCTATGCAAGTCCAAAGAGTTTCCCAGAAGGACAATTTCTGGTTCCAGACATTAGGCTTCTAAAATCATTTAGAGTTGACATAAAGCGGTCCTAGTCACAGGTTATAAACAAGATTTTACTTTTAGGCCCTAACAATTAGAAACTGTTTATTTTAAGTTTGTAAGTGGGTCCCCATTGAATAGGTTCCACAGAGGTAGGTCATTTATCCCAGTCTTAGCCACACTCGGGCTTCCTGCCCTCTCCTCTCCGCCCAGCCACATCTTCCAAATTCACCACAATTCCCCAGCCCTCACCACACACACTCTTAAGACTGCCAGATTTAGCAAATAAAAATACAGAACACCAAGTTGAATTTGAAATTTAGATTTAAAAAAGCCCAAATCATTTCTTTTAGTATAACTAAGTTCCATGCAATATTTGGGGCAAATTTATACTAACAAATTATTTACTGTTTATGTAAAATTCAAATGTAGCTGGACATCTTATATTTTATCTGACAATCCTACCTCCACTCATACCCGTTATAAAGTACCAATTTTAAGTTGAAACTGCCTTTTAAGACCAGTTGAGACCATTATGGAAAAATGTATGAAAACATCAAAACTCTAAATATTTGTAACACTTTAAAAAATTTTTAAAAACATTAGTATATGCGTGTATTCTCTCTTTATGTCCTAAGATGCATATAGAGAGTCTAGAAGCCAGTAAGTATCTTGAAATAAATGAGGATCCTTTTAAATATATTAACTTCACTGTTCCAGCAATCATAATATATTCAAGTCTCACGTGGACATCCATCCATACTTACAAATTAAAATATTTTTCTTTAATCAGGCATATAATTGAAAGGGTAAGCAACAAAGACTCCTTCTTCCTTATCTATATGTAGCTAATTTCAGATAAAGTCCTATAATTTATGAAAAAAACAAACAATAGCAGAGTAGTTTGCCATCGTAGAAATCTGGCAAACAAATCAGGTCTCCAGACTGGGCAAAAACATGCATGTATGTGGCCCTGTGCTTTTTTATCAGAATTGTTGGTCAAAACTAGCACATTTATATAAAGCTTTAAAAAATGCAAGCTAATATAAAGGGAAAGAAAGCAGATTAATGGTTACTTAAAGATGGGATGGAAGGTAGGAAGGGTTGAAGGGAAGGGTTTTGCAAAGACACAAGGAAACTTTTAGGGGTGAAGGATGTATTTACTATCTTGATTGTGGTGATGGTTTCATGGGCATATGCATATTTCAAAACTTAACAAATTACATCATTAAAATATGTGATTTATTGTATCAATTATATCTTAAGGCTGAAAAACATTTAAATTATTACAAAATAAAACTAGCATATGATTAGCTCTATTATAATTTTAAAGAAATTAGGACAGTCTCATTGCCTATTAGAATGACTGGAATTATAAAGGTACATAGTATATTTTGAATGAATAGTTAAATAGAAGCAATATAATCCCAAAGTATAGCAGGAAGAAGGATATACTGGTTAGGATAGTAAAATCTATTAATTATGTTTGGTTGCTAGTGATAGAATCCCAACCACAATGGATAAATCACAAAGTATTTATTCTCCCATGCAATAGTAGTTCAGAAATGGGCAGTCTGAGCCTGTCTGGTGGCTCTCCAAAAGCATTAGGAACTCAAGGTTCCATTTTCCTGCTTCACAATACGTGGCTCCCATCCTCAAGGACAGCTGGTTTTCCCAGATGATGGTGGGAGTTCTAGCCATTACAGTTGACTTCTAGACTGCTGGAGAGAGGATGGCAGCTTTTTTCTGCTAAGAATGTTTCTTTTAAGTGGTCTTCTCTGAAGACCTACATGACATTTTTAGATTTCATTGACTGTACTTAATAGCAAGGGAGGCCAGAGAATGTAAACACTATTTGGGATGCAAAAATGTACAAGTAAAACTCAGGCTTTAGATAACAAGGAAGAAGAAGAGAATGAGTAGTAACTAGCTATCTCTACCATAGAGGGACTCAATATTACTTTCGTGTTTACCTTCCCTCTTCTTCTTGGAATCATAGTTAGAGAATAAGGTTTATGGAACACATTTCTAGGTTTCTCTTTTAACTGCTTGGGTCTTTTATTTCACTATAAACTTCAGGGGGACATCAAGCATATTGAAAAGGAAATGGCTATACCTAGAGAAAACTAGTAGCACTGAATTCCAGCTTAAAGATTCATTCTTCCACCAAGCAAGGGATATAAGTCAAAAGCTATTATAATAAAATGATTGGCTGGATTATTTTATTTTGTTTTATTGCATATTTTTTAAAACAAATGGGTTATTGCCTAGGGCCAGAAATATTTTGCTATGTAGAGATTTTTGTCACAGTAGTATTTGTTGTGATGAAATTTGACCTACGTTATATTTCTTTACGTCCACTGACTAATATCCCTTAGGGTAGTGGTTTTCAAATTTTTTTAGATGAGGAAATCGTTTGTTGGAACAAAATCTGTGGAAGCATACAGATAAAATTGATGTGGCCCTGGGTGAAGGACTATGAATAGAGATAACTCTCAAACTCCATTTACCCTCCCGCCTCCACCCATTGGCTTAGAACACATATATTGATGTTTGGGCCATGCTTAAGATCTTGTAAATAATGTGTTTTTGGTAAGATTTAAATCCCATATGGTAAATAATAAGGAAAAGTTCTGGAAATACTTTCATTCACCAGCTTATGAAACACAAAATCTTCTAATTTGTACATCAGTTACAAATTTAAGAATCAATAATAATTTGATGTTTTTAAATGGAGCCTTGGCTTCAAAAACAGAAGCTCGTCAACTACTGAGGTTATATTGTTGTAAAATCTTATTATAGCACAGAAATACTGCTCTTCCTGGCATTAGAGTACACATACATCCATTCTCATTGGAGAGAAAGTACTAAGTTCATCATTCATTTAAGAAATAGGTTTTCAGAAAGTGGATGTTTTTTGTTGTTGTTGTCATTTGTTTTGTTTTGCTTTGCTTGTCATATCCATAACTAAGCTTTGCAGAATTAATCAAAAGTAAAATTTGACATTCTTTTATTTAAAAATAAAGACATTTTTAGAGAAAAAAATCGTTGAAAATCATTTTATTGGAAAAACCACCATTTTTATTATTTCATTGTTGTGATTTAGGTGCCATGTGATTTTTTTAAGGGGAAAAAAAACATGGGTATAGATAGTTTTAGGAGTCAATTTGGTTTCTTGTAAAAATAAATAAGGGCCCACCACTAAAGGAATTCTGGTTATAATCTAAAGGCATGCACAGTTTTTATTTTACTACATAAAAGTAACTCTGTAAGAAATTACTTTAGATTCAAGTAGATTATTAAACTCCCTTGTGTGTAGGTACATCTACATTACTGTCTAAACCCCTGGTGCTCCACGGGGCAGTACTGCCATCACAGAAGGCATTTTAGAAGTGTATATGGGTACGTTTAGGTTGTTGGAGGGTTTGCAGGGTGCTACTGGCAATTAGTGGGTGGGAGCAGAGGTGCTACATGCCCTTCAATGCTCTAGAGAATCCTGCAAAACAATGTATTGCCCATGACCAGCAGGGCTTGTGATCTCCCACTGGACCCCCACTCTGTGTTACAAATAAACACAAGGTATCTTTTGCATGGTTTCAATGTATACTGACAATAAAAATTAGTGACAGACTTTATTTTCTTTTGTTCAAAATTTTATTGGGATTTGTTCACCGTTTCAGAAAGTCATGTCACTGTAAAGTAGAACTACTTACTCCACCAACAGCCCTCACCTGTGGCACTCTTAGCTATGAGTCAAAGAATATGGACAAGCACCTTCTGGGCAAGTTGGCTCTGAATGTTACAGACTGAACTAGAGATTATTTTCTTATGAACTATTTTACTTTTATTTCTCTTTTTTATTTGATTATAAATGTTGGCAGTTCATATTTCCCATTGATTTTATGTCAGGATAGTAAAGGGGGTTATGTATAACAAGCAGATGCTGGTTCTGAAAAAGTTGAGAACTACTAGCCCAGGGTTTCTCAACCATGGTACCTAAGGGGGTGGGTGGAAATGTCCTCCTCACCACAGAAAGTTTGCTAAAAGATTAACTCAAAATAAGGCTGATTAGTAATAGAAAAAGATTACAAATTTATTTGCTGTGCATACAGGGAGAATCAGAGAGAATCACAGAGCAATTACCCAATATCCCAGTGGGGTCTGGAAGTTTATATACCCTCATTTTAGAGTGGAGGAGGAGGTGAGGAATATAGGCAAGTCTGTTTAAGGATTACTAGGGAGGGTGAATAGATACTTGGGAGAATGAATGGATGGGGGAAACAGATTGACTTGTAAATGGTTTTCTTTGGAAATTAAATTAACCTGAGAGACAGATATTATCTTTAAAATGGCTTGGGCCAGGTCTGCTTGCTTTCTTGATCTTCTTTCCTGAAATATATTGACATAACTGGAAGGAGAAGGGGAGTTTTTTGTTCTTTTTGATGGGTCTAGTTTTTATGAAGAACGAGGGAAAGCCCCTTCCAATGCCTGCGGGTCCCTAAGGGCCTTTAATTTAACATATTCTTTATACCAAGGAGTCATATTTCAGGCTGAAATTTCCTGAGCTCCTTCACATCCATTTTAGGCCAGGTAAAAAATTTTTGTTGTTTCTTTGTTGCTTTTTACTTTTTATTAATTTTTAAATTTTTGTTTTTAAACTGACACATAATAATTATACATATTTATGGGGTATACTGTGATATTTTGCTACATGTATACATTGTGCAGTGATCAAATCAGGGTATTTAGCATATCTATTACCTTACACATTTATCATTTCTTTGTAATGAGAACATTCAAAATCCTGTCCTCTAGCTATTTTGAAATATGTAATACAGTATCATTAGCCATAATCACCCTATTTAGTGACCAAACACTAGACCTTATTTCTTTGGTCTAACTGTAACTTTGTACCCATTGGCCAATCTCTCTCTATTCCTTCCCCCTTCCCTATCCTCCCCAGCCTCTAGGAGCCACTATTTTACTCTCTATTTGGGAAATTCTGTGTTGTGGGGATCTGCCCTGTGCGCTGTAGGATCTTTGGCGGCATTCCTGGCCTCTACTCACTGGATGCCAGTAGCAACTGCCCTGCCCATCTCCCCCAAGTTGTGACAACCAAAAATGTCTCAAGACATTGTCCAGTGTCCCCTGGGGGACAAAATCACCCCTGGTTGAGAATTACTGCACTAGCGTAAGAGATGATAAAAATTCCAGCATTGTCAGATGTGTTCCTTCTTCCATTCCATCATGACTTATTAATGAAAGACTTGGCTACATTCTTTGAAACTGCTGCCAGTGGTTATTTGGTGACCCCTGACATCCTAGTTTCTTTTAGGAGCCCATGATGATTATGCTACCTTCTTTCAAACCTTCTGGGCATCCATTTCTGCTTTTGGAGGAAGGGCACTAAATTTGGAGGAGCTAGCCCAGTTTTGCCATAACCTACTTGTATGACCTTGAGCAAATCATTTTATGCCTCTGGGGTGAAATTTCATTTGTAAAGAGAAGGGTTGAGCTAGATAATATGAAATGCTTTCAGCTCTGAAGGGCTTGGATTCATTTCTCTCTGATTCACCTCTTAAAAAACCTGTTCAACTATTGGCAATTCCATATGCAATTTGGCAGGAGACATCTCAAGCATGCTGAGAAAGTATAAGGTGAATTTCAAAATGGTGATATTAATAAAAAAATTATCACTCAGAGAATTTTAAATAGCTAAACTTAAGTTAACAAAATAGTTTAATTGTTGCTCACAGAATCTAAATTTGTTTAAAAACCTCTGTTTTAAGAAACTTGCTCTGAAATAGAGCAAAAAAATCTCACTGGGATAATAACAAAAGGATACACCTGGACCTCCCTAGGGAGCAGAGTGAGCCAATAATTTGGCCATGATCTGGATTGAGGAAGAGCAGAAAACCTGAAGGCTTAAAATAATATGGGTATCTATATTGATGACTGCCTCTAAAAGGCCAAGCCATATGGACGACAAAGAAAAAGTCATCAAGTCATAAACTGTTTCTCCCACATAGCCAAATACCTGCATATTTGAAGATATAGAGAACTTACAACTAATAGGCTATTTTTTTTTTACATTTTTCTTCTAATAGCTTTGGCATCAGAAAGATCAAGCTCACTTCATAGCATTAGCAACAGGCACTTCTAAATCTAAGAGGCCTCAGTTATGGATAGTCCCTAGTTCCTCTCTCCTCATGTATAAATTGGCCCTGAGAGTACTGTATTGGTCAGTGGTGATGATAACTCTGAATTTAATTCCAAACCGAAAAGACATTGCTATCCTGTTGAAGGAGAAGAAAACTTGCTAAGTACCCACTATATGTCAGGCATACTTTACCTCTAATCCTCAGAATGGCCTGTAAGGTAAGCATTGTAATTTCCAGTTTACAGATGAAGAAACTGAGTCCTTGAGATGACCTATCCAAGATCGCTTAACTACTAAAGGGGGTCTGGATCTTTCTTTTAAGTGAGCCTGGATCCTTCTAACTCCAATGTCCTTACTCTTTGGAACTGTATTTCCCAAAGGCCACCTCTGGTCAAAGAATAGTTGGAAGGAAAAGCTGTAAAGTTTGGGCAGTTTGTGTTTTGTTCTCTCTCTCTCCTTTCTTCATTCTCTGCCCCCTTGAAGGTGCAACTCTACTCTAGACATTAGTCTTTCCAGACTGCTCTCTAGATGCTCATGGGTTTCCCTAGCGCCATATTCAGTCAGGACAATTGTCACAAAACCTTTTCTCTGCCAAGTCTTACCCATCCCTAATTCCGTTTTCTTGGGAGTCTGCTCTCCATTGGATGGTGATGTGTGGTCATGGCTTTGTAGACAAAACTGCTTGCTACTGGGCTAGCTGACTAGCCTTCCAGCAGACTGAACATCTGAACCAAGATTCAAATCCACCTGCGAGCATTAGTAAGAGGTTGGAGTGATACTGAAGATGTTAGGTGCTAGGGTCTTGGTGACTAAGTAGGAGGGTCACATCTCTGATATGGCTATCAACATTTTTATGGGGAATCAAAGCTCTAAGCTCAAGTGGTAAAATGCTGGTAAGACATTTTAGGCCAGTGAGTTTAAGGAAGACAATAAAGGGACAACTGGACCTTTTAGGATCTCTTAAAACACATCTTGGGCTAGACCAAAATCTTTCTGATGATGAACCAATTTTTGGTCAGGTAGTAAATGTCCAGGGAACTTATGTCTAAATTAGCTTAACTGACAAAACAAACTTTAGTGTTTTCAGTAATGAAAACCTCCAGGAAGTTGCAAATAGCAGCACAGAGGACTAGGCTGGGTGTGGCCTCAACTTCTGCATGGCAAAGATGTCAATCATCTCGTTGTGCACAGAGATCTTCTGTTAATTAATCAATCATCCAATACTTATTGAGTACTTGCTGTGTCCAAGGCCTTGTGCTGGGGTGGAGATAAAGGGTCTTGCTAATATATAAAAGACTTAAAGTAACTAATAACTTAATTCACTAAACCATGTAACATAGTGTGAAGTTTGCAGCAAGCTGTGGAATCGATATGTATGCTATATACTCATTTATTTGTGTTTATTTATTCAATGAATATGTGTATCAGGGCAGAATATTCCAGGTGCCATGCTGGATACTGGAAGATATAATTGAAAAACAGACACTATCTAAACCTCAAGAGCTACCTATCTTCCCAGGGACATAAGTACAGTAGGATGATCAGGACTAGGAAAAGGTTAGCTATCTGGGCAAGTTTGACCACAATAGCACAGAGGTAGAGTAGCTAGATCCTGTCTTGATGTGATGAGAAGAGGATTCCCTGGGAGCTGATGCCCCGGTGGAGACCTGGAGGATGAGGAGTGAGCCACCAAGAGTGGGGCAAGAAGGAAGGAGAAAGCAGTGTGCACAAGGATTGGAGACAAGGGAGGGGTGGGCTGGCTAGAGGTGTGACAGTCATAGCTCAAGAATTATAAGAAATACAATTTAAGACATAGAAATAGTGGGGGATATGAGTGAAGCGGTAAAGAAACACTCATGAAGATAGGTGTTCAGGGAGTTCAGAGGCTATCTTGGAAACAGTGGGGCACCATTGCTGGATTTTAATCATGGCAGCCATTCCAATGATTAGAATGTGGTATATATGAGAAAACAAAGTAATTTTGCTTCTTTGGAAAACAGAAATTCCTGAAGTTAATAACCAAATTATCTGAAGATTTTGACTCATCTGTGGTGGTAAATGTGGCATAAAGCATTCAAATGTGTTCAAAAGTGTCTCCATGGAGCCCTTGGTGGTGAGATTCCTTAGGAAATCAATAAAAGACACTTTTGAATAAGAAGTCAGTAAAACTCATAAAAGACTTGAGTTAGAGTAGATATTTTGCAGCTGCTTCTGGCTGAAGCCAGAGAGTGAAAATTAAGCAGCTGACACATATCTCCTTGTAACTTTTATTGAGCAGACAACCTCCCTTCACCCACACCACCCTTGTCTAAGTCTACGTAGATTTTTTTAAATGTGAATAGGATTAAAAAAAAGTTTTAAAGTTAACAAAATATACAACTTGACCTGGTTAATCTGAACCAGTTTGCAAACTCCCTTTATATTTGTATAAAAAAATAAACCTTCAGATTAACAAACTCTTGGCAAATTCCCTGCCTCTCATGTTAGTGAATTCTTTACTAGTTACATTTCCGGCTTCCCAGACGTGGAGTGAATTAAGCCAGGAAGAATCAGGCATGGCTGTAATTGCATCAAGCATTTTTTTGCAATATGAAAAAGTATGTCAGAGTGTACGGATATCCTTAAGGTGTCATTTGCTCTGACCGGCCAAGTGTTGGGCTGTGCCCCAGGTTCTTGGATCCAATAATAGAGAACACTTAGCCAAAGACACTTTCTACCTTTCTCATCGTTACAGCTTTTGTCATTAATGTAAGTGGTAATGCTCCTGGGTAGACAAATTGAAGGGTAGAGGTGAATGGCACAGGAAGAACCTGAGTTCCAAATTTTCAAACTCCAAGTTTAATGTTGCTTCAGATCTTAAGAAACCAGGCTCTGGTGAACAAGCGAGGGAAAGTGCTTTTAGGGAAAGAATTGGCATCCTACAGTGGGGGAGCAGTCAGATGTCCCTCTCATCTCCTCCCTAACGTCCTTCCAATGTTGCCCCATGACTTACCTTCCCTGATGAATCTACTTGCATCTCAACCATTTCCGTGGGGTTATTGTAATTGGAATGATACAACGTTGCTTTTAACTTGCTTTAATTCTCTACTTATGTCCTTTTTTCCCCCTTTTTATAAGATGGCTCCACATCTTTTGCCTTTCTCTTGGCACTGTGTTCAATGCTGTCCACGCAATGTGTGCTTAGTGCTTTGTTGAGGGCATTATGAAAGAACTTAATGCCCAGAAAGAGAAAACATGGAATGCCGGCACCCAGCTACCTTGCAAGCAAATTTTCCCTGCATAATCACATTTATTACTCTCATAAAATATAACACTATCCTTATTACTTTTGGCAGTAAAAGAAAGCCTCTAATGTATACCTTTCCTACCACACCTCACACACTTAACTATTAAAGGAGTCCTAAATGGAGGCATGGAAAGACATGGAAAAGGCCAGATTCTTCCAGTGGGAGCCAAATGACTTGCAGTGTGAAAGTTTGATTCTGAACTTAAAGTGGTCTGGGAAAACATAAACCTTTATATCTTAAGTGTGACCCACTGGCCTCTCCAGTGTTTTGAAATGGAGTCCTCTTTTCAAAATCTTCCCCTCGTCCTTCTTTGAGGAAAAGTAGTCTGAAGCTTACTTTCAAAGCCCTTAAGTGTAAAAATAAACAAGCATTCAGTCAATGGGGTCCCCGATGCCTTGCTATACCACAACACATTTTTGAGTCATAAATCATGGCTCTGACAGGTCTATGATGATGCATTGTGTTAATACATCATAATGACAATACTGATGATGTATTAGTGCAATATATCCTGAAAGCCTATCACTTTAGAATTCTGTGTTTATAGATAGCAAAGGAAGGATTTGAGGGTGGCAAAATTGGAAGGGTGGAAGGAGAGAGGGTTCAGGATGATGGTTACCTTTTTTCTGACAAACCAAGAGCCAAGAAGAGAAATCAAAAGCTTCCACCTTCTGGCATTAACACCTACCCTCTCCAAGTAGTTGTGTCACGCAACTCCTGGAGATATATACTCTACCAAACCAAGGTTCATACAACTAGCTATGGGCAGAGGCAGACTGGATGTAGATCTTCTGCGTCTTAGCCCACGCTCTTCCAAACACCAGCAAGCTTTAGGATGAATGAAATAAATCCCAGGTACAGGAAACAAACGCTCTGTTCTAGGTGAATTCATTGAACAAAATGTTCTTGTAGTGTTTGCACATGCTGGTGTGTGCTAACATTTGCAGTCCTTATCAGTCAGTGGCCTTTTCTCCCTAGGCTTTTGGTAAGAAATGTAGTTAAATGAATAGCGCAGGAGTAGTAATGCAACCGTTTCTTCCATTGGGCATTCACTGCTACAGCGACTGGGCCCCAGTATTTACTACATTTGGCTGTCCCATATCAGCCTCCCTTTCAAACAAATTCAGTGGGGGCATTTCCCTTTTTACAGGAGAACTTTTGTGGTGACTTGACAATGAATGATGAAAGCAGTTAGACCTTAGGTTTAGCTTATGGACTTACCTATAAGGAAAATGCATGATATGAAAGTTGTGCCATCTTTGCAATGGGAACACCTGGAAAAAATGCATGCTCTTTGTGAGGGAAACCTCCTATCTATCATCTCTACTGAATTTGCAATTGTTTGTCACTTCCAGTCAACCCATAATTGGCTTTGACATTCTTCATCTAATTCATTGCAATTCAATTTTAAGATGCTTCTCAAAACACAAACAAAAACAAAAAAAGAAATAAAAAAAGCAATTAAGTAGAGAGATAAAGGTCATCTAGAAGTGAAATGAAAGTCCTGAGGGAGAGTAGAAAACTCGGTGGAATTGGTATGTCTGGTTAGGAGATAGGCTGAGACCTATTTCTGTATCACTGAAAAGTAAGTTAAGAATAGGAACTAAATTATAAAATGGCTGGTATGACACACACAGATTCAAATAAATCCATATTTAAAGATGAGCAACTTATTTTTCAAATTCAAATTACAAATGAATTTACTGAAATACACAGATAAGTACATTCTTGAAATTAGCAAAATACCATTTCTTTTCTAACAGATTCTGGAATTCAGATTTCCCCAGTTAAGGCAAGTATCTACATAGTATAAATGAGGGTTTGATGCATATGAAAGTCAGGCAAGAAAGATGGAAATTATTAGCTGTTGGCATTTTCTGACACTGCACTGTCATATTTTGTGAGTGTCTATTTTGCTGCACATACAGTCTATCTGTATGGATTTGCACATAGCCTGTTTCTCCATAGACTTCCTATACAGATGCAGGTAGGGACTGCCTATACCTGCCATACTATGTCTCTATTTCCAAAGTGAAGACCCTTCATGCCTGTCTATTCCTGATGTTGATGTTTGCTGATATTACATGTTTCTGATGTCTTGACTTCCTCACCCTCTCCAACTCCAAACTTGAGATTTACAAGTATGCTTTTGAGAACATTCAATAAAAATTAATGATTAGTGCCTTTATATGGGAGAACTAGTTTTCAGGACCAGGTTATATACTTAAAAATATTCCCAGATGTTTTCTATTCAGCCAGTTTCTGCTAGAAAGTGTGGCACCCCAGGGCAGGAACTTTATTACCTCCCACTGTGTGCTAGGGGACCATTAGGTAAATGACTGACTCCCTTACGAAACAACTGTCTTGTGGCCTGATGGAGTGAGCATCTGGAGAGGGGCGTTAACTCCCAGAGCTTACCAACTGTGGCTCACTTGGGCCTGAGCAGGCTCTACTGACCATCAACTTTGATGGCTATTGCTGTCCAAAGAATTTTAAGATTTAAGATTGCTGTAGAGAATAATGACAAAACCCCAAGGGTCCTGTGGCAAGACTCCAGACCTTTGAATATCCTCAGCTCTCTGACCAGTGGGATCATGGTAATATTTGTTGCTCTTGGCCTTGAAGCCAATCTGTCCCACACCCAAATTGAGCATCTGGAGAAAGTACGATTTCCCAGAACCATTCCCAGAGGCCATATCTATCTCTCCGTTACCAGAATAAAAATATCCCCAGTTACTCCAACATACCTGGATAATGAAAAGCTGTCTTATTTAGCTCAGCTGGGTTATACCAGTGACCTACGGGTCAACTTTCCCCTGCCCTCTTACATCTCCCATCAAATCAAGGGCATAGAATACTAAAACATATGTCTGAAAAATTCTCCTTCCTGTCATTCCCCAGGATTTATAACCCATTTGTGTTCTTATAAATCTACAAGGTATTAATGCATGTGACCCAGGGGAGGGAACATGGACAGACATGGAGGAAAGCTCCCTTTTCCTGTCCCAGGGCCACCAACCTCTTAGAGCCTCAGTTTCCGTTTCTGTGCAAGGAAAATTTGAATTAGATGAGAACTAAGGTATTCCGAGCAGTATCTTATGCTTAAAGGGTACATCACCATAACATTTAATAAAAAGAAACATTTAAAGAAAAGAAAACTATATACTACCACAGTCATACTCCTGGAAAACCACTGTGAGGTTTGCAGTGTTTTGCAGCGGCTGGTGATGTTAAACCTGCTTTCTGCAGTGCAACAACGAATCTTTTTTGCCCCACTCTCGGAAACACATTCCAAGGCACTCAGACCCTAAGTAGGTCCTCCCACACCAACATTCCCCAAAGTGTCCAAATTGAAGGTGAGGTTAATTATTAATAATTCAGAATCATCGTGGGAGCGTTTGTTTCTATTAATGTGACCGCAGCCCATCCCTGCCCAATCAAGGATCCGTGTTGTAATTCCTCATCAAGGTGCCAAAATTCTAGTTCAGTCTTCTGCTTTGGGGATCCAATCTGAACATTTATATTTGAACACTAAAACATGTCCATGTTCATGTTTCTGCTTTATATCCTAAGAAATGAACTCAAACAAGAGGGCTATTTTTGAACTATTTCTTTGGTATATTACTGTAGTTGGAAGGAAAAAAATTGTTTCTTAAAACCCAAACCACCTCCATCAGAGGGTGAATTCTTGACCTGGAGGCCTTTTTGCCTTACCAGGAGACTCGGTGAGTTGGTCTCAGAAACTTTTGGAAGTGGAAATTGCAAGGGAAATAAGAATATGGAGTGTTTGGGGCAATTTTGAGGGTCAACACAAACAGAGAAATGAGAGAAGAGAGACAGTTGGATAGTAACAGGCTAAAGGGGCACAAAATAGGGTGAACGGGCCAGTAAAATGTCCCTAGTGTTGGGTTGTGCTCGGACTTTTACGGACAGGGACTGCCCTCACCTGTGTTGTTGAGATATAAACATCCTCCTCCCTTCTGCATATAACATCCCAGTTGGAATGGAATCTCTGTGTACACAAATATATCGGGGTAATGCGATGGTTGTAGGGCTGGAGGAAGCAGCTGAGTTTCACATTTAGGTCCTCTTGACATGGCAAGTCTTGAAAAGCAAGATAACCCATAAACTGAACTGATCCAGGAAAAGGAGGAATTTCGATCCAGAGGTAACCATGAGAACATAACCTCTGAGAATTTGCAGGAATCTTGGGGACCTTTTTAGACTCCCACAAAGTATGGACTGCAAAGTTTGAGACAATCTTATCTAGATTGTAAAGGGCAGGGAGACCCCAGCTGACATATGGGTTCCATTATGGGAGAAGACTTTTGTTACACTGGCATCAGGAATTAAGCTGATCTCCTTACATCAGACTTTCTCTGTTTGCAGTAATATTTTGTGGAATAAGAGAAGCCCTGGGATATAGTCAGACGTGGGTGATAAGTGATTTCATAACTCAGTTTTACTCAACATGTTCTATTTGACTTCAAATGCAAATCTCCCTCCTCCCTTGCCACCCCCTCCGAATACACACAAGGAACAAACCTTTAATCACCACTTTCGCTCCTATCCCAAGTCTAAATTCAGGTCAAACTGTGAACACGTGCCTATGTGAATTGAAATGTGATTTTTCCTCCCATGCATAGCTGCCCTTTTTGAATCATTTCCCCCATCCCGATTTCCCTGTAGGTTCTGCTGTCTCCATCAGTCCTTGACTATCCTCACAGTTGGCCCCTCCTCTCGAAATAGGGGGCTTCACTTCCTCTTACATCCTCAATGAACCACAGTGACCTTAGAGGCTGATGCAGGTGCTTTGGGAGACCAGTTCATCAAGTGCTGCAGACAGCCAGGGCTGGGGTGAGCCATCAGCCCCTCAGAACTATGGTCTAGAACTGCCCTGGACCAGATTAGTAATGGTGACCTGGAGGTGAAAGGCTCTGTATTCCATTACCAGTCTCCTGAGTAATCTACCTAATTCAGTATCCTTTCATTTAATTGAAACATTATTTTCTCTCTGTTAGCCAGGGCACTCAAGCTGGTGTAGCAGTGTTAATCTTTCAGCTGATTTCCATCTTTGCAGAATTACCTTTCTAGCAATTAGACCCACTGGTATAAATTTGCTTTGCTCCTTCCTGGGGTTCAACATTAAAATGGAAATCTCCAAGCTCAATGCGTTTTCCTCCAGGCTGACCCAGGGCAGGTATTAATTAACTGGGGTGTCATGAAAAGGTTGAGCTGGAAAAGCCAAGTAGGAGAATGCTTCTCTTGGGATGTCTTTGCAGCCAGCAGACGAACTAAAGAGGGTGAGACCTGGATGGAGAAGAATCACGTTTAAAGTCAAGTGGAATGAGTGCACTATTAGTGAGCCGGGGAGCAAAACAATGGTTATTCAGAGAGTACGTTAGTACTTTCAGGTAACAAAACCTTCTGCATCCTTTGCTGAAGGCTGACTGTAGCTCATTTGTAAACTTGTCTGAAACATTCAGGGTTACAGTGATCAGCAGTGCCATCTTGCCTGGGATGGAGGGGTTATGATGACTTAACCATCTCAACTGGTGTGAGACTGAGGCGTCCCTGAGACCAGGGACTTTCAGAGGTAAAACCAGGAAAGTCCTGGTTTGAAAACTTGTGATGTGTTGGTTACCTTATTACGTCCAGTTTCTGAGAAAGGTGCATAAGCCAGTTAGTTTCTCACATTTCCTGCCAAATATCAACACTGAGCAGCTTATGCCCACCACCTTATTGCCTGACATTTGACTTTTTCTGAAATCTGGCATCTGCTCCTTCAGTAGCTGAAAAAGGAACACTAGGCTTTCAAGGTTGTCAAGACTGCTAACTGTCAAATCCAGTGGCCTTCTCTTAGACCTTGCCCTCTCTCTAGAACTGGATACCACTGAATACATCTCCTTTTTGAATTGTCTCTTCATTTGACTTCTGGGCCATGAATTTTTCTGATTCTTCTTCTTTCTCACCACTTCTCTTTCTCCATTGCTTCAATTTCCACCGTCTGCCTGTTCTCTCTCTGCAGTTACCCCTGTAGACCCTGATGGTTATCTACTTACTGCCTCCCAGTCCTGTATTTTTATGCTCTGCTTGATGCTGCCAGGGATAGGAGTTGGCAAACTTTTATTTCCTTGGGCTCACTTGCCAGCTGGCTTGCTGTTAGTCTCTGTCAGTAGAAGCACCAGGGGGAGGTCATAAGGTGAGAGAAAAATAGAAGCCAGCATCCTTCTGCTGACTCTAATAGTGTGAGAGTCACTCACAGGTGCTGGTGGATGCCATAGTGGCAGCAGGATGCAGGGGAATTCTAGTCTCTAGAAGCCCAGGTGGGACACACCTTCCCAGAAACTCCAGCCCTGGCCAATGATGAGAGCAGAACTAAACTTTGGTGGCCTTTCCAGTAGCACAGAAGCCTGTGAGGCCATGGGATCCAGCCAAGAGGCATTAAACACTTGCATCCTCTGGCTCTTGGCAACCCCATCTCCCACCACCTTTTGCTCTTCTAGCGCTTTCCATATTGTCATAACTAATTCTCTGCATTTAAGTGTGAAATGCCCAGAGTGGTTGGTGGTTTCCTGACTGGCCCTTGAGTGGTCTGTCTCCTCTCAGGATTTCAATTCTTAATGATATATAAAAGACTCAATTTCAGACCTGCATCAAAACCACTTTCAGGACCCACCTATGTGTATATACTATACAAGTCACCTTCCTACAGATCTTGATCCTCCCTCCTGGTTACAAGAAAAATGTCTGGTGAAGGAGCTATCATTCCAGTTATCACTGATACTTGCCTTTCCCTTGCCTCCAAAATTTAATTAGTCACTAAATTTTGTCTTTTTATTAAAAACTCAAAATATCTCACATGTCACTTTGTCTAGTTTCGGCCTCTATAACTTGACGTCTGAAGAATAGCAATATCTTTCTTGTTCATTAAGAAAATACTATCAATACCTGCCCTCTTGCAAGGAGTGGCTACTTTGTGCAAGATACTTTATGTACACAATTTCTAAACAAATTGCCACGACTCAAGGATAAATGCTCTCTCCTTTTGCACATGAAGTAACTGAAGCTCAGAGAAGTTAGTTAATTTTCCAAAGGTCACACGGGTGTTAAGTGGAAGAGCATGGATCTGAGCCTAGGTCCTTCTGACTCCAGAACCCATGCATTTCCCTCAGTCTCTCCCTTTCTCATCTCTTCAACTTCAAATCTATGTGGCATATAACCAGCCCTGTTAATATTTCAAAATTTCACTTTTAAATAACTGGATTCATAGTTAGGATCCAATCAGTACTTACTGAATTACTCCTCTAATTAAAGTTTTTATGAAGTTTTAACAGCTTCCTTGAGGTATAAAAGGCATACAGTAAACTGCATATATCCGAGGTGTACAATATAATCACTTTTGAAATATATAAACCTGTGAAATCAATCATTACCATAATCAAGATAATGAACATATCCATTATTTCCAGAAGTTTCCCCAAGCCCCTTTTTATTTCTCACTCCCACTTCCTTCAACACCACTCCCTACCTTATCCCCTAGCTGATTCTCAGGAAAACACTGCTTTCTTTCACTACAGATTAGTTTGCATTTCCTAGAATTTTATATAGATGGAATCAGACAGTATGCAATCTTTTTTCTCTAGCTTCTCTCACTCAAGGTAATTATTTTGAGACTTATTAATGTTGTCGCAAGTGTCACTACTTTTATTGCCCAGCACTAATTCATTGTATGAATACACTGCAATTTGTTGATGCATTCACCTGATGATAGACACTTAATTTCCAGTTTTAAGTTATTACAAATAAAGTTTCTCTTAGGTTCGTCTGGATGTTCCCTGGTCCCCTGGTTCCCAGTATCAAGAATGAGTACTGCTACCAAGTTGAGATGATGACGTAGTGATCACAAACACAGAGCAACTTTATTCAGTGTATCATATACAAGAAAAAATGGAAGTAAAGAAGGAAGCTAGACAAAGTGAAAATAGGTTCCAGAGAGAGTGGAAGGGGTCAATATCTACAAACGGAGAAAGACCTCCAAGTCGGAGCACAAGATGTCTTTTATATACTCACTAGTTTGTCCCGCCTTTCACCTGGCAGGATTGGTTGCTGTTTCTGCTGCTGCGCATGATTGACAGGTTGGGGTTACATAACAGGTTGGTTATGTAACAGTTTCCCTTGCTACACAGGTATATCTTCCAGAATCCTTCATGAAGTGCTACTCATGACATGCTAATTAGATGGTAATGAGCTCTAGGTCAGTTAAAGGTTACTAGGAACTTTTTACTATGTATGTTCTTCTCACTAGGAACAGTTAGTATCTGGAATTTGGTTCCTGGCAACAATGCTCTTCAGCCTTAGCCACTTCCTTGGCACTTGTTTACCCTCCGTCAGACCTAATACTTCCATGAACGGTCATGTATTAAGTCTTTGCCTAGGCACATGGTTTTGTTTCTCTCTGGTCAATATGTGGGAAAGACATGGCTAGGTCATGTGGTAGGAGTACGTTTAACCTTTAAAAAACTGGCAAATTGCTTTCTAAAGTGGTTGTATCATTTTATATTCCTACAAGCAGTGTATGAGAATTGCAGTTGCTCCACATTCTTGTCAATACTTGGTATGAACAGTCTTTTTAATATTAGCTTTCTAATATTAAAAATAGGTATAGTAGTATAACATTGTAGTTTAAATTTGCATTTTCCTAAAAACTAAAAATGTTGAGCACCTCCATGTGCTTTTTGTCGTCCATATATCTTCTTTGCTGAAGTGTCTGTTCAGATTTTTTGTCCATTTTTTATTGAGCTGTTTGGATTTTTTAATTATTAAATTTGAGAGTTTTTTATATTATGGATTCAATTCTTGATTAGATATGTGATTTACAACTATTTTCTTTTTTAATTTCAAAATATTAACAAGGTACAAATGTTTTTGGTTACATGGATCACTTTTGTAATGCTTGAATCATGGCTATAGGTGTGTGCATCACCCAAACAGTGTTCATTGTATCTGTTAGGTAGGTTTTCACCCATTCCCTCCTTTCCTCTCCCCCCTGCTTGATTTCCACAAAATTTTACTTCCCTCTCTGCACATGTGTGTCCATTGGTTAGTTCCAATTTAATAGTGAGTACATGTAATGTTTGTTTTTCCATTCTTTAGATACTTCACTTAGGAGAATGGTCTCTACTTCCATCCCAATTGTTGCAAAATGCATTAATTCATCCTTTTTATGGCTGAGTAGTACTCCATGGTGTGTGTGTGTGTGTATATATATATATATACCATATTTTGTTAATACACTTATGAATTGATGGGTACTTGTGTGGATTCCACATCTTTGCAATTGTAAATTGTGCTGCAGTAAACAATAGAGTACAGTTATGTGTCTTTTTGATGAAAAGTCTTCTTTTCCTTTGGGTAGATATCCAGCAGTGGGATCGCTGGATCAAATGGTAGGTCTACTTTTAGTTCTTTGAGGAATCTCCATACTGTTTATTTACAAATAATTTATCTTAGTCTGTGTCTTGTCTTTTTATTCACTGTTCCAAAGACAAGAATTTCTTAATTTTAATGAAGTCTAATTTATCAAAGTTTTATAAAGTGGATTATGCTTTGGTGTTATATCTAAGAAATCTTAACCTAAGACAGGCGTCCTCAAACTATGGTCCACAGGCCACATGCGGCCCGCCCAGGACATTTATCTGGCCCGCTGGGTGTTTTTGCCACCGCTGCCTGTCCTGCTTAGCAGCCAACTTGTCCCGGGCTCACGGTGAGCACTCTCCAACGGTCTGAGGGACAGTAAACTGGCCCCCTGTTTAAAAAGTTTGAGGACCCCTGGCCTAAGACAAATTCACAAAGATTTTCTCCTTTCTTTTCCCTAGAAGCTTTAAAGTTTCAGGTTTTACGTTTAGGTCTATAATTCATTCTGAGTTAATTTTGTATACAGTGAACAGTATTTGTCAAGGTTTAGGTTTTTTTTGTTTTTTGGGATTTTTTGCAAATGAATGTCTAATCAGTTAAGCACCATTTGTTGAAAAGATTGTACTTCCTCTATTGAATTGCCTGTGTACCTTTGAAAATCAATTAAGTATATATGTATGGATCTATTTCTAATTTCTTCATTCTGTTCCAATGAGCTATTTTTCTATGTTGATATCAATACCACAGCCACTCTAACTTTTGGATCACTCTTAAAGGACTGTAAGTCCTCCAACTCTGTCTATCTTTTTAAAAGTTGTCCAGGCTATATTAAGGCATTTGAATTTGTGTATGAATTTTGGAATTGGCTTGCCAATTTCCACAAAAATCCTGCTAGGATTTAATTTGTACTGTATTGAATCTATAGATAAATTTGGGGGAAATTAATTCCTTAATAATATTGAGTCTTTCAGTCTATGAACATGGTATATCTCTCCATTCACTTAGGTTTTCTTTCTCTTAGTAATGTATTATAAATTTTAGTGTATCAGTTTTGCATATAGTTTGTCATATTTGTTCCTAAGTATTTCATATTTTGATGCAAATACAAATGGTATTGATTTTTAAAATTCAGTTTCTGATTTTTCATAGTTAATCCATAGAAATGCAATTGATTTTTGTTTCATAACTCAGCTCACTAATTCTAGTGCCTTTTTAGGAGATTTCATAGGATTTTGTACCTAAACTATAATGTCATCTGATAATAACGAGAATTTTATTTTTTCCTTTCCAATATGAATGCCTTCTGTTCCCTTTTCTTGCCATATTGAACTGGTTAGAACCTCCAACCAATATTATGTTGAGTAGAAGTGGTGAGAATTGGCACTCTTGTTCCTGATCTTAAGGGGAAAAGGCTCCATTATGTCTATATTAAGTTTGTTGTTTGCTATACATGTTTTGCATATTCCCTTTATCAGGTTGAGAAGTTCCGTTCTATTCCTAATTTATTGAGAGAGTTATCTTATATGCATGTATTCTTATAAATAATTCTCTTTCAATCCTTGGCTTTTGAATTTTAAAAGCCTAGGTCTCATGGCATTTGAGGAATCCATGTTCATATAAAATAGATTTTGCAGAAGTAGTAATGGCTTCCCCACCCATCTCAGCCTTCCCTGAGTTTCTGAAGAGTAGAAAGAATGGACAGGGCAGGAAAAGGGAACCATGCCTGCAATGACTTTCTGAACAGGGGCCACTTCTTTTTCTACCCTTTAATCTAATATCTGGGAGCTTCCAGGAACCATGAGCTGGCCAGTGTTCTATCTTATTTATTCATTTATCATTTTATGCCTTTGTTACCTTGCAAGTTGATTTTCTTTTTTTATAAATAGCTATTCACTCTATCATTTTATTGGTTGAGTGGATCTTTTGCTTTTACTTTTTATTTAATACCATCTAGTTTTTCATTATTTACTTTAAAATTTTAAAACACTTTTTTATTTAAGAGAATTTTTATCTTGTCTGTTTAATCTTGAATCTAATAATTTTATTCTTTGTGTTTATCTTTAGCTTACTTTAGAAATGCAAGCAAGAATGCTTGGCTTGAGGGTGGCATCTGTGAGCACTATCTATAGATTAAGTCAGAATAGCTGGAAGACTTTTCCCCTCTAGTCCTCTTTAGTTGATTTTTCAAACCCACCCCAATATTCCTTATAGCTGCAGGACTTCAAGGAGCACTGCTCAAAATTGTGTTCTATGTACATGTCAGGAGAACACTGCTCCAGGAATTTAATTCACATTCACATGCAATACAATGTGAATATGCATTGTACTGAAATTGTACAACAGTGGTACTGGCCACCTTACAAAGATGGTGCACTTAGTTTTAAAGTTTTTAAACTGAATCAAACAATAGCTGCATGGGCCAATCTCCCTTCTCAAAGATCATACTAATCCTGCATTCAATCCTAACACAGCTGAACCAGTGAAACAATGTTTCATTTCATATCACAAATCATCCAAATCCTTTATATAAGGATATGAATTATTTAAATTGATATTCTCTATTCAGCAAGATCACTGAACATCAGGTAAATATATAACTGCATAATAAAAGAGGACATTGAGCAGGAAGTTTCCAGCCAGAAAAGGCTCTCAAATAACTCCTTTATTTATTTTGCTTTTGTTTACAATTTCTAAAAATTCCAATATTATTTTGATGTTATTGAAAAAAGTAGATAAAATGCAGAATAGTAAGATAAAAATATAGAACTAAAAGTGGAAAATGGAAATTAAACAGCACATGTCACTTAAGTTTAATTTTGGTGATGACCCAAATTACCATAAAGGTAAGCAGCTGTCAATAGATGCTTCTACCGGGAACAATTTTAGGAAAATTCTTTAAGTGTGTAGACTGAAGGCAAAAGACAAGGTGGCCTGAGCTGGAATTAAGGTAGAGAGTTTATTCAGATTAAGCCAGCTCTACCAGTGATGAATAATCTGCAAAAAATAAAAACAAAATCAAAACAAACAGAATTTTCTTGAATACATGCCCAGCCTTATCTCATAACCATAAACTACAAGTCTCCTACAGAGTACCTGAAAGTGTAAGTGAACTGAGGACAGGCCCCCCTGCTCTTGCAGAACTCTGTAAATTAAAAGACAAATGTGGACAATCTTAATTCTCCAAAAAGTAATCTGATTGGTGTTCACTAATTCCTCCATAATTTATGGTTTCCAATCTAATGAGATTCTTAGTAAGTGAACTTTCCAAAGCCCATAAGGCTCACCGCTATGAAGATTCTATCCCCTTTGTGGGACCTAATTGACATCCTTGTTGAGTGTTTATCTATTCCATTTTCCCCTGCAATTCCATCCCTTTCCAGATGGATCTAGTTCTGTGCTAGGGGCTATGGAAAATACTCTGTATCTGGGTGATGAGGCTCTTGCTCTTCAGAAATGTGCAGTGTTGTGGAGAAAAAATTTGCATAAATTAAAGATTTGCATGTAGATAAGAAATAGAATCAAATGTGCAGTATTCTTTAGTTGATGGAAACCCCAATCAAAAGAAAAAAAAAAAGAGAGAGAGATTGAGAGAAGAATGTAGGCTGGGATGACCCAGGAAAGTTCCTAGAAAAGCTGATACTTGGTGTGACCTGCAGGGCTGATAGGATTCAGACTGCCAGGAGCCCTCTAAATGCTAATCTCCCATCTCTTGTTCATTTTGAACACTATGCAAGAAATGAATATATGCCGAAACAATACCATTCATTTCTGTTTTTTTTCCACATTCTTCTCCTTAAAGTCTTAATAGCAGTCCATAGCAGGAAAAAGCAGAAGGTGATATACCTTTTTGTTTTTATGATCTTATTTAGTCCTCCAAAACTAGGTCTGCCACATGGTTACAGCTTAAATAGAGTTTATATCCAAGGAAAGATACCTAATATTTTTCACCTAAATCATGAGATTCTGTGGCAATTTAGTCAGTAATTTCATTATGTTTAACCCATTCCTATTAAATATTTTCATCCAACAAATGTTTACTCCGTACTATGTTTGAGCCAGTCTTATGAATTGGGGATTACAGCAGAGAAAAAAAACAAAGTCTCTGTCCTCTTGGAGCTGACTCTGTGGTGGAATGAGACAATGAAGAAATAAATTGTCTATCTATCTATCTATTGATGTTTATAGAGTAGAATGCAATGCAATACAATAAAAAAGTATATTATATAAATACATAAACATATATATGTGTATGTAAACATTTATTTAAATATCTGTGCTAAGTACAATGGAGAAAACTAAAGCAGGTAAACAGAATACAAACATTGGAAAGGAATTTTTAATCAAATGCTCAAGGAAAACCTCATTAAGAAGGCAGCATTTAAGCAATGATTTAAAGGAGGCAAAGAGGTAAGCCGAATAGGTCTCTGGGGCAAGCGAAGTTCAGGAAGAGAGTTCAGCAAGTGCAAAAGCCCTGAGTTAGAAGTATGCTTGTTGTGTTCAAAGAAATTGAAATCTCATTTTGAAAGAATCACATGGCCTGCTGCGTGGAGAATAGATTATAGAGGGACAGCTATATAAACAGGGAAATTAATTAGGAGGCTGAAAGGAGCAGGCAGGCAAGAGATGATTGTGGCTTGGACCAAGGGATAGTGGTAGAGAGTACACATATTTTGATTTTGGTTCTAAGATGATTCCTAAGATGATGCTGCTTCTGCTGCTTCTTCTTCTTCTTCTTCTTCTTCTTCTTCTTCTTCTTCTTCTTCTTCTTCTATTTTAACATGTCTGAAATTGGGATGAGGCTTATAATTGATGCCCTTTTATCATCACTACAGGTCAGGAAGCATAGAGATGTAGTTGCCATTTTTCTACACATATACATACTTGGTTTTGTGCTTTTATTCTCCCTCAATTGAATCACAGGATCCTGGAAGTTTTTCAGCTTCTGTTCAAAATGTTCAGGAAGCAGAACATTGCATTGCCACTACCCTTAATGACACCATGGATGATATTTTGTGGAAAAACTTCTGAAACTGATATTTTGGGAAACTTCAACTAACTTATTTCACATACATTTTCTTTATGCTGTATGAACAAGATTGGTATATGGTAAACTTATTCCTACATAAGTTTAGAGATCTTTATACACATAAAAGAAAAATTCTAATCAATAGTATTGGGTCATAGATTTCCATTATTTTTTTCTTTCTTAGGGGTAAATAAGATAATCATGTACCTTACAATCGCTGGTATCTAAGATTCTATAAAATACTATATTTTGAGTGCAGATTTAATGAGGAGAATGAGAAGAAAAGAGAAGTCAAGGATGACACCAAACTGCTTTGTCTGAGCAACCAATAAACTAGAGTTCTCATTAACAGAGAAGGAGAGAATTGGGAGGAGAAGGGGATGGGGCCAGAGCCCTTCTTGGGGCATGTTAGATTTGAGATGCTTATTAGGCATCTGTATTCGTTTTCTAGGGCTTCTGTAACAAAATGCCAAAACTGGGTGGCTTAAAATAACAGAAATTTATCGTCTCACAGTTCTGGAACCTAGAAGTCGGAAATAAAGGTGTTGACATTCTCTCTCTGATAGCTCCAGGGAGGAATCCTTCTTTGCCTCTTCTAGCTCTGGTGTTCGTCAATAATCCTCAGTGTTCTTGCCTTTATCTTCCTGTGTGTCTTCACATCATCTCTGTCTGTATCTCTGTGTCTAGATTTTCCCTTTTATGAGGACACCAGTCATATTGGATTAGGGTCCACCCTAATAACCTCATTTTAACTTGATTACCTCTGTAAGGACCCTATTTCCAAATAAGGTCACATTCTGAGAAACAAGAAGTTAGGACTGCAATATATCCTTTGCGGGGACAGAATTCAACCCATAGTAAAATCCAAGTAAAGAGAGCAAATAGACAGATGTTGGGGAGGTATCTAAAGCCAGGAATGTTGTCTGGTCTGGAGACAGAAATGTGGGAGTCAGCAGCATTCTAAGTGGTGTAAATAAGACTGAGTGAGGTCACCACAGAGTGACTGTAAACAGAATGAAATCTGAAGTCATGCAGAAGTTGGGAACTGTGGAAGAAGTGTCAACATGTCATATTGGGAAGATGTGTTCTAGTACCTCATGTAGGTGGAACTTATAAACAATGACTCTTGTCAATCTCAAAAGAGCTTTGAATTCTCTTTTTAAAATGCCTGTTACAAAAGAAGATAGGGCTGAGTAGATGTTCCTAATTCAGCTTGTCTAAATAAATAGCACTCTGAAAAACATAGTCATATAACTGGTGCTCAATTTAAGTAGAACATCCCATTAAAGCTCATTAAAGCATCAAAAATAATAATAGGCATGGGCTCTGCAAGGTACAAAAGCACGTATCCTTAAGTAGAAAAGCTTTCAGTTATAATTTATGAAATTTTTTCGGATTACATAGTCACACACATAATTTTTCCCAAAGTAAAATTTTCTAGCAGTGATGGAATTTAAAGTTGAATATGGTTGTCTAAATCATCCTGCCGACAGATGAGGAAAGGGAGGCCTGGAGCCACCAAGGGACTAACCCAACTAAGATGGCATGTCTAAAAGGACATGAACCAAGGCCAACAAAGTGCTTCTGCTTCTAGTTCAATGTGCTTTCTATCATGCTGCATCATCATTACACAATCAAAAAAAAAATCAGAGAAATGTGAGAGAAGAGCAATAACTTTAAACACAAGTCAAAGCCTTATTCCAGCAATAACAACACAGTAAAAAATGCATAAAGATTGCCATTACCTATCAGTGTGCCGTTGATGTTATATCATTATGCCATTGATCTTTGGGCTTTCACTGGACAGTAGCTCAGCCTGAGATATTCATTTTAAGTTTGGTCAGAAACAAAAATAAGATAAATTAAAGCAGCATCCTACACTTAAGGCAGTTTTGCATGAATGCAAAAAGGACATTGAAATGGCATCCATGAGATTAATGCTTCCATCTTGTTTGGTCTTAATAATTAATAAATTAAAAAAATATTACTTGAATATAGAAATATGACCATTTTCCCCAAAGAATATGCTTATCTTCTTCCTGTGAGAAGTCCTTAAATCAGTATCTTCTATTTTCTATTTGGTATAGGCTCAAACTTATAGCACTTCCACAGTGAATGTTAACATCTCTGCCTCTGCTTCTCTGTGTGTGTGTGTGTGTGTGTGTGTGTATCCTCTGTAAATGAAATAGTGAAAAAAAGTTGCAGTTTTGGAATCAGACCTAAATTCATAGTTTGGCCTGTTACTGATTGGCTATGTGGCATTTCCCGTTTTCTTTATTTCTCTGGAGCTCAGACATCCCTATTCTGATCATACTCACTTGACAAAAATGGTTGTACAAAATAAATGACGTAGTTAAGACACATGAAATGTTAACACAGTACTTGGTACTTAGCAAATGTCAATAAATGGCTTCCCAGTAAATAATCCTTTTTTTAGCCATGTTTCTTCTTGTGGACAGTAGCTTGGCTTGAGAGATTCAGTTTAAAATTTGGATTTTAAATTTAAACATTCCCACCACTGTTTATTTTGTAGTCTATCCAGATCAGATTGCTTTACTCACTACAGTGTTATAGGTAGTAAAAACAAACACAAATATATTTTATAATGTTATGTTCCTTTTTATTCAAGAACCATAAACATTTACAATCCTTCAGACACCTTTTTGGTTGATCTCTTTTTGTATTTCTCGATTCCATTCAAGTTGCAGAATAAGTAGCTCTTGTTTATGTATCAGCATGTATCTATTTACTACTTAAGACAAACACTATTTTCCTTCTATTGAGTAAAAGAAACAGATGCTCTTATAAAGTATAAATTTGACTTCATTTCATACCTTTACTTTACCCTAACTGCACAGACACCACCTTCAAAGTATATAGTACATAACCAATTTAGAACAAAATAATTTTGAAAAAAGAATCCCATTTTGCTGTGATTTCTCACACATTTTAAAATGATTTAACTATTTTTAAAAAGGTGCTCAGAAGCTTTAAAAAAAAAATAGATCTTTCTTCTATACAACAACCTTCCTGCCTATGACTAACTGATCTTTGAGGCTCAGACAGTAGGTTAGTCTAAAAATACCTTTTCAATTTTGTTAGATGAAATAAATAAGATGAAATAAAGCTGCCCCTTCCACTTGAGAGAGTTTTGTAAGACAGCAAAAAGGAAGTTAAAATGACTTCCAAAAATGCACACTTTTGCTATTTGTTCAAACTTGGGTCCCTTTTGCCTAACATTAAGTTTTAAAAAGACCCAGCTGTGGGTGATTGGGAGCCAGAAGTTCAGCACCTCCAGCCTGAAGACTTGAGGACCTTAAGGAGAGGGAGCCTTGCTGTCATCTGTACCTCTGATGATTCCAGGAACTTGTCTAGGGAACGCTTCATCACCAAGGAAACACTTCCGTCACATCAAATCTAGCACCTTTGCGTGTACAACTCATTTGACAAGCACCAGCTGTAAATAAGTCTGCACTTGGGAACAGGAATATGTAGACTCCCACACTAGCACCTTCTGTAAGAATTATAAATTGCCCAGCTTGGGGATGGAGTCATATGCTTTAACAAAAGTTTGGAACAACGGCAGATCTGGCCCTGAGTCTATTGCACGCTAATTGTTTCACCGAGATAATTTTGAGGTAATTACACCTCACCAACCCACAAGTAACCTCACTCAAGCTGTACTTAATCCAGTGTAGCTTGCTATTTCCAAAAGGTCAGGAAATCTCTTTCCTCACCTCTAACTGCTCACCTTTCTTGGGTGCACTATGGGGATGCATAATTCCAACGGAGTGGAAATTCAGTCAGTAAATGAAGCCTAGGCATAAATATTCATGGCAAAAACTTTTGGGAAAAAAGTCAAGAAAGGAGACTAAGTAAATCACACCCCCCTCTAGAGGCAACTCAGATATGCTCTGACAATTTGCATGGAGTTGCTTAAATTTTTACTTTGTTATTTAAGAACCATTTTCATGGCAACTGACACATCCCCTGTGCCAGTATTTAGATACCTCCTTTATGCTTTTGCTTATTGAAGAAGAAAGTAAGTGCACTCGGAGCCTCTCAAACTTTTACTCCTGTGACACTTATTCCCTTGCTGTAACTCTGATCCTTAAGAAAATAATTAAAAAATTTAATCATGTCCCATTGCAGACAAATGTGCCTCAACTTACATAAAATTACTTGGAAATATGGAATTTGTTGTACATTGAGAAGTCTGCTATTAAGTTCATTCATTGCCCAAACTGGCTAAAAACCATTCAAACATTTATTCTGATGTGCTCTATAAATTATAAATTTTACAAAGTCAATAACCCTGCTCTTTTCCTGTCCCTGCAATCCAAAATGTGTGTATAGGTGTGAGGGATATTTGTATGTTTCATTATAAAAGCCAATCATCCTTTAGTAATAGCAGTGGCTTTTGTCTTTATCACAAAAACCAGACTTAATTTTTATATTTTTTAACCCAAAGATGCTCTCAAAAAGTTTACCATTTCTTCAAGAATCAACAAACAGAAACCTCATGGTGTGGCTACAATTGCAGAAGCAATACATAAGAGGAAGACCTTTTAGGACACTACATCTTGTAGTTTATCTTCTCAAGCCTTGGAAAAACGTAAAAATTTCCCTAGTCAGAGTGAGGCATTGACTAAGAACTATGCTAAGATGACTGTGAAATTTTGGTACTTTTTAGTGTTAAATCACCAAACGGTATAAGTAGCCATGTCTATGGCCTTGTGTTGTGGGGCTTATCCAGTGGCAATCAAGGTTTCACTTGCCTTTCATAGTTAATCAAATTTGGGATAAAACAGAATTTGCTAATTCTGTGCAATTAAATTAGTTAAAATATTCATATACAAGTAATTATTTTTGTTTGTTTTGCCTTTATTTTTGTTCACTTGTTTCTTTGTTTTACCATTGACTGATGTGGAAAATCCAATTAATCTGATGAATCTGAAGATTGGACTTAAGAACTAAAAGCCGACTACCAGGTAGAACTGTAAGGCCTCTGATATGATCCTAGTGGTGGCACTTTTTTTGGTAGCACTTCCTTTATATTTTAAGTATAAGTTAGCCTAGAAGGGGACACGTGGCTCTCGCATGCTCCAAACCAAATGCTAGTGGAAATCAAGAATATCTACCTTCTTTCTTATGGTTTTCCTGCCTCTGGTCCATGGCGTAAAAGGAAAAAATATTATCTTTTTACAAATTCTTGTGATATTCACATATAGCATTACATAAATAACTTCTAAGGAGTCTACTTGGTTGCTTTCTTGAAAATTATGAATTAAGATATTGAAAGATCATCTTTATCCCTCTGCTACTAAATTGTAAAAGAAAGAGGAAGGAGACACATATTTGTTTAGTAGCTCTGCTATACCTGACATTTTTTATGCTTGATCATGGCAAGACCACAGGACCGCAGGGAGAGGACTATTTCTTATGCTTTGCTTTGCCTTCCATCTTAAAAGATCTATTTACCGTCACATTTTCTGTAGTATGTACTTATGAGCCTCAGGTGGAAAACAAGTAGTTAGCCTCTGGAAGTCCTACAGGTAATATGCAACCTTCCTGACATATAAATTGTTTTAAAATGGGTTTGGTTAGACATGAATATACTATTCCAAATTTAAGCCCAAACTCAGAGTTTTTCTTTTCTGTTTCTTATTTTCCAGGGATTTCCAAGAATAGCCATTTCACAGTTCAGTTGTGAAATTAAATCCTCATATTACCATCCAGGGATGCTGAACCAGAACTAAGGGAAACTAGAAAATGTACAATTTGCTCTTATGGGTTTCACTGTGATCTTATGAGGTTTTATTATTACTATTATTTTTAATATTCAGCCCAGCAACATGAACAGAGCAAAAAAGACTCTGAAAGCACAAATCAAAGAGGAATGTTAGTTTTTAGTAGAAATATCTTCTAAATCCCCTTTCTTCAATCTTCTGGTCTCATAAAAGAAGTGATGTCATAATTCATGATGTTAAGCTGACTGGTGAAATGTCATTACAGAAGTGATGTTTTAATTGATGATGTTAGGCTGGCTAGCAAAAAAGTGTCAAATGTCACTTTTGTGACATAAACTGGCAGTTATGATTATATAATATCAATTATTCTTTGGAAAACTGCATTAGATCGGTTAGAACTGAACCAATTTAGTTTGAGCAGGTTCATATTTTTTTTCCTGGCTGTTCATCCAGTTCTAATTATTAGGAGTAAAATACACTTTGGATGTAGTTTAGACTTTCATAATGTCCTCCCTGAAAGTATAATAGGTGTCTTACATGGCCTTTGTGTTGCAAAAATAGGTACAAGAAAAATCTGTACTGACCTTCCAGAAAGGAGGCTGTACCTTGAATTGCTTTAGCAAGTCCTCCTCCTCCCAAATTAAAATCTTGGAATTATTTTAATTGTTAATTGCAATTTAAGTGAAATATAACATTGTGAAGGAATATTTTTTAAAGAGTCTTAGCTTAATTTGGTTTTCTATACATGTCACCTGCTAAGTTAATTTAAATTTAACCCCAAACTTCTAAGCATACTTGCCTCTGCCCTTTCCTTTTCTTTACCATTAAAACCAAAGTAAAAAGTTTTTAAAAAGCAAAGGTAGTGAGGAAACATTTTCTCATATGCTATAGATACCATTTTGAAAATGTGATGAGTTAATTAGAAGGATATAGGAACTCAAAGTGCAAAAACTGAAAAATAAGATTAATAATAAATACTATTATCCAGAGCTACCATTTATTGTAATGACTGCATCGAGGCACTGTGCTAATCCTTTAGATGCATTACCTCATTTATTCCTTCCTCATAACAAATCTCTGAGCTAGCTATGATTAATATTATTTTGCATATGAGAAAAATGGAGGCTTATGAATACTTTAGCATGCATCAGAAAATAAACAGTTGGTAAATGTTAAGTATTTCCAGGAGTATTGGAGTAATTTGGTGGAAGGCAACCATGGGGGAAATGCATTAGTGGAGGGAGTTGCCTTTTCCAGCCTCTGCCATCATTATACCCAAGGTGAAGCTTGGAAGCTGAGCCCCAGTGTGCAGGCTAAGTGCTAACAGAAAGAAGAGCAGGCGGGAGTTGGTGCAGCTGGGGCGAAGTGAGTGTAAGTGTGTCTACATGTGTGTGTTTGTGTCTGTGTACAGGTGTGTGTGTGTGCATCAGTGGGCATATTCATGGTTGTGTGAACGTAAATATGCATAGGTGTATGTATGTGTGCATATGTAGACTTGTGTGTGTACATGCTTGTGCACATGTATATCTGTGTGTGCACCTATGTTCAGGGAGTGGGAAACAGGATGGAAAGAGGGCATAGAATAGTGCCAAGACGG
This sequence comes from Cheirogaleus medius, assembly GCA_008086735.1. Lineage (NCBI taxonomy): Eukaryota > Metazoa > Chordata > Mammalia > Primates > Cheirogaleidae > Cheirogaleus > Cheirogaleus medius. The sequence continues at coordinate 122,498,209 of VBSM01002608.1, read as the reverse complement.
GAGTCATATCAGACACCTTTAAGAGATACAGTGCTGCATGAGCAACTGGTACAGATTAAAAAACAGGCCATCCCACAGCAGGGCCCAGGAGACGCCGTGCTGAGCTGGGCATCAACCATCCAATTGTTGGATGGTGGGGTGGACCAGTGGGGTAGACTCCTGAGGAAGGGGTCCAGTGGACCAGGGCAGGAGGTAGGCCCTTAGGAGCTAGTGTGTGCTTACCGAGTGGGACAGCTCTATTTCAGTAATGGAATAGCAGATACAGTCCTATCATTCAAAGCCGAGAATCTTTGAAGTACATGAACTCATAGGAGATTCATAGCTGGCCTTTTCCTGCTCCGTCCATGTCTCCTATTTCCAACTCTATTCCCACTTACTCCAAAATGAGCTGCCTTCTTCCTATTGTTATTCAGGGGGTTTCCTCTAAGATATTGAGCTGACAGCATTGTGCAAACACTTTAATTCTACAGGACTGCTTTCCTGCCCATAGGTATGATTTTTTTGTGAAAACTAGTGAGTCAATTGGTATCACATAGGAATGTGAAGTCCTAAGTCAATATCAGACATTCTAGAACTCAGGTGAAAAGTTTCCACATTTCCTCTCAGGCTCCGTCAAACCACACCACAAAAAGAAATCAATCAATACACGTGTCAAGTGAGAAAACACCACGTTCTTGTTCTTGGCAGCATTTTGAGTCTTCATAATAAATCTTCATGGCAAATTATTATATATGCCTCTAAGTATCTTCTCTTTTTTCTCTTCTCCGTTTCTACCTTGCTTTCACCTTGGTTTAGGAGCAAAGAAAAACTATTTCATTTGGAATGTGAGGAAAAGGTAGAAATGTTTCCTGGGACTTTTGCTTTTCCGTTATGGCTCCAACCCAAAAGAGAGGTGACTCTAAGGAATGCAGAACCAATAGTAACTAACATGCATCTAGAGCTTTGTGAGTTTGCAAAGCACTTTAATATATAAACTCATTGCTTCTCATGACAACTTTGTAAGATTGTGATTATTATGATTTCCTCTGATGGAAAAAAAATAAAGCTGAAAGAAGTTAAGCAAAACAGCTAGTCGGTTTTCTGAATGTATGTCCCATGATTTTTCCAATGTCATGTGGGAATTTCTAACCTATTCTCACTCTGGTTATTGGGAGAATCCTGGGTACTCAAGCCATGACTTCAAAATCACGTAAGCTCGATCTTTCCTTGATCAGTCCTTGCTGCCCATGACTCCCTCACTCACTTGTGTTCCTTGAACAAATACCGATTGAGCATCCATTATGTGCCAAACACTGCCCTGTGGCCGATGATGTGATTATTAGCCAAATTGTGTCTTTCGAGAGCTTGCATTCTCCTTGCATTAGGGGCCAATCCTAAAGAAAACATTTTTAATGAAATAAATGTGGCACTTAGTTTTATATGGCATTTATTTTGCATTAGAAGCAAGTCACTAGGTGTAGCTCACAAGCAAGGAAGATTACACAGGGCCAGGGCATGGATGCCAGGAGGTGGGGGTCTTTAGGAGCCATTTTAAAAGCCTTTCTACCAAAGGGACTAAGAACACCTCTCAGGGGCCCAAAATATTCCTCCCCTACAGTGACATACTTATCATGGCATGTAGTAAAACCTACAAGCCAACCTCTTCCTTCCTAAGATGATTTCCTCTGTCTCAGTGCCTATCTCTTAACTTCCACTAAGAAACTAGCTGCTAAGGACCTGAGATGTTACCCTTTTGCAGGTTAATGGACTCTCCACAAGGATTTTCCATCTGAAAATCTTTTTATTAGATAAATCTTAAATATCATTTTCTGATCTTCTAAGCCACTTATATCTTATGCCAGCCACTGTTGCAACCGACAGTTCTGTGTGGGCTCCAACCAGCTTCCAGTAGGTACAGCCTTGCTCCAGGCCAGTCCTGCACACCTCTTGCCTTTGGCAGGCATGGGGTTTCTTTACTGGTATCATTGCACGAAGTGCTTTAGAAATTTACTTGATGCCCAAGAATGTGCATCCTAAACATGGGAGGAAATAATACCAGGTTAGAAGAAGTGTTCACCAGTGGGGATTAAAAGTCAATAGGTAAATGATTCTTACTTTGTCCCTTTCCCTGCCCCGGGAACATTTTGAGATGCATTTCATTCTGCTTCTCAAGTGGTTCCACAGGACTGAGCATCTGGTCACCCACAGTGATGTCCTTGCACGGGCTCTCTCTCCTCTCATTTCAGTCTGGTTCCCTGGGATCACATTAACAAATAAACCACTCACACCAGGCCTTTTTCTTAAATTTTGCTGCTTGTAGAATGCAGGTGAAGGCAACTTTTAAGCTTCAGTGACTAAAAAAAGAACTAAATCAATAAATTACTGATGATGAAATTCTGTGTTATATGTGAGACACTAGGCTGAAATAGGCTTGGTTAAGATGGCATATTATGAGGTATGTGACTGCTGTGTCCATTCTGGGCACTGGAATATTCATTCTCACAGTGAGTTGCCACACTGGACTCTTATATTTCCATTATGCTAATTAGTTGGTTCTTTAAATTTGGACTGTATAAATTAAGACCACAGGTCAGGCACGGTGGCTCACACCAGTAATCCTAGCACTCTGGGAGGTGGGAGGATTGCTTGAGGTCAGGAGTTCAAGACCAACCTGAGTAAGAGCAAGACCTCATCTCTACACAAAATAGAAAAAATTAGCTAGGCATAGTGATGTGTGTCTGTAGTCCCAGCTACTTGAGAAGCTGAGGCAGGAGGATCGCTTGAGCCCATGACTTTGAGATTGCAGTGGGCTATGATGATGCCACTGTACTCTACCTGGGGCGACAGAGCAAGATTCTGTCTCAAAAATAATAATAATAAAAATTAAATAAATAAAATAAAATGAAAACAATGACAATAACAACAACAAAATGAGTAAGACTATCTTGATAATGAGAATAATAGGATATTTTCTATTATCTTTATATATATCCACTTATTTTGGGCAAAGTTCTCAGGGTGGACACCAGCAATGTCAACTGGTGCAGGCTGGAACTCTGGGGCAGAAGGGCTGGCAGGTATGCGGGTCTTTAGTTCTCTGCTTATCCTGCAGGGCAATGTGCTTGGTTGGGCAGGGCAGCCCCTGGCTAAACTGTGAGGCTATTTCTCCCTTGAAGAAACAGCAATCCGTGCCATTATACCTTTTTAAAAGGCAATTGTATGAGCAGACTTGAATGGGGAAGGGTTAAATATTTTGGGCTTGTTTTGTCCCAAAAGTCTTAGCTTAGAACGCCAAATTTTAAGGCTTTTATGAAGAAATGCAGATGTCCAGCATCTGAAAATTTCAGGGCTTCTGGTCACTTGGAAAGTGATCTGGGTGTAGTCTCTTATGCAGCCTTGCACCCTCTCCCAAAGAAGGAAGCCACCTGTCCAGCTAGGTCATTGTTGGGGAATCCAGGGTCATTGTCAAAGAGCTCCAAGATCATTTATCAGAAAATCCTACCCACCTCTTCATAAAATATAATAGACACACAGTGGGTTTGGGTGGCAATTTTCTAGTTCCTCACCACTTAGGGTTTAGTGATAACCTTTAGCCAGTGTGGCCAACAGAATATTCCTGAATTGCTCCTCATTCTTTATTTGCCAAATATGGCTTCAGTGTCACATCATTAGTGCCTCTTGCAAGGTGTGCTTCTGGTCTCAGTGACTTCATTAGCAAGTGTCAGCCTTCCTTAGGCCCATCACAACAGCAGAGTCCTCAAGCTAAGGGTCTTCACGCAGTGATTCTCCCTGAAAGCTTTGCCTCTATCCATTATCCTCTGTGACTTGCTGGCCATGGCTGGCTCTAGGTTGCAGCAGCTCCCTAGCTGCTACCCTGCCGTGTTTGCTTTCTCCACGCAGGATTAAGGCTTTCCTCTGGTCTTTGGAGAAGGTTTTGTGGATATTGGAGCTATGAAGGAAAAGGGCATTAATACATGTTTGTGTGGTTTTTTTCCCCAGAAATAATGGTTTTCTGCTTGTATTTGGAATTGAAAAGAAGTTCCCTTTTGTACTATGACAAGGTACTCTCTGTGAATAACATCATTAAATTTTCTGCCAGTCACCTAGCATTGGAGGGGATCCAAGTTGCTACCATTTCATTTTGCTGGCTTGTAGATTTTGCCAGGTAACATGATAAGTATATTATGGTAAAGCAGGGATATTTTGGGCACCTGAGACACTTTCTCTGTTGCTTTGGTAGGGAGGCTTCTAAAATGGCCCCAGTGATGTCTGCCTGCTGGTATCCGTGTCCTTCTGTAGTCTCCTTCCCTTGCGTGTTGTTGGAACCTAGTGACTTGCTCTTAATGCTAAAGAGATAGCCTATTATTTCTGAGAATAGGTTACAAAAGATTATGACTTCCCTCTCTCTTTCTGTCTCTCCTTGCTTGCTTTGGTGAAGCAGGCCGTCATATTAGAGCATATGGCATCACAGGGCAAGGAACTGAGTGTGGTTTCCAGACAACACCCAGCAAGGAACTGAGGCCCTCAGTCCAACATCCACAAGGAACTGAATCCTGCCGACAATCGTGAGAGTGAGCTGAGAAGTGAAGTGGATCTTTCCCCAGTTAAGCCTTGAGGTGATCACGGGCCTGGCTGACAAGTTGATTGCCTCCTGTGACCCTAAAGCAGAAGACCCAGCTAAGCCAGCCCAGATTCCTGAGCCACAGATAAATAAATAGTTTAGGACAATTCATTACACAGTGATAGATAATGAACTTAGGCTTCCTCCAATTATAGGTGTTAGGAGGCTGCCTCTTTTTTTGTGAGCCATTGTAATGGCATCTTCTGGTTGCAATAGCCAGGAAATGTTTGTAATCTGTGATCTCCTCTGAGTGCAGGCAGCCATTTTCCACTCCCAGATCACTAAGCAACATTCAACCTGTCAGAAAATAGGGCATACAAATTCCATTATAGCCACTATATTTAACACAGGAGCCTGGATAATAAGGTCAGAGATGTATTTCACAGCCTTAGCCTGGCATCCCATCTCTTCTGGACTAAGGGCACTTTCTATGGTTCTGATTGAAAATAGCAGTTGTTTTTTCCTCCTGATTGGTTATCTTTACTGAAAATGTACATTGCTGTCGCTCCTGACAAGGAGGACTTGTATTAGACACCATGGGCTTGCACCTGAATACCCAAGTGATGCATTACATGAATATAATTTACATAATGAGCCAGGCAAAAAGCGTGTGTTAGAATGTACATGCTTGTCAACATTTAAAATGTTGCCATCTTGACAGAGAGCTGCCTCTTAGAGTGAAGAAAAGAATGATACTTATCCCTTCTGCCTTCAAACTCTTATCTGGTGCCCCAAATATTACCCATGGAGGAAATTCATATAGTTCACACCAAAAAATAAATCTGTTATAGGTTCAAATGTTAATAAAACTAGCACATTGGATTTACCTGGCTGCTTTGGAACAGATTTTTTTTCCCCTAGTCTTTCAATGAATATGAAAGATTAAATTCAAGCACCAAATGGATTTTATGGTTAAGTCACGATTTATAAGTGGGCATTAATTAATGTCAGATAAAAATGAGATTCCTAAGGAATTACATTTTGCCTTCTCATTAGTGGCTAGTTTATAATTATAAACCTTGCTGGAATGAATAATTAAGAAATTGTAATAAATAACAATGCTATAGAAAGGCCCTGAGATAATGAAAACAGCAGCGTTCGGCACAAATTTTAGTAAATAACCGCTAGATCTGGGTCACATGCATTCCTTCTTGCTACCTTTATAACCTAAAAATTGGTCAGACTCCCATAATTACACTTTAATTTCAGAATTATTTTAACTTTTTATTAGGTCTAAGCTTCCTGAGATCAGGTAAAATGAGCTCTAGAGATCCAGGCGGAATTTTTAGATTACTGGTAGTTCTGAATAAACTTGCTAATGAACCCAAACTGAACATACTGTCCATATCAACCATGAAGTGAAATATTTTCCGGTTTGGTTTTTTCCCCATATTATGAGATTTAGGACTTTATCCATATGATAGCAAAATGTGTTTACTTGATAGATGGAAAAAAATCCCATCAAAATGGTTGTTCTGCTCCTCAGAAACCCCACCCGACCCCATCTCCCCGCAAAATACATCTTGTTTTATTAATTCCACTTTTAAAAAGACAATACAGCTTATAAAATAAACACAGTTTTTTGTACTTTTAAATTTTTAGTTCTGGGCCTAAATACTAGGAATAGACTTGGAGGAATCTTTTGATGCCGCCCATACCTACGATTACCTTGATCCTGCCACTAAGTATTAATAAGTGCTGTCTGTGCGGCTCCAGGCTTCCCAGGCCGACTCCAGTATACCTGAAGCAAGGCCAAGGAAATACAAGAGAGTAAAAAATTCTGACATACTGTGGCATTTATTTGCCCTATAACCTACTGACCTTGGAAAATTTCATGGGGTGGGAAAGCATATACCACACATTGACCTAAATGGAATCTATCAATCCTGCTCAAATGTTAGCCAGCTAGTAATTACCTTACACAGGAACAGCTGAAATGCCAAAAGAATCAAAAGGCCTTTCCATTTGGAATGAAAGGTGGTCACCTGTGCTTTCTGGAAGAGGTGGCCCTTACCAGTCTCTGGTGCTGTATTGCAAGTGCTCACCCATGGCACTGATAAGTGGGGTTTGCCCCAGCCCGGCGGGCAGTCTCTCTTTTACCTTCATTTTCAGCCTCTTCCCACTGTAGGTCCTTGCATTTGAAGTTGCCTTTGCTTAGAAAGAATGATACTTATCATTCTTCATGACAGCTTGCTTAGAATGCTCTTCCTCAGGCCTTCACTTGGCTGGCCTCTTTGATTTAAAGAGCCAATCAATTGCTAACCTCTATGCCCATCCATTCAAACTTTTCAGGTAGTTTTGGTTTTAGGGTGGATGCCTTTCTTTGGTTTCAAATCTCAAATCCATTATTTATTAGCTGTGTAAACTTAGACTACTTATTAAGCCTATCTGTCCATTTAGAAGTGTGGATGAATATATTCACGTGTACTCTTCATTATTCCAAAAAGTATTTAAGGCAACCAAGTCTATCTGTATTATTTGAATGCCTTCCATTTGGAATTCCTTGATATTTCTCTTTTATTTTTCAATCATCTTAGTTCCGTTCTAGGACCTACCTAACTCCTGTGGATTTTCTTTTTTCCTTCCTATTTTATTATCAGGCCACAGTCATTTCTATTTGTTACTCCTCTTCAAAAGCTGATATTGAGAATTTATAAATTAGCAAAGGCGATTTCTCAATGGGCTAAATTAATTGGGGGGTTGAGAGCAAAGTTTAGACAATCTGGGCAAATAACTGCAACCGGAAAGAAAGGGTGGTGTGAAAATTCAGCCCATATTTTCCAGACGAGGTGGTCTGTTTGTTTTATTGTTTCATGATTACTCAGCATTTTATTTCATATGTATAATTAACTGGGAATTTATAAGAACTGGGAACATTCAATCAACTTTGTTTGAAAATCTGATATGTAACTATTAATAGAAACGAGTGAGTTTTAAGTTCTTTTTTAGTGGAAAAGGATTTGTGGGTCATTGGTTGGTGACATTTTTGGGTGTCTTTGTTTGATGGTGTTGAAGACATTACATTGTTAGCTGAGACTTGTGAGGTGAACCAAAGACGTTTTAAAAACTGTAACTTCTCTATTGTTATCCAAACAGACTGCTGAAAACTCTCACTATTGCCTTATGATGTGAATGTTAAACCAATTTTTATTGTTTGTTTTGTTTTTGCTAATTTTTGATGAAGTTATTTAGCACCTTTTAAAAGAAGGTGGAAGGGATGAGTTGTACTATGTACACCCTGCATCTAAGTAGTAGAGTTGACTCCTAAGAGAGGAACTAGCTAATAATTAAATATCTGCAATGTGAAAAAATAATTAGCTGATTAAATTTGTAATATAATACGGTGAGACTCTGACAACAAATTACTTAATTTAACACTCTTGAGATGTTTGCTTTGGAAGAAAAAGGTTGGTGAAAAATGAGACCTAATGGTTGTAAGATAGAAAACAGGTACTTATTCGTGGAGAAGAAGAGAATTGAGACACAGCCTTAACAGGTAAGGTAAAAAGAATGCTCTATCTTTGAACTCTAAAAGTATTTATTTGCTATGGATTGCACACCCTTCTCTGAATTAGACAGCCCAACCAATATATAGAATTCCAGAGCAAAAAAGATGTAAACAAACAGAGCCAAGATGTTTCTGGATAATGAAAAAAATGCAGAATTTATTTGAGGACTTTGATGTTTTTGTAGAGAATACATTGTGATTATGATCTTCAAAATCCCAACTTAAGAAAGATGAGGTCGATTATACTATTATGCCCCTTGTTAAAGACAATAGTAACAAAAACAGAAGGATTTTTATTGCTTAGGTTTTAAAATCACATTGAAAGGATGTGATTTTACCTGATGACGACCACTGCCTACATGGCCAGCTGCAATGGTCTCTCTATTTAGTGTGAGTAGATACATTTCACCTTTCCCTTTGTCCCATCTAAGAAATCCCCACTTACTGGAATGATTCTGTGACACAGTGACCTACCGAACACAGACTCCCTTTAAAACTATGCATTCCATTGCATGTCATCGGCCTTTATCCAGGGCTGTCATTCTCATTGTGGGCTGTGCATTAACATTACCAGGGGAGTTTTTAAAATATGTCCATGTCCTAACCACAGAAATGTCAATTTAATTGCTCTGTGGTAGAATCCAGGCAATGACATTTTTTAACACCTCACAAAGGGTTTCTTTTGTGTAACCAGCTTGTTGATTTTTCTTTTCTTTTTTCTCTTTCCATCATGGCAATTTTTGAGCACCTTAAAAGGACCAGGTAGTCTCAGCCATATTCAAGTTCAGGCCTGGGGCAACAGGGAGATCACCTACAACCCCAGGTTCTTTCCATCTCAGTCTTTCACTCTGCATGGAGAGGAGAAGAGTCTGAAGAGCATTTCCTTTTAGCAGGCTTGGCTTCTCTGTGCTGGCAAGGTGCCCCAGGAGAACTGGCTCTCAGGCATGCACGCAATGGAATGCAATATGGGCCTTGACATTAATCAGACTGTGCCTTTTCCTCCTCTCTGCAAAAGCACAGCACAGCCATAAGGTGAAAAGATGGGGCTGTTTCATCCTGGCTGGATTCCTCTCTCTCTGTTGTTGGGGAACATGGAGTCCTGAACTTCCAACATTTATTACGATGTCTAACAACAAGTAAAGAGCCCTGGTCAAATTTCTGGAGGGAAAAGCAGTAGGTGGTTGGAAGTCGCCATTTTATTCTTGTTTAAGAAATGAGGCTTTTAATTTTTCCCTAGCTATGTTGTCTCTAACGAGTTTTACATCAGGAAATATGAAGCTGGTGATAGCCTGTTGCTGAAATAAAGTTCAGTTTTTTTTTTCCTCTTCCTCTTTCTGGTTTCCCTCCCTGAAACTTGGGTTCATGACAGCTTGTTGTTGGGCAGGGCATTAGCCTTTTGTAATTTATTGCTTTTAGATTAAATCTGGGGAAACTCAATATTGCAGTTGAATGATTAGAGCAATACCCCTTGGAGTAATAAATTTTCTTTGGTGCTGTGCATCTCCAGATCATGTTTCCCTTCTAATTACATTTACATAAATGATATTCTGTAAAATTAAATTAACATTCAAACGGTTACACTGGCAGGGAGAGACAAAAATTAGTTACCAAGTTGCATCTCTTAAAAAAAAATCTAGTTCTTTTCATAATATGAATCACTACCCTCTCTCAAGTGTCAGTAATCAACAAAACCTCGGTTCCAGAACTGCACAGGATGTTTGTCACCAGCTAATGGAGATGTTTTGTTTCTTTCTTGGAGATTTAGACCGTAAAGCCTCATTAGACAGTGACTATAGTGACTTTTCAAACTTGGCTACTAATGAATTGCTAATTTTTCTTCCAGCTTCTCGCCTTGAAATTCTGCAGTGATCAGGGGAATGTCCAAATTGAACATGCACACAGAACTTGGTTACGGTCTGTGCCTTCCTCACCACCACCCACATTCTTTTTCAAGCCTTGGTTTTCTAGCCTACGCATTAACAGAAGGCCTGTCATGGGTGACATCACGATCTCCGTCCCCTTCTATGATCTCTTAAACTACTCAGTACATTTCTGTTTTAAAGGGTTTGGATCTCTTTAGAATTTGCACTACTTGGATGGTTTGAATCAGAATATTCAGAAAATCTACAGCTACCTTGTCTCGGCTAGGAATGTTACCTCCACCATGTTTATGTGTATATCAGAATAACTTTGAAACCATTTCCATTATATCTTTCGGCAAAATCAATCCATTCCAATGATGATTTGATGTAAAATGTGATTTCATTTATGTTAAAAATATACATCTATCCATAGGAAAAATGTTCATCAAAACATTAGCATTTTTATTCCTGAGTAGTGCATTTTTTTCTTGTTTATTCTTGTTTATATTGTTCAAATTGCTTATGGTCAACATGTATCATTTTTATTTAAAAAAAATAGTAAGTTACTGCAAACGAAGCATCTCTCCAGATCCCTGAGGTTCAGGTGCTAACAGCCTTTGCCTCAACTGCTCTCTTTTCCCTATTAAACACCATGATCCTCCACTGTCTGGATTTGTCAATACTTTAGACACAGTCATACCCATGGATCATAATTACATATATTGAAATGCCTGATGAAAGGTAGCCATCAGGAATATGCTCTAAAAATAACCTTTCAATAACTGTGCTTATGACAGAAAAGAATGTGACTGAAAGAAGAAAACCAGTGCCTCTTTTAAAAGAAGCCTGTCATTTGCAGATCCTCGCCTAGATAAGTTTATATTTGGACTACTCCTCACCTAACCTGATTTCTCATTTTTCTACTCTTTCTTGCACTCATTCATGCTTCGATCATTCATTTAACATGTTTGTATTGAGCACAGACAATGTACCAAGCACTGTGATTGTCACCAGAGATAAAATGGGAAGCAAATACAGATGTAGATGGAGCTCCTGTTATCATGGAGATTGCAATCTATGTGGAAAGATAGATGTTAATTAAATAATCATATTGACAAATGTTTAATTACAAACTTAGAATAAACACAGTCGTAAGGAGAATATAAATTCAAAGGATCTACCCTAGACTGCAGATGGGTGTGAAGATCTGGGTCAGGGAAGCCTTTCTAAGGAAGTGAGACTTGAGTTGAACTGAGATGTCAAAGATGAGTCCAGGTGAACCTGAAGTCATGGCGGGTAGTCCCAGGAGGGAGGAGGTGACTATGCCAGATTGAGGGGAGAGCATGAGCCAACGCCGTACACCAGGAGGGAGCATGGCACATTATACCAAGGGAAGGCCATGAGGCTGGACTAAAGGAAGCTTGGGGAGAAAGAAGGGTAATGAGATCAGTGAGGCAGGCTAAGTGAAATAAAGCAAGACCTGAGGTCATGCTAATGATTTTGGTTTTATTGTCAGAGCAACGTGAGACCATGGAAATGCCATAACCAGATGGCTAACATAGTCATATTTCTATTTTTCAAAGATTACTCTGAGAGTAGTGTGGGAAAGGGCCTGTGGAGTCATTGCAGTGGTTGTGGGGAGATCGGTCAGGAAGAAACTACAGGAGTACAGCCTTCCTAGACCAGAGAGATGACAACAGAGATGGGAAGAAAGCGAATGGAATGAAAAGATAGTTCAGAGATAAATTTACATTATTTGGTGACAGCTCGGCTATTGGGGCTAGAGGGATAAGGCAGTGACAAAAATGCCTCCTGAATGTCCCACTCTACAAATAGATGAGTCCTGGATGATGGAACAATTAGGAAACACAAGAGAGTAGACCTTCCATGTTTGACCTTGTAGAAAACTCCACATGCCAAGTTGACCCTGCCTGTGACAATGACTTCCTGTATTTGGACCTTACCACATCAGCTCTTTCTTCCAGTGTCAGCAGCCACAGTCCCACTGTCTTGAATTTTGAGGAGTGCTATGAAGCCATTCTCAAGATGATGCTGAACTTGAAACCTGAATGTTATTTCTTCCATCTGGTCTTTATCTGGGTGGGGGGGGGGAGGGCTTTCTGCCTTCTAATTGATTCATTCATTATTTCTGTTTGTATCAAGAGCTGATTTATAGTATATCCAAACACATGTACTAATGAGCCATGTCATAATGGAGTTCTACTACACTGTGCAAATGCCTGTAATTCATTTTATACCTCTCGTGCAGCACTTCTATTATGCCATAAATCACAGTGATTTTCATACTTGTCTTACCTCCCCTGCAAGAATTCAAGCTCCTTGAAGACAGGGATATTGTTTTATGTAGTTTTATACCTTGCATGGTACATAACATAGTGCCTCTCACATAAATTAAGTGCACATCAACATGCACTCATTATTCTGTCTTGAATGACCAGGAGCTGTGGGTTCCTGGGGAGAAGCATTTGCAGTTATACAGTCATACAGGTGGTGAGAAATGGAGGTAGGAAGCAAAGGAATGACAATAGCTACATGAAGTAAATGTCCAATACATATATGTAAATGTCCAATGCATACTGATTGAATTTTAGGAAGAATTAATAGAGAAAAAGGGAAAAGGTCGAAATGAAAAATGGGAAATAAACTGATAGTTAATTTTAAAAATGCTACATTCTTTCCTGCCCCACGTCTTGTGTATGCTGTTCCTTTGTCTGCAACTTCATCATGTTCCCTCTTCTTCCTGCAGGATTCAGCTCAGGCATCACCTTCCCACATAGCCTTCTCCCCATTGGCCAGAGTGGGAGGCATCTTCCTTATGATCCATTCACCGTATAGACTATTCTATCATTCAACTCATTGCTTCGATTTAATGCACTCACCTCTCTGTTCTTCCCCTGGGACTTCACAGGGTCAGCTTCCAGCACAGAAGAGGCACGATACAGGATGGATGGGTTTAAGGGCAGAGGGATAAATCGGACTCCACACTCACAGTTGAGCCTAGTTTCAGGAGTCCTTATAACATTATCCTACCTCTAAAAATATATAAATGTGACTTATCTGCCTGAAATTCCTCTTTAAAGGAAAAATAACTTTAAAATTATTTTTAAATTATTTTTAAATACTTTAAAAGTATTTGTAGAATTACTTTATTCTAGAATTAAAGTTCAGGTTAAATGCAACTATAGCTGAGATATGATTCAGAAAACAAGAATTCTATCCTTTTATATTTAAAATCTCTGTGGCTTTGGGCAAATCATTTAAACAATTGTTTCAGTGCCATCTTCTGTCAAAAAGGCATGGTAAGCTATCAAATTAGGCAATGCACTTGAAAGCAACTGTGACGGTATAGACCTGACAGAGTGTCACACCAGTGTTGATTACTGCTGCCAATGTGAGGAGAGTCATTGGTAGGGGCCTTCAACCTGTCATTTATCCCGTAAATGATTACCGAGTACATACCATGTGCCTGGTATAGTGCTAGGTGCTTTGAAAAAGATGAGAAATTTTTAAAAGATGTGCTTTGTGTTCTCAAATTGTTTGCAATATGAATCAGGAGAAAAGAGCAAAGCAAACCAACTAAAACCAAAATATGTGCAAATGCAAGATCACATGTAATCAGATCATTTGTGCCATTATAGTCCTCAGAAAAAAGAGTGTGGGTGAGTATACACTTTTATTTTTATAGCAGGAAAGGGTTTCTTACTTTGCTCTTCATACACACCTCTGGGTTTTCCATGATTTAATTTGTGAACCCTTGCATAAAGATCTACTAATTGGGGCCAGGCATGGTGGCTCATGTCTGTAATCCCAGCACTTTGGGAAGCCAAGGCAGGAGGATTGCTGGAGGTCAGGAATTATAGACCAGCCTGGGCAAGATAGCAAGACTGCTGTCTATCTCTACAAAAATATTTTAAAAATTAGCTGGCAGTGGTGGCTCACACCTTTAGTCCCGACTACTCAGGAGGCTGAGGTGGGAGGATGACTTGAGCCTAAGAGTTCCAGGTTGCAGTGAGCGGTGATCGTGCCACTGTACTCCAGCCTGGGTGACAGAGCAGGACCTTGTCTTAATCTCAAAACAAACCAACAAACAAAATAAAAAAAGAAAGAAAGAAAAGAAAAAGATCTACTGATCTGTACCTCTCTTCTTCGACATTCACCCACTTTCTTCACTGTAGCTCATCTGTGAAGCTCTGAACACCCCCTGCAGCTGAGGCCTTCGGCTCAGTCCCTGCAGTCACCACCTGCAGGCTGTGAAGGACCATGTGCTCCCCAGGTGGGGTGCTGGGTGCAGCTCTCAGAGTCTGATCCAGCCTGCTGGCCTCTTGCTGCCATTATCTGGGCCTGTGTCTTTGGATGGATGCCCAAAGCACTGGCTCCCCCACCCGAGGTGAACAAATGGGACCAGTACTCCAGAGCTCCTCAGGGAGAGCTGTGAAGACTGGTCACCGGAACCTTTCATTGCCTGTGACTTATACACCAGGGAAAGGTTAGAGAAATTTATGAGTGGGCACCATATGCCAGTCTAACATCTGCTTCCTCATAAGGGGCATGAATACAGGACAGTGCTAAGTGCACTGAAGATGAGCCTCAGCGCATACACAAAATGCAATTTAACCACCCGAGGGGAGGGGGTAAAAATTCCAAGGCACTGTTAGGAGTTTTCATACTTATTTTTCAAAGGAAATTTTATGTAGAACACCAAATATACATATAGGTGGAGCTGCTCTCTTTAGGGGTGTGGGAGGCCCTAAGTCCTTCCCTTAGCCTCCTCCCAGGGGTCCTTGAGCTACTTCCATCAGTGCTGGGAATCTAGAAGATACAGTTTCAAAACTGCTTTTTTGGCTGGTTGAGGAAAGGGTAGCTGACTTTTTTTCTTCATGCATTAAACACTGTGGAAAGGGCTATCTCATTAAACATAATAAGGTGTTTGAACAAGCGCTCACCATGGACCAGGATTGTGTTTATCAGTTTTCTTTGAGCATTCGATTATGAAATTGACTTGAAATAAACAACGAATTAGCCTTCTTTTGATAAGCTGAATGCTTTGCAGAAGATGGAGAAGTACAGTGTTGGTATCTTGATGTTGTTCCTTAAATTTGCTGAATCTACTGGACAGCAAAGGTCATGTTTCTGCTACACTATTGCTCAGAGCCAGGTTGTGATGTCCACATCTAGGCTGGTAGCACCACACTGGCAGCCATGAGAGGGGGAGGGAAAGTGCTAGAATTACAGTGATAGTGCCACCTTCAGGCTTTGCCACTTTGCTTTCAAAAGTGGTGATGATGGATGGGATTCTGGAGCCTCGAGTCATTTTCTCAAGACTGCACATGCCCGAGTTCTTCCCAGCAATGCCATCTTCGCTGTGGATGTTCCAGTCAACGCTGCCGCCAGACATAGCGAGTGACCACTGTCAGCAGAGTCATCACTGCTCAAGAAAGTGACAATAACACTTTAAAGATATCTTCAAATTATTTTAAAACTTCTAGGTGTGTTGAGGGGGACACATAAAATATATATACATGCTTTAGACAAGCCTGATAAAAACCAGGTGCTTAATTATTTATTGCAAAACTATGATAAAAAGTAAATTCTGTTTAACTCTAATTAAGTATGTGATTGAGGAAGGCAAATATGCCCTCCATTAATGTCTGATGGTAAAACCAAAGGGACACCCATCAGAGGCAGCATAGTAGGGTGGGCAGAGCATGGTCCACTGAGTTGGAGAGATCCCTCCAAGTTCAAACTTCTCTCAGCTCTATAACTTTCTGACTGCAACTGTGTACTTCAACAGATACTTAATCTCTCTGGACCTTAATATCCTCAACAGTGAAAGAGAACTGCTAATTCTTTTTTCCAAGTTGATGGAAGACCCAGTGAGTGGAAGGTCCTTTCTTACTCACCCTCTTCATCTCACCCAAGGCCACATCTGCTAGTTATAGGCCAGTCCTGAGGAAGGCAGCCCAGTGCCAGAGAAGAGCTCTGGTCTCAAAATCTGGAGATGGGCAAGTCACACCATCACCATGAGTTTTCATTTTCTCAACTATAAGATGAATGGTTTGGAATGATCCTTAAAGTCTTAATCAACATTCAGAATTTTTGGTCCCTCACATAGTGGTTTTGGGGAAAAACAAGAACAACCATTATATATGCCCAACAACTTCAGGAATAGCAACTATTGGAGGTGCCAGATCATGAAAGGTGCTCTGCTACTACAGACAGCTCTGCCACACAAGCTATCTAGTTTTTTGAAATGCATTGTCCTCCTTAGTATAAGGACAGCTTCCATTGCATTAATACTCTAGCCAGTTTTGGGCCAATTTTTTGTGTGTGTGAGGTATGAGTTTTTAGTGCCTTGATTTCTCTTTTACACATACTGATGTCTCCATTTTCTTTTCAATCTGGGCTCCCAGGGAGCAAGGGAAAGCTAATGCCATCCCGTAAAATGTTTTCACAGTTCTTAAATTCAAATTAAGGAATAAATGAATAATTGATAAGGGAACCCTCAACCCTCACCTCACCTCAAATATATCAAGTCTTAAGGTTAATAGGTAAAAACTAAAGATAGAAATTTTGGCATTGATCTGTGAGTAGAAGATTTCTTTGGGCATAAGACATCCCTGAATCCTAGGTAGGAGATGAAGTCGTTCAGAGGTAATTCTGTTTCCAGTAGGAGGAATCCCTGCTCCCATTCCACCCCACCACCCTCAGGCAAGCAGGGGTGGTGGTGAACGGTGCCTGAATGTCTGAATGTCTCTGGTGATACCATCGTTTTACCTGTGCCTGCTCTGGCAGTGACAGTGTTTCTCCTGACAATGGCAAAGAAGGGAGAGAAGATGATAAGGTCTTCCTGTAGCCCGATGGCTTGTTCTGGATACCTCCTGCGGCAGACCAGGGTCAAAGCATCACATGTGTTGTCCCCCCACGTTTTGTGAGGGCTCTTTTCCAGCTCGCTCAATCATGCTTGTTGCAGTCATTTCCCTCTCAGCCTCTGCCCCCAGAGTATGGTGTCCTCACAGCACAGCCTGGTTGAATTCCTTGACTTTGAATTCCCAGCTTCTAGCACAGTCTTTGGCATAAAAAAGGCCCCCAGAAATGCTTGATGAATAAATGAAGAGTAACATTAGTCCAATATTTTGTTAGAACCTTGTCAGAAAGGAATAAAAGTAACTGTATATTTTCGCCAATGAAAACGTTCATTTTAACAACTCACTTTTACATAATTTTGACTTGGTCATAATTTGGGAACTTTTTTTTTTCTGAGAGAGAAATGATGAGATAATTAGTAAATATCCAGGCTCTTTCACTTTTTGTGTGATGTTAGACAAATTACTTAACCTCTCTGTGCCTAAATTTCTTCATGTCTGAAAGGGGATAATGCAGTAATGTAACCTAACTTATAGAGTAGTCGAAGTTATTAAACCCAAACTTATGAGGCACTTGGAAAAATGCCTGGCACTCAAAAAAAAAACCCCTGTAATTACAGTTAATTGTTTTAGCAAATCACTATTCAGGCAGCATGGCATAGTGAATTAGATTGTGAATTGGGCATGTGCGTTCTAATCCCGGTTCTGCCATTAACTGCCTGGGAATTTGGTTCTTTGATCCGTAAAAAGGGGCAGTGTTGGACCAGTTGACTTAGAAGGTGCTTCTGGTTCTGACAATCTATGGAATTCTGAACTATTTAGGTCAATGGACCCTTGAGAATTTTGGCTTTTGAACTGATTGATAGTTGACATCCATCTGACATGACAGTGTGCTAATTTTCTCCCTTTTTGACACCTCACTCAGTCTATTTATTCCTATTGTCTATAAATTCCACTGTTTAAGGAAAGATTAAAAACAAGTGTGACCTATACTAGAGAAATACTGAATTTAAAAAAGTTTAAATTTTTCTGCTTTTCTGTTTCTTAAAAAAGATAGTAGTTTAAAGAGATGAATCTAATAGAGAGAAGTAGAGATAATGTTCAGTTTCCCAGACCTTTCAAAATCAAGATTTCATGATATAATTTTATTATTTAATTTGATGCAAATTTCTAGAATTCTAGGCATCATTATAGCATAAATGTTAGCTTTAGATCATTCCAAATCAAAATATGACACATCTAGTCAATTCAATATTTTTAATTTTCTATACATTTCTCTTCCATTGATTTAGGAATTCTAAAAATAACATATTTTGAGGCTATTCCATTGGTTTCAGGTGATATATGACATTTTCTTCCATTTAAGGAAGAAATATGTTGGCTCCAATATTAGAACTTCTGTTTATGTATTTTTATAATTCAATTCTACTTTTATTATTCACATATGCTTTACAAGGAACGTGGTATATTATGTATAGTAGTACATGCAGTGTTGCCTTGATCAAACATTGGTTGGGTGGGGGCCAATCAAAAAGGTCTGGAGACTACTTCTTTGGCCAAAGATAGCACATAACATTGGTCCTAGTGGGCTGCAATTTTGGTCAAATATTTTGACATTCATAAATTCATGAATTGAGTATTTATTGAGCACTCACTGTGTGCCAGCTACCACGCAAAACACTAGCTGGTCATGTGGTTTTGCTTATCAATTGTGCTTTCCAAACCAGAAGTGTTAAGTTTACATGGTACATTGTTGGGAAAGACCAAACATATGGCCATAGGATAGAGTTTATCTATGTCAGATTGGCCTCTCTTTACTTGAGTAGCTTTAATATTTTACCTTCGCTATTCATGCATGCATGTTTGGCAAATTGATAAGTGTGAGACAATCAAACACGGAGTGTGTTTCTGAAAACAAATGACAAGAGATGTACAGGGGGAAATTTCATGCCTGGCAGGTTTGGCACTTTGTGGTTGGCTGGCTGACAGCTGGGAGAAGGAAGATTAAATAAAATCAGTACGAGGCTGGCTGGAATCAGAAAAATGGGCTAAGTTTTTGAGGGAGGCTCAAGGAGGCTCGGGGTTCCAAGTATTTAGCTACTCTCCAAGAATAGTGCAATTCGTCATTGTTAAGACTAAGGGGTCAGGATGTGTATGACATTTCCCACGGCAGCTTTGAGGCTCCTAAAGTTACAATATACATCCATCTTTGGAAAGTTTGTGTCCCATTGGAAACATGGCTCTCAAAGGCTGCTGATGAATATTAACAAGTATAGTCTTGAATTTGGAGTTTAAGCCATCTTGAACATTCAGAACAAGGTTGATGGAATTTGTAAGGAAAGTTAGAAAGAGGGAAATAAGAAGGCTAATCAAGAATAGCTTACCTAAGTCAGAGATCAAGAGTGCAAGTCACGCACAGATGCAATGACTAATTCACCAATATGACTTAGACCAATATCAAATATGATTTAGACCAGATTTTCCAACTAGTTTGCTATTTCAACCTGAAATATCAGGGACAATTGAGTCTGGTTCATGGCATTGTTCAGAGTAAGGTGCAAGGCCATTCAAAGGTTTTGGTCTGTAGTCTATCCATAACGGCACATCTATAGGGCAAATCACAAAAGAGCAGGAGACAAGGGAAGGCAAGCTTGCCAAGAAGTCGTTTTCTGCTTTCCCTATTTTTCAGTCCAGAACAGCCAGACTTAGGCATCCCAGTCTGTAAAGTGACTTTGGATGTCTCAACCATGAGTGAGCCATGAATCTGTGACTCTGGAACTTGCCAATTTGCAAGGTTGTTCAGAAACTGACTTCCTGTTGACTTCCAGGAATTTCAGAGGATTAAAAGGGCCCACTAAAAACACTGTAGAGTACAGCCTGATTTACACTCACCCCCCCATACACAAAATATAGTGTGTGTGTGTGCACGTATGTGTGTGTGTAGACAAAGTGAAGAATAATGAGTACTGGACTTGACTCTGTGGGGTTGGAGCTGGGCGGAATGAAGCAGGAAGGCAAGCCCAGCAGTCCGGCTGAGGTACCACCCCCTACCCATCCACCCACTCAGTATCCCTGAAGACTCACAAAGGGATCTGGGAATGTGTGAGGTATGGGCAAGAGGAGACGTCAAGGCAAGTAGCCCGGTGTCCAACCAGAGGGATTCTGTGCCATTTAGTAGGTGCTTTCCCAGTTTTCATGCTGTTGCTGTCTCTGTATTCTCCAAGGAATAGTAATCATTGTTATTTTCCAAATCCCCTGGTCTCCAGGGCTGTAGAGACATAATTGTATAGCTGAGCCCACATTATTTCTGAAAAGGGCAAGTCCAGTCTGTATATAGCTGAGTGGTCAGAAAGAACAGATGTCATGGAGCTCAGGCCCAACTAGGAGTTTATTCAATACATCCATTCAATAAAAATTTTCTGAGCACCTGCACAGGCTGGACATTGTGAATGCTAAGCATACATCAATGAACAAAATAACAAAAAGAGAGAGAGAGGAAGAGAGAAAGGGAGATAGAGAAAGAGAAAGAAAGAAGAAAGAAAGAAAGAAAGAGAAAGAGAGAGAGAAAGAAGGAGAGAAAGAAAGAAAGAAAAAAGAGAGAAAGAGAGAAAGAAAGAAAGAAAGAAAGAAAGAAGAGAGGACAGGGAGGGAGGGGAAAGCAAGGAAAGGAAGAAACTTGTAAAGATCTCTAATCTTTTATAGCAGCTCACACCTGGTGAGGTGTCGATGAAGGTGACACTGTATTCATGACATTTTAAGACACAGGGCAAACATGAGTCATAGGTAAGAGTCAGCACCAGGCAGTCCATGCACTCCACATGGAGCATCTCCATGACAATGGGGATTTTATTCGGGACCATCTCTGCTCAGAGAGAAAGAGCAGGTGTAGACAGAGAACAGGAATCAGACGAATCTGAATTAAGATCCTGGTTCTCCCATTTATTAGCTGGCTACTTTGGTCAAAGGATTAAACACTTTCCTTTAGATTCTTCACCTGTAAAATGAGAATGAGAATGAGAATGCTCACCTCACCTGTCTGTGGTACAAATTAAGTGAGAAACCATATACAAATTGCTCCACAGGGGCTGATTTATAGCAAAACTCAATAATTTATTTCTCCTTTTATTTCTGACAGACCTAGCTGTCTATGATAATTATGTAACTTTCATACCCTTTTGGAACAGTATAGGCCATGTTATTACCTTTGTTACATTTGAAGTAAACTGAGAGGAGAGGAGTTGGGTGAATTCTTTGACTTCTCCTCACCAGAGAGGAGTTGGGTGAATTCTTTGACCATGAATAATTCTGATCTCTGAACCTCAGATAGCTTTCTGTAACACTCTTGATTAATCTGCATTTTTCTTTCCCTTTTGCTCATCCATTTGTGGTTTCTGCCATTGGCAATTTTTTGACTTTTCTATTCATTTTGATCAAAATGTTTTTTAGTAGAATGGTTGTGATAAAACAACCACAAAGACTGATGTGCAAAATGTGGAAGGAGACAGTGGATGTCTGATGGTCTTAAAGATGTCTGTGCGTCTCTGTGGACAAGAAAGTAGGTAACTCCTGGGTAGTAGGTAGGACCTTTGTGGTTTCAAAGTTCTAGCTCAAGGTGAGAAGCTCGAGCACCGTCATGGAGCCGATGGGACTACTGAATGATGTGATGTCTACAGAATGCTGAGCATTTTGCTTGGCTCATAGTAGGCACCGGAGTTTTCTTCCTCTACTTGTGGCAATACTGTAAAATAAAACTCAGCTTTCACTAGATTATATGGGTAGATGAGGCAAGCTTGAGTATGCATTATTTTATATCAAGGTAGGTAAATCATGGTAACTTCATACGAAAATGAGGGATTTGTGGAACAAAAGAGCTATGTTCTCTTCAGTAACACTGGTATCCTTGCAGCTGGAAAGACGTATTTTGCTTAAGTGGCTGGAGCTTGTCGCTTGGCTAGATACATCCTATTTAGGGTGACTTTTTCTAAAGCTCATGATTAATGTGGGCTTTTAAAAATTGTTTTTCTTTGAGTTATGTAAATAGGGCTTCTCTCCAGTAGGGCTGAATGCTGGTTTTAATTAAATTTAGGAAGGAAGGGGGAGGGTGGCTAGCCTGACAAAGTTGAAGGGCATCAGTGAAAATCACATTTATGTTTAGAGCATGGCATTTGAAAAAAGAACAAATAATATGAAAGAGAGGACTTGTCCAAATGGGAAAACAATGAATCTACTTAAACTCTCTTATATTGTTCTAATTTTGGCTGAAGATAGAATTCTTGCTTTGGAAAAGAGTTTTCACTTATTTAATTATTAACTCTATGTATTTTATAAATACCACTCCATGAACCACCTTTTTTTCATCCTATTTTAGAAAAAACGTCATTATTTTATGAGTGAATTTTTCTGTTTAATCATGTTTATTTATGCTACGTTGGCTATACTGTAATTGAAACTTGGACCAAGGCTAATCTGCACTAAGCTAAGGTTAATTATAGTGCAGTGATGAAACTATATTACTTTTGGCTAAAATTTGCCTTTACTCAGCATACCCCCTTTGTTTTTTTTACAAGAAGTACAAATTAGTGGTGTAAATAAGATTACCTGGAAAAAAATTGTTTTCAAGCATTGAATAACCTATCTTCATTTATAATAGTTATGCTAATTAGAAAATAGTCTCATCTACTCCTCAAAGCAGGTCCTTAAGAGCTTTCAGTTGGCAATAGCATGAATGGATAAACTCTCAGACAAACTTACATGGTTATAGGTATTTGGGAGTCATAAAACAATACTTCTGCAAAATATTTCCTTATCTAGATTTTTTTTTAATGGTTTCAGCCTGACCTTCCCCTCCACAGTTCAAATAGTAAAATTGCTGTAAATCATTCCTGAATGTTCTGACTCCCAACTTCCAATCATGGTGTCTGCCTGCCAGCTTATGTCCTCGGAGGCTGCTTCTCACCTGAGGCAGTGAGCAAACTCACTAAGAAGGCTGATTAACTCCATCCCCGAAATATGATTAGGGTTTAAAATGTGCGTGTTTTTTTTTTAATGGAAAGGAAAACTCTAAATTTAAGGCGGTCATGCTTCTTGTGAGGAGGTCAAAGAGTGAGTAGATTATGGGGTGAGGGAGATGAAGAAGGGAGGAGAGAGATTTATGTGCTCTGTGGTATTTGAAACCAATTTACAATTGGCCCCTGGGGTCCAGAGATTTACATACTATACAGTTTGAGAAAATGGATTTGAAATTTTAGAGTAACCCTCAAAAGTACCTCTTATGAGCTTTCCTGGTCACTACTAGAAAAGGATTAATTAAAAAAAGAAAAGGAAAGAATATAATGTTGAAAAAAGTCTAATTTGCTTGAAAGAAATAACCATTTGTCTAGCAGAGTTGGGTGGTGGTTAAAGGCACAAATTCAACTATTCATGAAGCTTTGGGAATTTGGGCAAGTTCCTTAACTTCTTTATGCCTCATCATTATAAAGAGGATAATAATTGGAAGGAATTAAATCCTATACACTCAGTGTACAAGAATTTTCAACACTATGCATTGATTGGAGTGAAGGGGGAGATAATTTGAATTTTGAGAAAGATTCCATCTGCCATTGAACTCAATAAATATTTTCCCAGGTAAACATGAGACAGAAGATGCTCCTTTCTCATTTTGTCTTAATTCCTCGGGTCCTCATGTGATGTGAGCATGTCAACAAGACTAGTGTGTTTCTATGGTTTAAAGACACAGTGTATACTTTTGTGTAGTAGGATCCCAAATGCCTGAGCTGCTACCTACATGCAGGGCTCAACAGAACAGTGAAATAGATAAACCGTCTGGGTCATACATTTTGGGAGATCTTATATCTGTCACTAATGGGGTACCTTTCTTCCTTAGATATTTTCAGTGAGAATAGAGATAGTTTGTAGGTTTTGCCTTAGATGTTGACTTTAGAATTTCACCCCAAGTAAGATGTAACTCCATTTTTATGGCTACTCTTTAAAGGTAGTTGCATCATAGAAACTGAAAGCAGGAGAGTCGTTACCAAAGGTCAGAGGGAGGGAGAAATGGAGAATTATTGCTTATTGAGTACAGAGTTTCTGTTGGGGACGATGGAAAAGTTTTGGAAATGGATAGTGATGATGGCTGCACAACATTCTGAATATACTTAATGCCATAACAACAACAAAAAAAGGTGGCTGGGAAAATTCCATGAGAAAATAATGTACTATATGCAATTAGCACAATATCATGAACAGCCAGTGCAATTAAACTATGATTATTAGAAGGATTATTGGGTTACTATTACTGTTTATACATCAGGCCTATACTTCTTGATTCAGTCTAATTCATACAGAAGCAGGGATGGGATAAGATGTTTCTCCTGGCCCCAAGGCATATTTCAGGGCATAAATCATAGAACTCCTCTCTGTATCCCATTGAGTTCTTGCCCTCTTCCCCTCCTCCTGCCTGCACCTCCTGTGTTCCTGTGTGTATTCAGCTCAGGCATGCTTTTTGAGTTTTTGCTTCCATTTCCATCTCAATGATGACTATCTGGACTTTTCTGTGTTTCTCAGAGTATCATCCTTTATTCTCAAAACCATTTTGAGTTCTTCCTCCCATTCTTTCTACTTCTTTGCCCAGGGTAATTTCTTACATGAAAAGCCTCAGCCCTCAATCTTCAGGTCAATGTTTGGTGACCCACCTGGATGACCTACTTAGCAGGCTCAGTCCCAGCCCTTGTTCAAGGGGATCAGACAGAGTTTCCAGAGTAGGGACCCAGGGGTTCAGGAACTGCCTCTTAGAACCATATAAAATTGAGGTTCAAATGGGGACTCAGCCCCCATGTGTGAGTGGGAGAAGTAAGAGAGCAGAGTGGAAGGACCTGGTTGAAGAAGGAGGCCAGGAGTTGGAGAACGTGGGGAGGAAGCCAAGATCCGAAAGAAATAGTGTAATAAGGATGGCAGAAACTATTGAGAATGGTGAGAAACCACACTGAGGTCAGGGAAAGAAACAAAGTTCTGCATACACAACTCTGATCTGGCACCCAGAGGTTAATTACTTCTCTGGGTATAGCCAGCTGTTTACAGCTCCAGACCAATTCTCTTCTCTGCTGATCTTCTTTCCTCTTAAAATTGTCGCGGCTGAATTTGGAAGAGGATCCAACACTACAGTGTGACAGGATCTTATAGATAACATAACTCATCCATCTTATTTTCAAATAAAGCATGGCCCAGAAAAGGAACATGCTGTGTTCCAGCTCTCCCAGCTGCTCTGTGGTGGGTCTGGACTTGAACTCCAATCCCACTGTTTTGAGCAACCTCCTTGTACTTCCTGGGTGAGGGCCATGGTGATGGAGTTGTGCAGAGCTGTACTGAATGTAGCACCATATGCATTGCAGCAGGTAATAAATGCTTCTTGATGGTGGTGGCAATGAAGATGATGATGATTATGGCCATAGAGAAAACTCCATTTAGATGAAATTAAATGATACTGCATGGATGAGAGAGGAAAATGCCAAGCTATTTAATGGCTGACATGTAAGATGAATTTGGTAATGAAGCTCGGGGACTTATCAGGCCAGAAAACTGCATTCTCTCATTATATAGCCCTTAATGACCCACTTATTACTAATATAAAGGGAAAGATATACATACAAACACATGTTCCTGAATGTTTGGCTGCAAGAAATGAAACCAGTACACCAGCTTGAGGGGTTAGCAACAGACGCTGTTTCTGTACGAATGATCAAATTTGCTATTTTCCAGCTGGAAAATGACAACTGAAGTAAAAGGGTAAAGGATGATTTGACTGTACTTATAAAAAAGACAGGGGGAGTGATGCAGGGAGAGCAGGTGGAGTTGGCTAGCTGCAAGGATCGCTACAGGGGATCCGAAGTGGGAATCGATTTATTCGGAAGCATGACTTGTGCCTTCTTTGGGGATGTGTGTCTCTAAAAGTATTCAATTCTTCACTTATATGGCGTGTGTTTTTCGGAAAAAACTCAATTATCCAAGATACAACTGACATCCATCAGAGAAGCCAAACTGGAGGTCAGATCTATTAACAAAATTTTATGTACTTCACTCGTTAAGAGTTCTTCTTAGGTGAGCCAAGCACAGTGGTGCGTGCACCTGTAGTACCAACCGCTCAGGAGGCTAAGGTGGCCTTGAGCCCAGGAGTTCAAGACCAGCCTGGGCAACATAGGGAGGCTTCGTATAAAAACAATAGTTCTTAGGTTTTTGCTCAGAATTTATTTACTCTTACTTGATACTCGATCTCAGAGAATTACCTCGTTTCCTATTTCATAGAGAACTGTAAACAGAGCCACACGAGGTGTGAACGTGTTTGTGGGATTACTTACTGAAAGGTACAATCTCTATGACCGGAACAAGTGATACCTGACAACTTGAAAGTGAAAGAAAAGAAAGAAAACCATGAAACCAACAAATAAAAGATACTTATCATAAAATAGATCATTATGACATGTTGCCATTTAGTGCAGGGAACATTTCTACACATCACTTTACTCCTTGGGGGCATTGCTGATTTATGTCGGAGCCAAAGGAGGTTTGTGTCAGTCACGGCATCCGCAGACGTAGAAGGTTAGACTGTGCAATCTCCAAGGCCCCTCCATCAAAAAAGGGAGAAAAAAAAAAAAGATTTTGATGCTATCTTCATAACAAAGATCATACTTAGAAATGGTGAGAAAATAGACCCCTCCACCCCTCTCCACCCCTCAAAAGAAAGTGTGGCGCTTGAAGCACTTATCTCAGTTATCTGGAAAACTGTCCTGCTGGGAACGTCATTCCATGCTACTGCCCCACTGATATGGCCTTGCTTTCCCGTTGCCAGGATTGAAGTCCTGTGTCTACAGTGTATTAATTAGTGAATGACCCTGGGCATTCATCAGCCATTGCTAATCCCAGTTTCTTCATTTGTAAATTGGAGATCATAATATCTAACATATAGAGCTATTCTAAGTATTAATGGCTTGAATCAATGTGTGCCTAGTAACTTAGTTTGGTGGCAAAACATAGGAAATGCTCAGTAAATAGTAGTTACTATTGTTGTGTTGCTGACAGTAATAATAACAAATCATTT
Source organism: Cheirogaleus medius (assembly GCA_008086735.1). Classification (NCBI taxonomy): domain Eukaryota; kingdom Metazoa; phylum Chordata; class Mammalia; order Primates; family Cheirogaleidae; genus Cheirogaleus; species Cheirogaleus medius. The sequence continues at coordinate 122,471,265 of VBSM01002608.1, read as the reverse complement.
TTCCCTTCTGCTTTTGCTGGTGTCACTGTGCACATGTCAGGGATGAAGTTGCAGGGCAGGGAGACTTTGACACTTGGAAGAGCTACTCAAAGGAAATCCTCATGTCAAGACACCACCACTAACACAGCTTTATTGGGGCCCCTATCCTAAATACCAGCTGTCTCTTCTACTCAAAGCAGTATATGTATTGGTTTAGACTTTTTCAGTTTATAGGATAATTTTGCAAACTTTAAACCATTTGGCCTTCACAATAATCTTATGAGAGTATTACAATCCACCCATTACACAGGTGAGCAATGAGCTATTTAGGATCTAATTAACTTGCCCTCGTTTAACCATTTTTTAAAGAGAAATTTGAACTTGAGATGGACACTCTAACTCTAGTGGTATCTCTCTTGGGCAATGCTGCCCCACAGACCATGGCTGATGACTTACTATAGAGTTGTCAATGATTTGGGAAAGAACTGGTCTTGGGAGTGGGTTTGTTGCTTCTTTAGAGAATACAGAAAATACCGTAAAATGTATAGAGCTGGATGTAAAATTCATAGTAATTTAGAAAAAAAAATGGATGAAAGCTTTATTTTGTCCAACAAACCCTTTATCTATAGATAAGTTCATAGTACAGATAAAATATGAGAGAATGTTTTAAATAATTAAAGAGAAAAATCTGTTTTCAAGCATCCTTAAACCTATTTGGAAATATCATTTTCATATAAAAATCCAACTACCAGTTACAAATTAGCCTTGTCTGGGTTTAGTCAAGTCTACAGAGATCTACACTGATGAAGGGCCTCAACATGTGGAATATGTTGGCTTCGTTGGTGTGGAGTCTGATATAACAAAGTAGTCTACTTTATTAAAAATAATGCATCTTTCCCTTTTACATGTTTTCCTTTTAAATCAAAAAACCTTTCTCCCAATCAAAAAGGCAAGAAAGAGAGAAGGAAGAGAGAAAATTAATATTTATTAAGCATCCATACAGAAACATATATCTTGCTAGGTACTTTTACACATTAACTCATTTAATCCTAAAAGCCGTCTTTTGAATTAGGTACTCATTATTCTTTTTATTCAAAGGCGGGCATTTCCAGGAATTTGTATAATAAATGTCCTAAAAGTATTTGTAATAGTATGTGAAGGGTTGCAAACTTCCCAAAGATATGTTTTGTTTGGCCTGCAATCTTGTTTTAAAATTGTTGAGCCAATTTCCAGCTTAAAGAAAAACGAGAAGCTCTGGCAATACTGGGCCTACATCTAGAATGGCAACAAGTGGAGTGGAGTGGAGCAGCCACTGCCCTTTCAACAGCCTGTGACATAGACTTTGCCACAGTCACGCTCTGGCCTGCTCTGCTTGGTGATATTGTCTCCCAGGTCGCTGATGGCATTTGGGTAGAGACTCCTCAAACGACGAAAATCTTCCATGTGGACTCTTATCTAAGAGCTCAAGTATTATGTATCTGTTGAGAAGGATGCTACTTGTATACGATCATGTGTATCGTTTTTCAGATGAAAACAAAATTGGGTGGGGGGCAGTTGTTTGGAGTATCTTATGAGGACAGTACTGGCTAATGGAAATCAACATACCTTCTTGTTTCTGCTGCACCCCAGTGACACTGGAGCTGGCAGCTGGTGTTGAAGTCCCCTCCTTCCGTTCTCCATTCCTCCCTGCCTGTCTTCAGCAAATATTTATAAAGCAGTTGGAGTGTGATCATCAGTGAGAGAGATGTGGAGATGATTGATTAGTGCCTGCCCTCAGGGAACATGCAACCTAGAGGAGGATAAAACATGGGAGGACACAACTACAACCTGAGAAGCTCTGTAACAGAAGAACAAGGGCCCCAAAAGTGGAGAAAAGACTGGGGGATCTGTGTGGGTTTCTATAGCCAAAGCATCATTTAATTAAGCCAGAAGGTTGGGCAGACTTTTTTATTGTGATAAAATATACACAACATAAAATTTAAGTTTAACCATTTTTAAATGAATAGTCAATGGCATTAAATACATCGAAAATGTTGTGCAACCATCACCACCATCCTCTGGGTAGGCTTTCAATGGACAAAGAAAGCAAGTGATACTGTCAGGTTCAATTTCTTGCATGCATTTACAGAATAAAATTAATTTACCTGCTGCTTCAACCCAGAGATGATTTTAGATATTTCATGAGGATACACAATATGCAATAAATACAATGTATAGTTTTATGGAGAATTAGAGCAAATAAATGAAATAATGTTAGAAGACAGGTTTATTCACAGAAAGTTTCTGTAAGTTGGAAACAAATTTGCATCTGAGCTTCATGGCTGTAAAAGCAAAGGGAATGTATGCTTCTTAAAAATCTCTTAGTATAAAGTTGTTATTTTAAAGGTTTTTTTCCTGAAATTATTCTTTCTTCTCTTATATTTGTTGTATCCAATTTCTGTATAAATTGGATTGCCTCAGGTTCTCTTTTTTAACTTTTGAAGAAGCTTAAAGAATTCTTTAATGTATTTAAAAAATTATACTACTTCTTGGAAGTATATCAGAACCTAGCACCTAAGTAATTTATTTCTTTTAAAAAGATCATTTACATAAATTTTACTTAAAATTGTGTGTTTTCTAATTTTCCCAGTTACATGAATGATAATAACAGTAATAGTTAATAATTCCTTACTATGGGCCAGAAACTGGACTAAGAGTTTTACATATATTATTTAATTTTATCCTCACAACATCTGTATGATGTATGACCTTTAACTTTACAAAGTGAGGCATACAGAAACTAAGTAACTCTAATAAATAAAATGATCTTTTGTCTCACACTAACCTTTCTGTTTTTCAGAGACTACATCTTCCGGGTGGGGGGAATGGTGGTTAGATGGGTGTAATGGTACCTGTTCTTCCTACCTCATGACGGATTTAGAATGAAACATGATCCCTTGTGTTATTATGCAACATGACCTGTAAAAGTAAAGAACTATATGGGGTTAAGGGATACAGTTAGAAAATAAATTCCGAGGTCCACAAGAAAAGGCCTCAGGTAACAGGTAGAAAGGATTGGATGTGGGGGTCAGGGGGGAGGCAGGGGTCACGTTGACACTTTCCTTTTTGGTGTACGTAGCTGGGGGCATATGAAGCCAGGCACTGAGAGAATAGAAATAGCAATGATCTAGAATAGAAGTTGGCAAAATTTTTCCATAAAGAGCCATATAGTAAAGATTTCAGGTTCTGTGGGCCACGTGGTCTCTGTCACAGCTACTGAACTCTGTTGTAGAACGAAAGCAGCCACAGACAAAACATAAACGAGTGCGTGTTGCTGTGTTCCAGTAAACACTAGATAACAATTCACCAGCCCTCTGTGCGAAGCAATCAAGGCCGGATTCACCCTTTCCTCTACGGTGTCCTGCAGGCCTCTCTTGTCCTTCAGCTTCTTGATCTAGATTGACTGGGGTTGAAGCCCTCAAAGTCTTTGCCAACATACATCACGCAATTCTCATGTTATCCCAGTTAGTGGATTGATTATTTTATTGATGAGAAACTGATACTCAGGCACAGATGGGCCCTTGCACAAGATGACTGAGTTACCTAGATGAAACACTAGTGTGAAGCCACGTGTTCTGACTTGGTTGGCATCGCTCCTGTAATGTGTAATTTTCCATCTGCACAGATCGTAACACGAAAAATTTTTAGTATCATTTTGCATAACCTCCCGCCAGAGACTACTGACTACTCATACCCTGAATATGTTCTTTACTTATTCATTCATTCATTCATTCAACCAAAATTTACTGAAAGTTTCTTTTATAAGAGAAATGGTGCTAGACACTAGTGATACAAAGGCAACCAAAACTTATATAAGCCTTTCCCTCAGAGAGGTAGTAAAGGAGAAACATTACTCAAATAAGACAATAAATACTATTAATATGTTATTACAATTGTAGTAAGAATTATGAAGGAAAGGTGTATTAAATGTTCAAAGCCTGTGTTTTATCCAGTCTGTAGAAGTCATGGAAGACTTACCTTAAATAAATGATAATCAATCAAAGAGTAGAAGGATAAGAAAGCTTTAACAAGAGAATTGAGGGTAGAAGAGTTAGCTTTCCAGACTGAGGTGCCAGCATGTGCAAAGGCACTGTGGCAGGAGGATGTGGCTTTAAGGGATTTGAAAAAAGCAAAAGTGGTAAGAACACAGAAAACAGATGAGGATGGAGCACCCAGATCAAGGCCATAGTACAACTCTCATCATCACTTTGGAGACCTCCCTCAGAATACCTATTTACCATTCAAAATAAAATGTAGTCATTAAAATATTTAAATAGAGGAACAATTTGATCCCATTTTCACTTTGAAAAGATTGTTTTACTGCAGTGCAGAGAGTGAATAGGATTTAAATAAGAATGGATGTGAGACCCCAACTAGGAGCTGTGACAGTCATCATGGCAGAGGAGAGAAGTGGATGGGGGCAAGAGATGGTCAGGGACAAAATCAGTGGTGAGCTGGGTGAAGGAGTGGAGATGGTGGGGACACCAATGGCAGTCTCTGGTCTTGTGAAGATGGAAGGCTGGTGGCTCACTCACTGCACGGAAGCCCTCTTGCAGGATCTTTTGAGCGGAAGTACACACCATGCCTTTAGTCTTTTATACTTTGAGTTTGATGTGCCTTTGACACATCAAGAGACGCTCTCAAATAATATTTACAAGTTTTGACTGTTCAAAGGAATAATCCAGAATGGAAATTTGTGAGAGATGCCTGGTAGCTGGAATCAGCCAAGGTATATATCTACCCTCTCTTCACATACGCTTCAATTTTGCTAAGCAGGGATAAAATATTTCTTATAATCTGATAAAATAAAAACTCAGTAGTTGATTAAACCACATCAATGGGGTAGAAAAAAAGACTTTCCATTATAAGGAACTTTCTAGTGAATATAGTGCAAAATATATACTTTTAAGTTTGTGAACAAAATTATACTTTCTTAGTTAAGTGCAGATAAACTTATCTCAACTCACATTTGATATTCAAGACAAACCATTAACGTTCACCCAGAGCATGCAGCAAGTCTTTTAGACTGTTGTAGCTGAAAACTGGAGTGAAAGTTTTGAAATCTGCATTATATAGAAAGGGCTTGTTGCTTGTTTGTTTATTGTGCATTTTTCTCACTTTATGCCTCCTCTTTGCCTGAAGCTACCATCAGGAATGAGACGTTGCAGTTGCTATTTTCTGGTGAAGTATGTAAAAATAAACATGAGCTAAATGCACATTTATGGGATGCTTAGAAGAGAGTCGTTGCAACTCTGCATCTGATTTTATTTATTCCTTCTCTGCTTTCCCTCCTCATGTTTTTTGTCTATAGCCTCTGCTGCAGCCGTGGGTAACTCTGCTGTATGTAATTGTAAAAAAAATTAAGTGAGTTAAAAGTGTCAATTGGACAAAAAAACAAAACAAAAACACTGCCACTTGGAGACACAGATACTAGTTCTACCTCTTCCACAAATTCTAACCTCTGAAAAAGTCTCTTGATCATTTAATTTTACCATAAATTGCAAAACAAAGTTGGTTTAGGTATTCCCTAGAATCACATATCTCAGAATGAGACACTTAGACCAATCACCCCCGACAAATGTACCGGTCAGTGTAAGGGTGCTGGGATGGGGGCTACCCACAATCTCAGGACAGTACTTGGCAGATAGCTGGTTCTCAGCAAATAGTTGGTGAATGGATGAATGAGTAGCAAGTGATTATTGGTCTCTTTTTGAAGTTCTCCTGGGCTAGAGAATTCATTCATTTTTTTCTTTTCTTTCTTTTTTATTTGTCATCATCTCATTTTAAGATACCTCTTTTATCATTTCTTCCTTGTATTAAAGGTTACTCAGAATGTGTGCCCAATAAATGTTAGCTAAATTTGCTCTTTAGAAGATATCTGAAATCTTATCCTAGAATTCCTACAGTTAGTTTTATTCCATCCCTGAGACCATCTAGAATACATTTGGTCTCATTCTCACATCTCAGTCCTTTAAACATTGGGGGACGATGACTACCAAGTTTCTGGGGTATCTTTTTCCTCCTTCCTTTTGCTCAGCTAAACATTCCTAATTACTAAGGTACCCACAAACTGTAGTGGTAGGCTCTGCCAAGATGGTTTAAAGATAAAATGTTCCTGTAAGAGTTTCCAGTTTTATAAAAGATTACAGAATTCTAAACAGTATGAGTAGCCCACTTCTTACCACAGAGCCTTTTGTCTTCTCTGTCTCCTAGATATACATTCTTATTATTAAGAATTAATAATATTAAGAATTAATAATATTAAGAATATTAATGTAGTCACTGCCTACATTATCCCAGAGTCCTTGGTTAGGAGCATCCACGTAGCAATTCATTTCTCTTCACAAACTTGTTAAGCTCTCCCCTGGGGAATCAGTGCCCTTTACTGGAGATGAGGAATAAACAAATGAATTCAATGAAGTCATTCTCTGTCCAGCAGTGGGAAGAGACCCTCAAATATTCACAAGGTGATGGGAGATGCTCTTCTAGGGATGCCTACCAAGTATTATGCTACTAGGAGATTGGGGACACTGATCACCTAGGAAAGCAACAGAGATAGCTCAGAGAAGGGATGCTTGAGCTGAGCATGGAAGGATGAGTGGAGATGGGTAAGGGAATTGGAAGTAGAGTAATAGAAGTGGCATGGAATAGCATGTACATTCTGGTAATAGGGAAAAGACCAGTATTGTTGGGATCTGGTGCCCCCAACCCACCTCTTTGGGGTGGCATTTAGAAGCAGGCAGAGTGATGTCTTCATAGTCTGGCTTCCCAAGTTCCTGCTCTAATGCCACCTTCTGCACCTAGTTCTCCTAGTAAGATGCTTTAGGCCACCCTTCATGTTGGGCATAACAGGTGTTACCACTTGCACCTATGCTTAAGGTATGGCTGATATATATCCCTGTGCATGAGAAAGTGAGAATAATATCTACCTGGTCCAATGAATGACATTCCTGAGGAAAGAAAGAGGCTTTTCTTTTATACATTTGTAGATTCTCAAGAGGTGGAAACAATCATAATCAATGAGAAATTCCAAATGCCATTTGACTTCTGTCATGTAGGTGCTTGTAGAACTTTTTATTTACATTTAATTTATGTCATTGAAATCATCTGAAATTGAATAGGAGAAAGGTTTCTTTTGGAGGCTTCTTGTATTGATTTATAAAATTTGGGGGAAGAGAGCATGTTGTCTTTTTTCATTCAGTAGGGATATATCTTTTTTCGATGCATAATATTTTACATATTTATGGGGTGCATGTGATATTTTGTTATATGCATAGAATGTGTGATGATCAAATCAGAGTATTTGGAATATCCATCATCTTGAGTATTTATCATTTCTATGTGTTGGGAACAATTCAAGTCCTCTCTTCTAGCTATTTTGAAATACACAATATATTGTTAACTATAGTGACTATATTCTTCTTTTGAATGATAGATCATACACCTTTTATCTAACTGTATGTTTATACCCAATTAACCTATCTGTCTTCCTTCTCCCTCCCACCCACCCACTCGTTCCAGCCTCTAACATCTATCATTTTAAATAAAACTATATCTTAAAATGTAAAGATAACATTCCAAACTGGGTGACTCTCATCTTTATAATGGTAGGCACCATTTCTTTTTATTTTTTTAACTCACAGTCTTTAATTTTCACTGAATTAAAGACTTTAATAATTACTAAATTTTAATTTTTATGGAAAACACCATTACCACCTCACTTTCCCAGACTTCCTATTTTATTTTTTTCTTTCTAGAATAAAAATACCAACACTTCAGCACTCTGGTACTTCAGCCACACAGTCTAGACTTTCAGCTTGACCTTGAAAACACTACAGAGCAACATCGATTTTTGTGTCAAGTTACCATCAGGATATTTTTAGTACTAGGCAGAATGGAGGACTGCCAGCTCACAAGTATCTCATGTATGCACTCTCTTTTCATTACCTTGGGTCCATAACCATTATATTTCCCTTCCCAAATTTAACCAGACCTACAAAGAAGAGTTGGTATCCATTCTACATAAATCATTCCATAACATCAAGAAAGAGGGAATCCTCTCCAACTCATTCTATGAAGGCAGTATCACCTTGATACCAAAGCCAGGAAAGAATACAACAACAATAAAAAAAGAAAACTACGGACCAATATCCCTTATGAATGTAAATTCAAAAATCCTCAATAAAATACTAGCAAAGTAAATTCAACAGCATATCAAAAAATAATCCACCATGAACAAGTGGGCTTCATCCCAGGGATGTAAGGATGGTTCAACATACATAAATCAATAAATGTGATTCACCACATAAACAGAAGCAAAAACAAAGATCATATTATCATCTTGACAGAAGCAGAAAAAGCATTTGACAGAATTTCATGATATCCTTTCATGATAAAAGCCCTCAACAAACTAGAAATAGAAGGAACATATCTCAAAATTATATAAGCTATATATGACAAACCCACAGCCAGCATCATGGTGAATGGGGAAAAGTTGAAAGCATTCCCACTAAGAACTGGAACAAATTTTGGTTACCAGAATTTTCTGAAGCTGTTCAAATCTCAAGGAAAATCATGTCCTGAAGGTAGATTAATCACTTGGGAGATACCTTAACTGTTCCAAACCATCAGAAGATTTAGGCCTTTTGCTGCTTATGAGAACCATAATATGTCTCAACTTATACTTTGCAATTAATTTCTAGTTTTATTGTATGATATTTGTTAGAAACAAGGTTTGTATGATTACTACTTGAAGAACTTACTGAGATTTTCTTTGTGATCTAGAATGTGATAACTTTTTATAAATTTACCATTGGCATTTACTGTCTAAAACTTTGATTCAAAAGTATAAAAAGAAGTGATGAGATTATTTAAATCCTTTCATCATTTTATTTTGAATATTTGCTTTTGAAAATTTGAGAAATATATGTTAAATTTTGAAATTCACTTCTGTTTTCTCTGGTTGAATTTATATTTTAGTTTTTTATGTATGTCTATCAATGCTGTCGTTGAAATTTCAACTTTTAACATGTTAAGAATATTTAATTTTTATTATAGACTATATCAATGTAAAATTGTGCATCATTTAATAGGGTTTTCCTTGAATTTAACTTTATTTTACATTGATATTTCCACCTCTGCACTCTTTTAGTTTACATTTGGTTACATATTTTAACTTACCATTTACTTTTAAAATTATATGATCATTTGTTTTAAGCATGTTTGCTGCATTGAGAACTAGGCTCTGGGGTTACACTGCCTGTTCTTGAATACTGATTCAAATAGTTACTTGCTATGTGATCTTGAGAAAATTTCTAAATATCTATAAATAGTGCAATGAGTTTAGGCAAGACACTGACACATGATACTCAAATATTAGCCAGTCAATGATAATGGCTATCATAGTAATAGCCTGAGTAGTTGTGTAATAGTAGTAATATTAGTAGTAATAGTGGTAGTAATGTTATTCACTGTTTGGTTTTATGCTTTTTTTATTATCCTCTTTTCTTCTTCTTCTTTTTTTTTTATATTTTACCATTGCTTTTTTGTCCTTTAAGTTTTTTCCAGAGATTTGTAATCTGTACATTCTTTTTATATCATTAATAATTTACATATAATAATTTAAATTTTACATACTTAAAATCTGACTTAAACCCATGTTTTTATCTGTCAAAAATGAGAGGTAGATATTGAGCCTTCCTTTTGAAATATTTAAAAATCAGTCACTTTTATGTTCTTTAATTTCCTGCTCAAGTTACAAGTTTTTTAAAAATAATAATCTATCTTAAATCTAAATGGTTGCTCATTTTTATTACATATATTCTTTATAAAGAATTATTTTGACATTTACATTGTTTCACCACCATATTAACATTTATTTAAACATTATTTATCTTAAGTGCTCACTTTTTTATATATATTTTCCTTTCTAAACACTTTATTCTCTTATCAGTGAGTTTAAACCTTTGCTTTCACATTTGGATATATGGTTGAAACACTTGTTTTCTTGCATGTTTCTATTGGTGTTCCATGTAAATGATGGTTTTGACTGATTTAGAATCCCACAGTAGTGGGATGTTTTCTTTATCTTCAAAAGTCAACAGTTTTGCTAAGCAATTGCTAACTGGGGGTCACTTTTTTTTTTAAAT
>VBSM01002608.1:122441212-122460999 GCA_008086735.1 Cheirogaleus medius | reverse complement strand
ATGAAATTGACAACAGGGAAACTATACGGAAGATTAATAAAACAAAAAGTTGGGGGTCACTTTTAATTATCAATAATTTTACCAAATATTTGATGCATCTTTTTGACATACTTTTTCATCTTTTTCTAGCCCAGGAAATTTTCTATTTATTCATTGTCTATTGCTTTTCCTCTACTTACTCTTTTACCCCTTGTAGTATCCTTTGATAGCTCTTATATCTATCCTCAGTTACATATCTTTTATTTCATTATGTAAATGTATGCATATTTTCCCTGAATTTGGGAAGAGTTTCTCATTTTTATCTTGTAATTCTCTTACTCAGCTTTTGATAGTATTTAATGTGTTGATCACACAATCCCTTGTGTTTTAAATTTATGAATCATAATTTTCATCTCCAATGAAACATTCCAGATGTTAAAATTTTCCTTTTACATGAGTGCCTGCCCTTGAGATATAAAAGCAACATCCTCACAAATCTTATTAAGAATATAGATTAGAAATTTTCTAAACCTGATGGTTTCACAGTGAATAAACGGAAAAGCTACATTTCTGACCCCAAACTCAGAACTCTTAACCCCTATGTTCTACATTCTCTTATTTTAATACCTGTAAGTATATAAGATTCTTTCTTTACTTCTGAAATTTAACAAAAAAAATCCACATCATGTCCAGATGTTTATCTCTTCATGAATTTTGATTGGTTAATAGTAAGCCTTTTTTTATTTGAAAACTAGGCCCTTTTCCTGTCTAGAAAAGTGTGCTATTACCACTTGATTATTTCTCTGGTGTATTTGTCTAGTTCCTTCTTAAGAAATAGCAATTGCCACCTTTGCTCAGAATTCTGGAAGCACTTCCTTGGCTTACCATCTATGTTGTCAGTCACCTTTCCTGTGGCATGGGTCTTGCTAATTGAGGAACCTAATTTCCATGGAGTTAGTCACAGGAAATGAAAGACACCCTGCATCCTGGAAAGAGTGCTGTGCTGGGAAGAAATGTACTGCCTTTCTCCTCACCTCTTTAAGCCTTGGTGATCTCATTTTGAAATGAGGAGGATAATAATTGTCACACTTACCTCACAAGATCTAGGGAAATAAGGCATGTGAGAGTGCTGCAGAAATAGAAAAGTACATTTGGAACAATCGAGATTTTTAAAATTTATTTTTAGTGCCAGATCCAGGACAATAATCAACACTTTTATAAAATATCATTGATGAAAACAAACTAGTCTAAAACAAGTAGTCCAGGACCATTGTTTTACAAACAAGAAAACCAGGATCCAAAGAATTTAAGTGACTTGCTCATGGGTCCCCAGTTAATAATAGATATGGAATAAAACCATGCAACTCTCCAGCAAAGAGATTTGCATTATTTTTATTTGTGCTGGAGACACATTTTTTAGCCAGCAACAATGTGGTAAAAGCCAGGTCACTTGCTGTAAAGGCTCTTCAAGGCTTTTCTGAGATGTTTTTCATATGCAGATGTCTGAGAGAGTTAATTTGGGGTGCAGGCAGTGAGCCAGCTTGGCTGAATGCTACAGGCCTCTTCCTTGGTTACTGCATGGTGATTTTAAAAATGGTTCTCCCTGCCGAGTGATAAGAACTGCTTCCCCAGGGAAAGTGCATAGATGAGCAGGTTCCTGAACTTTTTCCTGGGATACTCCTATCTAAGCAAAACTCAAAGTAAAGAAACTAAAAAATTTAAACCCCACCCCACTGATGAGATAATCAAATAACATAATTTCAGTAACATTCTTAGATATCCCAAATATCATAACTAACGTGCAAAGAGATGCATATCCAACACAAGGGAAAGATGGCAAACTAGAGCAACACCCCGCCCCCTGGAAAGAACCCCACACTTTCTTCTTGTCAAAACCCCCAGATGTGAGCCAAGTGATCAGTGTTTCCATTAAAAGTTCAAAAGATGGAATCCAGATGTTTCTTTCAGCTCTGTGCCCTTTGACCTCTGATGCATTTACTTGCTTTTGGAGTTTTTGGTCATGTGACTCTCTGAACTTTATGTTCTATCTAAATAGCTCTGAAATTTATTCTATGATAATGGAGCATAGGGTTGTTTGGGTTGGGGATCAATTTCATGTCTATGAAGTGTTGCTGAAACTTTAAAGTTTTCTTTTTTCTTTCAGTTCTTTTCGAAAGAATGTCTTTGTTTAAGTCATGTTATCACTATTCTATCTGGAATTTTAAGTGCTAAACATTTTAAGTGCCAAGTGTTTGACCCACTTTGGCCACAGAGAGTTGAAATGGATAAAGGTATTAATAGAATATAAATTATCTTTTTCAGTGTTACAAATAGAGCATTAATAGCCATTGTTGTGATGAGGCGGACAAAATGTTCTAAAAAACATATTGCTTTAAAACATATTTCTTGGCTTTCAGTAACCAATCAAAAAAGCATCTACACTTACACAACATAGCAACAAAAATTGCTTTGAGGAAGATAAACAACCCTCCATCCCGGGCACAAATGTGTTAGCTCCTAGGATCTTTTGGAAATTTAAAACAGAAGTGTGTGGAAAGTCACACATTTACAGTGGCAACTATTGAATGTAGAAAGCCAGTTGTAACATAGAACAGTAACTGAAGAGTGTTGCATGAGAACTTATTTTTTCTCCAGCTCTATAGGCACTTCCCAAATTGATTAGTCGTAGTAGCTACAAATGTAGATTCCTGCTGTAGAAAATAACAGTAAAGCCATGTTCATTATTAGCATTTTTTCAAAAGTCTTTAAAAATGCCATTTTTCATACCTTAAATCTGTGGTAGTTGAATGTTGGTTGCTTTCTCAAAGAAATGTTGAGAGTGGGGCTGTAGCCTGCCGTGGCCAAGCTTGGAGGAAAGAAAGTGTGGCTAATGGGGACCCAAAAGGATTCTTTTAGTGTCTGACCAATGTTATTTTTGACAACACCATATTGGTACAACTGACAAAGATTAGAAGAAAAAGACAGTTCTCTGAGACTAAAATGATTCTTCAGTAATTACATTTGGCAGGTTTTCATTCTTCACTTTAATATTTTGTTCCTGGAAAGGCCTATTCTTGAAAAAGAGAGATGCTGCGTTATTTATGTAAGGCATAGCCAGCCAGGCAAAGCAAAACAGAGTATAAATATTACTCCTCTGAAAATACAGAACTATCCACCCGGTCTTCAGATACACATTTCCCTTGAATGGTGGCAACTGGTTCCCTGGTTCCGGTGCCCATGGGAGGCAAGTCAGTCCAGGGAATAGGAAAACTGACCTCCTTTTTGTTTGCTGGGACTAAGAAGATGACTGTCACTTGTAAATGTGAATTATTTCTCTGCCATTCCTATCACTCCAGTTTTAGGTGATGACCACAAATTACAAAATAAAAAAAATATATTTAGCTATAATTTTAGAACCAAGTCACATTTTTTTTTCTTTTAGTATAATAATTAGCTAAGATACATTCCTACCCAGTTCATCTACAATTCATTTCATATGGCTCTGTGGCTTGCATTTATTTCAATGGCACTGACTAATAAAGATGGAATAATATCACAAAATTGACAATTGGCAAATAAATCGATTTCAAGTAATAGCACAGTGTTCTACTGCCAATTATTTGGATAATTTGGGTAAAAGTGAGATTCTATTTGTTGGAGGATGAGAATCAAAATGATATTCATGACAGGCTACATATTTTATTCATTTAATCATGCAATTATTTAACAAATATTTATTAAACGTCAAGGGATAAAGCATGGCTCTTAGTCTCACAGTACGTGTAATGGAGTTAGCATGACTAGATACACATGTAAGACACCATCTTTTCATGCACAGTGTCAAAAAACACTCTTCTTACAAAAATCCTCTTTCCTCTATCATCTCTTTTATCTCCCGGACCTGATTGAGTGGTCAAAGAGTTCTGCAACAGTTTCTGGGATCATTCCCCTTCGAAGTCTCTATCAGCACATGAGGTGGGGGTTTGTCTCCCACCTCTCTGTGTTTGTCAGATTAGTGTCTTGGTGAAGGTCAGGGCAGGGGGAGTCCCATTCTAGCTTCCTTTTGCTATAATATTTGGATTATGAAAAATGAATGGTATAATTTTGCCTATCTTTATGAGAGGTTGCCCTTCTTCCTGAATAAAGTTAATCTGCTAATGATATGGTCCTGTCTTTTTACATAGCATCCCTGGAAAGTCATAGCCCACCTAACAGTTAGTTCATTCTTCTATCTCAGATAGGAAGAGGCAATTCATTGAGCTCTTGGAACAACAGGACTTGAAGTGTGCAGCTTCTAGGCATAGCCCTAAAGCACACTGCAGCCTTAGGAAATTCAGATTCTCTGTCTACAATATGTCCTTTGACCTACCTCAGAGTCCCCTGGGTTCAGCCGATTATTTGCCAATAAATGCTTAAAACCCAGCAAGTGTTGAACAAGAGAAAAGGAATGAACTCCAGGCTGACATGGCTGCTGGAGCTTTTGCTCAGGTGGGGCCACTTCTTTTTAACCATGTGTATAGCTCCAGGTAATGAATCTCATCCAACTCACAACTCTCCTAGAAGGTCTAAGCCAGTGCTCAACCATGCTTACGAAACCAAGGCATTAATGACTGACTCAAGAATCAATGAAAGCTTCAGGCTTAAAATCAGCCCAAGGCTTAAATTCTTATGTGGGAAAGGGAATGTGGCTTGGCTTTCAAATTTTACACTGCCCTGGATTTTAAAAGGGTGCCTAAAATACAGGGTCACAAGGATTGACCAGGGCAATTCACAAAAGCTTATTCAATGGGTTTTGGTGCTTACAAAAGATCAAATCACTTGTTGATTTCATAAATTTTATAAACTCTCTCAACGTTGCACAATTACTTTTTGTTAAGACTAGCCATGGACATATCAGGCTTCGCGGCCTTTCCCACATGAAACAGTGTGAATTAATTAGTCCCAGCTTGCACCGCTGTTGTCGAATCAACATGGTCTGGCCGCCTTCTGTGAAATGCCAACTCATGGATCAAAGCCTCTGGAGAATAACCCCTATTTTCCCCCAAATATGTGTGGTTTTCTGGAAATCCATATCTCTTGCCTCTTTAAATGTCTGTGGATCATTGTGAGAAGACAGTTCCCATCACTTTTACTTGGGCCCATCTTGTTCCTAATTTGCAGCACTATAAACCATCTGAGTATTCCACATCCATGAGGTGATGTGTTTAGTGGGTTGTCAAATTTTCCGCACTCTAACTGGCTAGCTTATCTTCGTTTCCAGTTGCATTGGAAGCAGGGCCAGGTTGGTGGTCGGTGCCTGCCTTAACATTCCTAACGATGAGTGGTCACTTTGTGAACAGTCTGCTTCCTGGGAGAAGATGCTGAGAAAGAAATCATCACTCAGACATCTCAGCTATGTATGACCTGAATTCACATTAATGATTAATATTAACATTAGGTTAACATTTTATCATGGTAAATGTACATACCATAATGTTTATGGTTTTAGCCATTCATAAGTGGCATTAAATCCATTCACAATGTTGCAAAACCATCATCACCATCAATATCCAAAACTTTTCCTCATCCCCAACGAAAACTCTACCATTCAACAATAATTCTCCTTTACTTCCCTCCACCAAAATAAGATTAATATCCATAACAAGTAAAGATTCCCAGATGGGATACTGATGAGTCATGGCCCTCTTAGCATTGCCTAGAAATTCCCATGGTAGATGATTGTGTGGCAGAGGAAACAATAGACTTAAAATCCAACATGCTTTCTCATGTAGTATGTAAGGAAAAGCTGGGAAAATGTGCCCTCAGCTGATATAAGTCATTTTCAAGCTTCTGGTGTTTTGGTTAGTTTCTATTTTTTTCCTTGGTGTTCAGGAAAATTAAATATGAGCCAACCTGGAAGGAGCCACCACCATGGCCTGACATAGAGGAGAAAGTGGCTGTTATTGACTATGTAACATACACCTTGCTTTCAAGATGATCTACAAAATGCAAGGATTGGACAGGCAGGACACTGCAAAGATCATGACTCAGGACAACAGGGACAGACTACAAGTCGATAAAGTCCAGGGCTGGCCTCCACCGCTCTCTCTGCCTCTCAGGAAGGACCCTCCCGCCAGCACAGCTGTGCAAAAGGACAATCCATTTTAACAGGCTGAGTAGCTCCAGGGGGACGTCGAAAGCAAATAAGCTCCACGTCCCACAGTAAATCGTCTCTAGCTGAATGATGTCTGGTTCCTTTCTGAAAAGAATGTTCTTCGCAGAGTTGCAGTTTGCCAAGGGTCAAATATGACAGAAATGAAGTGTTGCTAATAGTGATTGAAAAGGATTCCTACTGTTTGTGGCCAGGGCTGGGTAGTAGAAAGGCCAGATTTGTGGGCCAGAAAACAGCAGGGGCCAGTAAACTTTCCCTGAGACTTACTAAACTTTGAGTCACCTCTGCTCCCCCAGCCGTTCTGTCAGCCCTGTTTGGGGGAAACTGATATTATAATTGCTAATCTCAGCAAGGGCCTAATGTGCAACCTGAAGCTCTTTCAGCCTTTGGTGCTATTAGGGTGGAGGGCAGGGCCCGCAGACACCGGCGGGCTCCGCCCCCTCCTCCCCAATCACCCTGCTTGGGTTTCATCTACACCCTCGCATCCTCTGCAGACAGGTAACTGAGCAGTGCCTGGCTCCCAGGCTCCCAGCTTCCAGTGAGGGGAAATTATTCCTGCCCAAACTGGCTGGGAGCTATTAAAGGTTTAAATGTCACCTCAAAAGAACTCTTTGCTAACCTTTAAGTGGTGGCGTCTCCAGGGCTGTGTGGGGCAGGATTTGCCCCCTCCCCAGGAGTCTGGGAGCTGAGAACATTTGTATGTGCCCTTTCTCCACCCCTCCTTTTCTTTCTCTCCTTTCAGGGAATTATCACTGTACCTTCAAAGGGGGAATTTGTGGGACAACTGGCACCTGCCGGACTGAGCTTCCCAATGAAGGCTCTCTTGGCTGAGTGTATAATTTCATTTAATCCTAAATAGCCCCCTTTACCTATTGTTGACAAATTCCCTTTAATCCTAACCACCACTTACAAGAATACTTACCATCAAAAGGAGACAAATCACTATTTAAATGTGGATTTACTCAAGTCTGAAACTATGGCAGTGACATACGGTAAAGTGATAATATGTAAATAAAAACTGGAGACAGATTTATCCTCCAAGAAAGCTGGGCAGAGCAGTGGATTAAAGTCATGTGTGATCTACTTTGAGTGGCCTCAATTCAGACCAGGCATTCAGTTATGACCGACACCACCATTCATTCTGCTTACTTCAATTCATTTGGCCCTAGTTCTCAATGACCCCCTGTTACCAGGCATACACCTCTGATAAGTAGGCCTTGATGTTTACAGCACTTTGGAGCAGAATAAATGCAAACTGCACATTATTTATGGGTGTGCACTCTTAGCTTAAGGGGAATTTGTCAGGAGTGTGTATACAGGTAGAATAAGTAGATGTGTGTTAGCTCAGACAGCCTGGTTTCCAGAAGCTAAGTAGAAAAAAAGACCTAAATCAAATACCACCCCAAAGACAACAGCTTTCAATTATTGCCCATGATCCTGAATTCCTCCCAATGAGTTGAAAGGAAATCTATACCAGATGGCATTTTTCTGAATCAGCCAAGTGCACTAGTCATTCCTGACTCTTAGAGATGGGCAGCAAAGCCAAAGAGCTGGCCCTTCATTTGCTCTCTCTGCTCACCAGTCAGCAAAAGCAACTTTGCTTTCTAGGGAAGTGTCTCTTAATTGCACTGAAATGTAATTAGAACAGTTAGAAATGGAGATTTTTTTTCTAAAAAAAGCAGAAATCAAGCAAATTGTGTCCTGTGTTCTTTGGCAACAGTGCTAATGAGTCTAAGCCAGAACTGGGAAAATACTGAAGACTTCTCACTTATATACGTGGTGTTCTTCATTTCAATTGAGAGTAACTCAAAACATGTAAAATCACCAACAACTCTTAAACGTATGGTAGGTGGGGCATAAAAATCACTGTACTGTAATGCAGCATTAGAATAAATTGTATCGCACCACTCACACATTACAAGGGGGAGCTGGCCTAGGTTAATTATGAGCGTCCTTAAGTTATCCTATCCCAAGACACCAAGTCTGAGAATGAAGACAAATATATTCCTCTGAAAAACCCAGAATAAATCTGACACCTTTAATCTGAGAAGTACAATACCTGATACTAGTTGCTGTTATTGTTGTTTTTAGAGAAAATTGTTGCCTGTACAATACCCGTAGGGTTGTAGTCAGTGTATTCTTTATTCACAATGGAATACGGGAAGGTGAAAAAAGGGCAGCATGCATATATTTCCTTCTGCCCAGGGAAAATATACTCACAAGAAAGAGCTAAATATCCAGTTAATTTATTCAACTAATTACTCTTTGAATATATCTTCTTACCATATTGCATAATTTTATTAGTGGGTAAAGTATTTTATGGTGTTGGTTACTGTCTTGGAAACTAAAGTTCATTCTATTTTAAGCATGTGAATATTTGGGACTCTTGCTGGTCATAAAAGGCAGAAAATTGTTTTGCAAACATTAATCACTGCTTTGGAGAAGAAGCAGGAAAAGATGGGGCTGGGGCAGAAGAGGTCAATAATAAAATGTGATTGACTATGAATGACAGATTTGCTTCCAGGCTAAGAAACCCCTCCGCAACATGTTACTTAAAGAAAATCATGTCCCAGATTCCATTACTTAATCCCAATACCTAGGTGATTCAAACGCACAGCTGTTTGTTTTACAGAAAGTAGAACAAAACACCAATTCAATCCAAAGAGAAACTTGACTGACCAAAGAGGCTGAATGTCCATGGTCTATTAAACATACTTCTGTTTAACTAGTTATAGGTATCCAGAAGTTGGTGGCTGAGGTAGTCAGTGGCTTCCAGATGGTTACAATAAGAAAATCTATCAGTGCTAACTCAGGGCTTGAAATAACAGACTTTGATATCCTCCTCTAAAAGCATAAATATCTAATTTTTTTACTTGATGGTCTCTTTTTATATGAATCAAGCATAGCTTCAGTTGCTTTGTGATAATTTAATTCCCTGGTAAGCTTGACAATGTATTCATCAGATAACCAAGTAAAGAGTCTTAGATGGGCTCATATGTGCTGCTAATGCTCACTTAAGCAACTACCATGCATGCCTCGACAACCTTCAAACTGGCTGATACTTGAAGGAAATGGATCTTGCATTGAAACGTGTTAAGAAAAAGTTTTAAAACCTGTACCATCTGTGATAATGACAGAGCAAGGGCTATATAGGTCTTTCTTTTGGACTGGGTATAATATCAATTTTTGTCAGAACATTTTGCATGCATCTTCTGGCCTCCAGGCTCAGGGGCCAGAATGGTATTAATGACACTGTTAGGTAAAATGAGCATCTTGAAGTTCAATCTTCATCCCTAATAAAGTAGCGGCGAGGACCTCTTCCCTCGGTTGCCACCGGGAATCAACAACAACTGATGGTCTTAAGTTAACAAGCTAATATTTCATCCATGGATACCAGAGCGTTAATGGCTAAATATGCCAGTGGAGGGAAGGAGCACATATGCAGCTATTTGCCCGACACAACTTCTGCTGTCATGGCCTATTAAAACCAGTTTACATGTGCATGTCGAATTTGATGAATATGTATGTGACCCTTTTCAGAGCCATCACTCATTGGGCTATGGCCCCCATGGCAGGAAAAACAGCACCTCTCATTAAACACAGCATGAGTTACAGGCATGTTATGTTAATATTTCTTCAGAACTTTAGGGGGTTTTCTTCTTGTTCTAATAAATCGTGTGAAAAAAATAATTTAAAAGTATAATTGATTTTTTTTTTTTTAAAAAAGCTCTTTTCTCATTTTCTCCTTATTTTATTTGGTGTGTGAGTTCTGGAAGGCTCTTTCCTCAGGAAGTTGTAGGACATGCTTATGAATTGTGCTTTGTATCACTCACTTGGGATGCCCAAGGTAGGCCTCCTCCTCAGAGGGAAGGTTAGTAAGGCTAAACAGGAGACCTCCCTGTGTGAACTCTCAGACTCGCGAAAGACAGGGCTCCCTCTGAACGTGTAGAACATAAAGGAATCATCTGTTAACTCGTAGTTCTGATCGGTGGCTCTGGTGCAGAGTAGGTGTTCAATGAACGAGAGCTACCCTGATCACTATTACTAACTTGCAGAGTTAACACAGTCTTTCTACTAGGGCAGATAAGAGCCTTTCTGAAGATTCCTCTCAAAATATCTAGGGGAAAATCATAATAGAGTTTACCTTAAAGAAGTACTATAAACTATGCAAGCAGTAATTCCACAGATTACATTGAAAAATCTAAATAGCAGAACAGGTCCATTTTTTCCCACAGCTTCCTACTCCCACTTCTGCCAAAGTCTCAAATATTTCCCTTTCCCACCCCCACTCTGCTCCCCTGGCCCTTCCATGGTGTGTGGTCAATGGTTATAAGCTGTGTGAGGGCAGGGATGGTGGTGAGTATTTTTCTGTAGCATCTCAAATGTCTAGCTCAGTGTCATATACGCAGTTGGCCCTCCGAATCTGTGTTCCACATCTGCAGATTCAACCAAACCACAGATCAAAAATACTCAAAAAAAAAAACCCAATGAAAAATAACAATACAATTATAGCAATATTAATAATATAAATAAAGAACAGTACAGTATAACAACCATTTACATAGTATTTACATTGTATCAGGTGCTCTAAGGCACCTAGAGATGATTTAAATTATACCAAAGGATGTGTATAGGTTACATGCAGATACTATGCCATTTTAAATAAGGGACTTGAGCATTTGCAGGGGCCCTGGAACCAATATCTCCCCCGTCTCATTGGTACTGAGGGACAACTGTATACATCTTAATAGGCTCCCCAAATTGGTCCCCTGATTACTGATTTCTTTAAACCAAAACATTGAAGAGCATCTTCTCTAAATATATGTGCTGAGGTCCTGGCTGCTCATTAATCCATGGCTCTAAATGCCTGGACAGTTTAGTTACTGTCGAGAGACCGTGCCTGGAGAACAGAGCATTTTGGTGAGGAAAAGAACATCAGTTCACGAGCAGATAGCCCTCTGGAAGGTGGCAGATGTTCTTCAAGGGCTCTCCAGAGAGCCGTGATAATATAGGCAGCACTGAATTAGAAGCTTAGAGTTAGGGTTCTAATCTTGATTCTTCTTTTGTCTGGCTGTGGGACCATGGAACTCATTCATTTTAGACCTCAATCTCCTCATTTGCCAATCGTTGCCAATATCCTCAATATCTAGAGTTATCTCCACAAAGAATTTCACTCCATTTTTAAAAAATTGGTCTGGGTCTTTGCTACCATTGCATAGCAGAGGATCAGAAAAGAGTTTCACATCCTTAACCTTCAATCACAGGTCTACTCTAC
The DNA here is from genome assembly GCA_008086735.1 of Cheirogaleus medius. Classification (NCBI taxonomy): domain Eukaryota; kingdom Metazoa; phylum Chordata; class Mammalia; order Primates; family Cheirogaleidae; genus Cheirogaleus; species Cheirogaleus medius. The sequence goes on along the minus strand of VBSM01002608.1, from coordinate 122,449,594 downwards.
CTGTGAAAAGGAGATGGCATATTTGTACAATTCTCAAAAAGGATTACAGAGCAACCACATTTCTTTTCCGCTCTTCAGCACCATCATCGGCAAGTCTAGAATCTGGAGCTGAGCTGCTCCATGTGCTATCTGGTAGTCAATTCAAACCTCCAGGCAGGGCTGAGGATCCCTTCTGAAATTTCTCATTGTGATCACACGTCTTCAGATTGACTCCTGTAGGGTAGAAACCAAACCGTGCAAGAAATAGGAAAGCGCATTTGCCAAAGTAACAGTAGCCCAAATTCATCAAGCAGTTATCATTGTCCATGTCATGTTCCAACTGCTTTACATTTTTTTTATTTGAACTCAATCGGTACAACTCTATCATAAGTGCTGTTATTATGCCTACTTTAAACAGAGAGAACTGAGATGCAAAAAGCATTAAAAAATTGCCCAAGGTTATATAAAGCTCGTAAGGGAAGAAGGCTGGATTCAAACTTGGGCAGTCTGGCTCCAGGATCTGAGTGCTTTGCCATCATGGCACAGACTGTTTCAAACTTAGTGGGTGCTAGGTGGACACCCACTCTGGATAACAGATTTGAAGACAGATGGAGCCACATCCTCTATAATAGAAAATTACAAATGCAAACAAAAACAACAAAACAGACCTAGTTTCTCACCAGAGAAATCTTTTTCTCACTCCAGCTTTGCTGGAGCCAGGTTTTACTAGTATATTATGCATCAGAGAAGAGTGGCTAGAAATTTGGGGACTGCTCTGTCTCTGCGTGTGAGGCTCCTCTCATTGGGACCAACTCTCCAGTCTGAGGTAGGATCCTGGAGACGTGACTGGGGTTGCCCAGGTGGAACGCTCCCTCCCAGGATTCACACCATTACTCTTCCTTCACTCGAGAGGACCCCAGCTGGCTGAGCAGTAGCCTTGATAGCCAAAGCAATCTCCAGCTCACTGTATAAATCTAGCACCAGAGCTGCCAACAGCCGGTGCTGGATAAAGTCTGTTCTGCTCCCTGCCAACCAAATGGCCCCACAGCATAAGGTTCCAGGTTTTCTCAGTCTCATAAAACCTGACTGCATGAAGCAGTGGTGCCATGAAATTTGCATTTATCTTCTGCACCTGACACTTCCCATCATGATGATAGAGTGCTTCCCTCATGTCAGAGCCCTCTTGGCTCTTAGGGAGGACAGGAAAGCAGGATGGAGGTTGGTTGTGGGACAGGCTAATGAAAGGCAGGAAGGAGAGGAAATCTGTAGCATGAGGGATGGAAAACGAGGTATGGGAGGAATGGAGGGCTGGGGGCTGGGGGAGCAATAGGACTTAAGATAAAAGAGCATTCCAGAGCCCCTTGTACATTTGGGCCATCAGTCATCTCTGCTTTTCAGGGACAACCTTTCTGGTGACCTCCTGGCCCTGGCCTACAGCATCCTTACAGCTGCCCCGGGGAAGCTGATGCCCTCTTTCATAGTTCACCATTGTGTGCATGTCTCGAGCAGGCCTGCACGAAAATTGACCTGAGGGTCTACAGGTTGTTGAAATAAAGTGGTTTTGTTGCATTTTCTGTTAGGGTTTTGAATGAGAGAGTGCATGGGGGAGACTTTAGTGTTTCAGCTGAAAGTGAGGAAAAAAAAAGAAAAAAAACTTCATTCAAGTGAAAGTTTCTTTATTTGCCTCTGGCTTAAAAATTCTCAACTTTGTTTTAGTTAAAAAAAAAATCACAGTGGCTAAAGAGCTTGGACTCCAGAGTAGAGGGTCTAGATTCAATCCTAGATCAAACATTTACTAGGAGTCAAGGTTTTGAGTCTTTCTTTGTTTCTGTTTTCTCATTGGTAAATAGGGTATTAAAAGAAGTATTTCATAGAATTGTTTTGAGGTTAAATGAGATGATGTATGTCATGTGCTTGATGCAGGTGCCTTACACACGGTAAGCGCTCCAAAGATGTGGGTTAACATCCTGACTTAAGACTTTGTAGGGATGCTGGCTGTTCTAGAAATCTGAATGTCAAGGCTCTTTATGACTCCTCCATGAAAATTAGTGCCTAATGTGTCTCTATTTTTTAATGTCTTAGTAAGATTCACCATGTCTGAATAATTATTGTAGTTAGGGTTGGTAGATGGCCACCTTTTTCAAAAATTATCTGTTTTCTCTATAGCTCTCTTGTTGCTTCATGTCTGTTAGTCACATTTTTCCCGCTATTACTAGGGAAAAAGTTCAAACTAAATCTGAACTTTTCAGAATCAAAGTCCATGACTGCTCTAACTCCTTGACCCCTTTACAGAGACAAAATGAGAAGTAGGCACTTAGGATATTCTTTTTCACTTGAAGAGTTGGCCTTTATTTCCCCAATATGACTACATGGATGGTGGGCTTGAAGTTTACTGTGTGCTTGGCAATCTAGGGCCATGAAACATTCCTGTAGTCAGTGAAAGTTTGGTAACTATTCTTTGACCACCACCGCTCTGATCCAACCCACTATTCCAAGTATTTGTTGGCTGTGTTTTCCTTTGCTTCTGCCTTACTCCTTAATAGGGTTACTGCTTCCACCTTCTCTGGAGTTTGAGAACTTCCCCTTGGATATTGCAGGATATATCACATGAAATAGAGCATGACCAGATGGGAATACCATCCTCCCTTGTGGGCAAATAAGAAGGGGAGAGAGAGTGATATGCAGAAATCCTACAGCCAAATACTGGTTGATAGCAAAGCTTCCATCCTCCCAGATTTTATTAGCAGCAATAAAGAAAAGTGCCTCCTTTTGGTGAGAAAGTTAAAATTAAGATATTGAAAGTAAAATTTTTAATTGAATCACTCATTCATTTATTCAGTTTTCTATCAAATATTTATTATGTGCTCATTTGTGTTAGGCATGATTCTGTTTAATTTTTAAAATTACTTATATCTTCCAGGATATAGCATTAAATTTTACAGCTTTTGAGCTGGTTCAGTAAATACAAATAAATAAACAAACAAACAAATAAATAAAAGCTGTCTTTGTTGGATAGCCATGCTGAGCTCCTAAGTTCCACATTTTGTGAATGATACAAGGCCAAAGGTGGCAAACAAATCTTTTTGGAAATATATGTGCTAACAATTAATTTGTCTACTTCCTTGTTGTTTAGGAAAGTCTTCTTTTACAAAGTGAAGCTGATGTTACTTAGAAAGAGAAGAAACAAAATCTGCCGAGGACTATAAGGATGAATGACACAAATCAGCCATTTCTTGGAGACAGGAAATACCTAGTATATACCATAAACTGATCTACCAATAAAAGACAATTGGTGCTGAAATATATGGCTGAGGAGAGTCCTCTTGTTTCAGGTTTCGAAGTTATTCCAAAGCAGTCTTTCTCCACAGACGTAATATTAAGATGATATATTATATGACTACCAGAACAAACTAAAGGAATATTAATTCAAAGATATTTTCACTCCAGAGATATATGTGCAGGTTTTGTAGGTGTATGAGCATATATTTCTGTATGTGTATTTTTGCACATAAATATTCATATGTACATAAATTAGCTATATATATTAATGCTAAGTTTAAATAATATACAGCACTAAGATAGTATAGAAACATTATTACTTCGAGGTCATCCATTTATAGTTTTTAAGGCTTTCTTCATTCAAATCTAGAGCATAAATTATAATTATAATAAAAGGTAAACTTTATGCCAGTGTTAAGAAATTGTAATTTAGGATATGTCCTTGTGGGCAAAGTGAGAAGGGGGAGTAGTTTTTTTTACCAGTCCTCTCTTGAGAATAGACACATATTGCTGCTCTCATGAATTAGACTGATTTCAAACAAAAACCTATTAGAAGAAGTAATGAAAGAAAATGCCCCATTTATAAGAGTAATGGATAAGGTAAAATAACAAGTAATAAAAAGAACAATAAATAGGCCTGCCTTATATAAAGAAATATTTTATGTATTACTAACAGCCTCAACAGAAGACTTGAACAAATAAAAAGGCATAACATATTCTTGGATAGAAAGACTTAACATCATAAAGATGTAAATTTTCTCTAAATTAATTTCTAAATTTAATATGATCCAAATAAAACTAAAACAAGGTTTCTTTTAACCTGACAATTTTATTTTTAAGTTTATAGGAAAAAAAGAATGAACAAGAATAACAATTAAAACTGTAAGGAAAATGAAACATGGTGTCAGACTAACCTTCCCATATGTTAAAACATATCATAAAGACTCAAATATCAAAATAGTATGGTGTTGGAGTACAAATAAACAAACAAAGGAGCAAATAGAAAGTCCAGTAAAAAGTGCAAATGTATATGGAATGTAATATATGATTAAAGTGGCATCTGAAACCAGTGAGGGAAAAGAAGATCTATATAATAAATGATGTTAGAACAATTAGAAAGACAAAGGGGAAAAATAATTTGGACCTATACCCTATACCTCACATTTTTCAGCAAAATAAATTCAAAATGGACTGAAGATTTAAATGATAATAATAAAGCCCAGAAAAGTTCTAGAAAGAAACATTGGGATAGTCTTTTATAATCTTAAAGTAGAGAAGACATTTTTCTCACTATGACTCAAAATCTACAACCATAAAAGATACTGATAGTTTTCATTATATAATCACAGAAGTTGATTTAGGGGAGGAAAAAAAACCTCGGAATAAATTTAACCAAGGAAGTAAAAAATTTGTGCAGTAAAATCTATAAAACATTGATGAAAGATGTTAGAGAAAACTGAAATAAATGGAAAGATATCCTGTGTTCAAAAATTGGAAGACTTAATATTGTTAAGATGACAATTATTCTGCAAGCAATCTACAGATTCAATGGAAACCTTACGAAAGTTCCAATAACATTTTATTCTTTGCAGAAATGGAAAAGGTGATCCACAGATTCCTATAGAATTACAAAGGGCCCTAAATAGCCAAACAATATTGAAAAAGAAGAACAATGTTGGAGAACTTGTATGTCTCAATTTCCAAACTCATTACATAGCTATCGTAATCAAAACTGGCATAAGAATAAATATATAGCCCAAATGAATGGAACTGAGTGTCCAGACAACCTCTTCTTTCCCAATTTGGCTGCCCTTTATTTCTTTCTCTTGCACGATTACTTGGCTAGAACTTCCAATACTATGGCAAATAGAAGTGGGGACAGTGGGTACCCTTGTCTTATTTCGGTTCTTAGGGGGAATGCTTTCAATCTTTCCCCATTCAGTGTGATGTCATCTGTGGGTTTGTTATATATGGCTTTTATAATTTTGAGATATATTCCTTCTATGCCCAGTTTGTTGAGGGTTTTTATCATGAAAAGGTGATAGATTTTATCACATAATTTTTTGGCATCTATTGAGATGATCATGTGGTCTTTGTTTTTATCTTGTCTATGTGGTGAATCATGTTTATTGATTTGCATATGTTGACCCATCCTTGCATCCCTGAGATGAAACCCACTTGATCATGGTGGACTATATTTTTGTTTCTTTTGAGACACAGTTTTACTCTTTTTACTCTGTTGTGCTGGCAAAAGTGCAGTGGCACCATCACTGCAACTTCAATCCCCCAGACTCAAGTGATCCTCCTGCATCAGCCTCCCGAGTAGCTAGGACTACAGGTGAGCAGCACCACACCGAGCTATTTTTTCCTATTTTTAGTAGAGATGAGGTCTCACTGTTTCTCAGGCTGGTCTCGAATGCCTGACCTCAAGTGATTCTCCTGCCTCAGACTTCCAAAGTGTTAGGATTACAAGTGTGAGTCACCACATCTGGCCTAATTATCTTTATGCTGTGCTGTTGAATTTGGTTTGCTAATATTTTGTTGAAGATTTTTGCATCTATATTCATAAGGTATTTAGGTCTGTAGTTTTATTTCTTTGTTGTGTTTTTTCCTGGCTTTGGAACCAGGGTGATATTGACTTCATAGAATGAGTTAGGAAGGATTCCCTCATTCTTGATGTTATGGAATAATTTCTGTAGAATAGGTACCAGTTATTCTTTGTAGTCTTGGTAGAATTTGGCTGTGAATCCATCTTGTCTGGGGGTTCTTTTTGCTGGGAGATTTTTAATCTGCTTCAGTCTCACTGCTCATTATTGTTCCATTAAGGATTTCTATTTCTTCCTGATTCACATTTTTAAAATGTCTTTATTACCCAAATTGATCTACAGATTCAATACAATCCCCATTAAAATATCAACATCATTTTTTGCAGATCTAGGAAAAATAGTTCTATGCTTCGTATAAAACCAGAAAAGACCCCAAATAGCCAAAGCAACCTTAGGCAATAACAACAAATCAGGAGGCATCACTTTACCAGACTTCAAGCTATCTTACAAGGCTATAGTAACCAAAACAGTATTACACTGGTACAGAAAGAGATATTTAGACCTAAGAATCAGAACAGAGAACCCAGATATAAAACCATCCTCATATTGCCATCTGATCTTTGACAAAGCAGACAAAAATATACTCTTGGGAAAAGAATCCCTATTCAGTAACAGTGCTGGGAACATTGGTTAGTCACATGTAGATGACTGAAACAGGATGCGTATCTTTCACTACTCACAAAAATTAAGTCACAATGGATAATAGACTTAAACATAAGACATGAAACTATAAGAATTCTAGAAGAAAATATTAGAAAAACTCTTCTAGACATTGGCCCAGGCAAAGGATTTATGAAGAAGACCCAAAAGGCAATCACAGTAACAATAAAAATTGGACATGCTTGAAGCTCTGACTCAGGAGGAGCAAAGGCAATGTATGTAACCTAAACATTTTACCCCCATAATATGCTGAAATAGAAAACAAAACAAATAAGACATGATTAAACCTAAAGCTTCTGTATAGCCAAGGAAACAATCAATAGAATGAATAGATGGCCTACAAAATGGGAGAAAATATTTGCATGTTATACATTCAATAAAGCACTCATAACCAGAATCTATAAAGAACTCAAACAAATCAGCAAGAAAAAAAATCAAAGAACCCCATATAAAAGTGGGCAAAAGACATGAATGGAAACTTTTCAAAAGAAGATAGATTAATGGCCAATAGCATATGAAAAAAATGCTCAAAGTCATTAATCATTGGGGAAATGCAAATCAAGACCAAAATGAGATATCACCTAACCCTAGTGAGAATGGCTTTTATTAAAAAGTCCCAGAACAACAGATGCTGGTGTGGATGTGGAGGCAAGGGAGCACTTATACACTGCTGGTGGGCTGCAAACTAGTACAACCTATATGTAAAATAATATGAAGATATCTCAAAGAACCAAACGTAGACCTACCATTTGATCTAGCAATCCCACTATTGGGTATTTACCCAAAGGAAAAAAAAGTCATTTTATAAAAATGACATTTGCACTTTAATGTTTATTTCAGCACAATTCACAATTGCAAAGATGTGAGATCAACCCATGTGCCCATCAATACATGAGTGGATTAATAAAATGTGGTACATGTATACTATGGAGTACTATGCAGCCATAAAAATGGTGAACTAATACCTTTTATAGCAACCTGAATGGAACTAGAGACCATTCTTCTAAGCAAAGTACCATAAGAATGGAAAAATAAACACCACATATGCTCGCTATTAAATTGGAACTTACTGATCAACACCCATGTGCACATATGGTAGTAAAAGTCAATGGAAACCAAGTAGGTGGGAGGAGGGAGGAGGGGATGGGTAAATTCACACCTATCAGGTACAATGCATGCTACCTCAGTGATGGGTACATTTATAACTTTGACTCAAGCTGCACAAAAGCAAAATATGTAATCAAAACATTTGTGCCCATGTAATATTCTGAAATTAATAAAAGCAGTATGACACCCACTGCCTTGGCTTGGGTCCATGGTGATGAGGAGTGACCCCGAGGGGGCTGGCACCTGATGCTTTGTTCTCAAGAAGTTCTCAGTTCACTGGCAGCAGCAGCTTATAGGATCATGACAGTAGAGAAGCTCTCCAGCAGCTTGGGAGCCTGTAGTCTGTCAGAGGTGTGAAGGGAGGAGAAACAAACCCCCATCTACCTTTTCCACAGGGCTCCAAGTTCCTCAGGGGTTTATTTCTGCCAAAAATCTTTCTTCTTACTGTTCTCTTCCACAACTTCTCCCCCATGTAATCTCCAGTAGATTCTGCACTTTTCTCTCAGAATTACACTGAGCTGCTTTTTTCATCTAAAACTTTTCCTTTTTTCTGAGATGATCTGTTGACTGGTGTCTCTAGTCAGCCACCTTGCCCCACCCATGAATTATGAGATTTGTAATTTTCTTTTTTTTTCTGTTTTTTAAATTTCAGCATATTGCGGGGATAAAAATGTTTAGCTTACATATATTGCCTTGGCCCCCCCCTGAGTCAGAGCTTCAAGCATGTCCACCCCCCAGATGGTGCGCACTG
>VBSM01002608.1:122403099-122434881 GCA_008086735.1 Cheirogaleus medius | reverse complement strand
AGGTCACTTTGGGTAGTATAGACATTTTAACAATGTTGATTCTGCCGACTCATGGGCAAGGTTTTAGCAATAGAGTCAAATATCTCCTTAAACCAGAAATTGTACATGCCACACTTGTCTTTTTAAAGGGATGTGTATTTATATTTGAGAATGAATGCTATTTGTTGTCACCTATCAAAGAGATAAACTTGGTATAATTTCCTAAGTTAGACAATTTAAATTAAATTGTGAAGCAAAATAAATTATGAGTGAAATAATAATTTGATTTTCTACATAACTTTTTAAATGGTAGAGAAAAGAAAATCTAGGAAAATGGTCTACCATCAGTTCCCCTAGGAATGTCCCTAGTCTCAAACACCTGGTAGTATATAGTAAGGTTCATAAAATACAGCTCTTCTCCAGTCACTGTTATTAACTGGAGTTCCATGATGAGCTTCAGGGGATCCTTGGACCTCCTGAAAGTGTTTGCAAAAACTCCGTATTTACATACACTTTACTAAGGAAGCACAAGAGCTTTCGTATCATATTCCCACAGGGGTCAATGACCCCAAAATATTAACAGCATCAATTTAGAATCTCACACTTCACTTATGAATAATTTCAGATGTACCTCATCATCTAATTCTAGATGGATAATAAACATTACAAGCTATTTATTCATTTATTTAGTACACATTTATGGAGTATTGTACATCCAGATGCCAAATACTGTCCCAGGTGCTAGGGAGAGAAGGACAAATAAGTTGATAGAAAGAGAATGTTGGAAGCATTTCCTGAGTAAAGAAAACCAAACAGAATTAGGCTGAGTTGACTCTCCTTTAACTTTTCTGGTACCAATTTGACACTTTGTTCTTTTGAAGGTTGGTTATCACTACTAGTATATACTTTTAATTGAGTTACTATAATAACCATAAATCACTTCAATTAACATTAACTTCTATTGTGGCAGATATAATTAAGAATACATATGTGACTGTTTCTGCCTTTTATAATGAGCTTTCATAGTAATCACTATTGGAACTACAGTATTAAGTATAATTACTAAGTAATCTACTAGAACCCAGAATTACTTTATAATTATATGATATTTTCCTAAGTATATAGCATGTAGTTACTTTGGGAGTAAAGCACAATAGTGACATTTAGCAATCCATTTCATAATTGATGAAATCTTGCTAATAAATGTGAGCTAACATCCATAAATGCTAGTCATTTTAAATTTCAAAATAAAGCCAGCCACTCAGCCAGCTTTTAAAAGGGAAGACACCTTATTTTAAAACTCTAATTCCAAGGGAGAAAATTGTCTGAACACACAAATCATGTGGTTTTGGAGTCCAGAAGCAAAACAGATGGTATTAATTGTCTATATTGAAAAGTAAGTGTATGTTTCATATACTAGAATGGGATTTTGAAAAACAGTTATATCTTGGTCCACAGCTTTAGTTTTTTGGCAGGTGGGTCTAAAAGTTTCTAATAGAATCTTTAGGATATATTTTCCCAAAGAATATATTCAGCTGAAAAAATGTATTTTCTAGCAGATGCAGAACTCACATTAAATTAAAAGTAATTGGGGGTGGGGGAAAGAATTGTGTTTTTTCAGGGTTTATGACTTACTACTTCACAAAGAACCTATTGTAAATTTTCCTAAAACATCATAGCAATCTATAAGGCAGAAAATAAAAGAGAAGATAGCTATCTCCAGTTTTCAGTGGCACAAAGAATTAGAAAACTGAACTTATTTAATAAAGTATATTGATTTCCTAAGGCTGCTATAACAAATTTGGTGGCTTGAAACAGCAGAAATTTATTCTTTCAAAGTTCTAGAGGCCAGAAGTCAAAAATCAAGGTGTTCGCCAGGTTGGTTCCTTTTTGGAGGTTCTAAGGCAGAATTTGTTCCATGCCTTTCTAGTAGCTTCTGGTAGCTATCGGCAGTCCTTAAGGTTCCTTGGTTTGTTAGGCATACCAACCCAGTCTCTGCCTCCATCTTCATATGGCCTTTTTCCCTGTGTCTATCTGTCTTCTTTTCTGCCTCTTATCTGGACACCCATCACTGGATTTAGAATCCACCCTAATGTAGAGTTTGATTACATCTGCAAGGATCCTTATTCCAAATAAGGTTACATTCTGAGGTTCCTGGTGGATGTATCTTTTGGAGGATACACTCAACACACACTGTCAGGTATTAATGCACAGGTAACATTTCAAAAGGAATCAGAGAAGCAAGGTGTCCAAATGAGGCTAGAACCTTAGCAACAGAGATCTTAGACCTGGAAATGATCTCTGGAGATAACGGAGGCTTCCTTTTGCTATTCAAATTATAGGAAATTATCACTACTCAAGAGAAAAAACAACTAATGTCAAGGAAACTAAATGGTTTAACAAGTACAATAGTCTGGGAAGTGACAAGAGAGCTGAAATGTGAGTCCCTGATCTCCCACAAGAGTGCCTTTTTCACTCTACTTCATTCAGCAGAGGAAGAGGGACTTAAAGATGGCCTTAGGAGGTAGGGAAAGAAGAAAGAAGAGAAGAAACCTGAGGATATGGGAGGAGAAGGAAAATGGACTCTATTCAGTGGAATTCCTTGTTTCTGACCACATTAATATCTTAATGAGGTTATTATAGCTACTACTTTATTTTATCCATGCAACTACCACTTTTGTCTGCTCTCATTTTATCACTGTCCATGTAGCCCTAAGAACAGTGTTAAATAAATATTTTTGAATTGTAATGAACTAAATTGATTCAATTATAGGTGGGTGCCTTGGGATCTTGCCTAGGTTAGGTTGATGTATGCATAATTTATGTATCGGAGGATTTGTTTTGAAAGCATGTCTATCTCAGTTTCAGAGTTCAGCAACATCGATTAATTAATTGAACATTTAGAAACATACTTGCACCCTTTCAAGAACAGATAGAGGACATGCACATGGGATCCAAGATAGTATTTCTAACAGTCTTTTAGAATTTAACCATTACTTTTAAGCAGGGAAAATATTGGAGGCTTATGAGTCATATGGTCTCGGTTGCAACTCTGGAACAATACTGTTGTAATCGGAAAGAAGCCATCCACAAATATGTAAACCAATGGGTGTGGTTGTGTTTCAGTGAAACTTTATTTACAAAGATAGTTGGTGGGCCTGATCTAGTCTATGGATTATAGTTTGCTGACCTTTGTTTTTGAGCCAACACGTTTAAAGTTGTGTTTATCCTGTATATCACCAAACTATCTTGTGGGACAATTTTTTATTAATAATTTCAGTAAATAGTACTCCAGTCCCCTAGTCAGCTGTGCTTAAACCGCTGGCATGCTCTTTCCCTCCTTTACTGGCCATAGGTAGCAATCTCTGCCTGACATTGAGCACATTATGTCCACTCCTACAACAATCACCTTGGTCCAGGGAAGTCCCCATTACCAAAGTGTTCCTCAGGGATCGTGCTTGCTCGCTTTTTATTTTTTTCCTTTTTTGATATCTCTTAGAAACCATAGGTGGAATCATCCTTCTAACATATATCTCAAAAATATTCAATTGGTGAGGATTTCATGGCATAATATATGTTAAAGCTGTCAAAGGCTGGAAAAATGTGAGTAACACAATCCATGATAGTTGGGGAAAAAAACAGAATAAATTTCAGAACATTTAGCCTGTTACTCGAGACCATCAAAAGACCAGCTGTAGTTGAATATAAGTCAACTAACCAAACATGCACTGGGTAGGATAGCAAAGTGTTTAAGAGGATTCTGTTTTTTAAACAGATCATTTGCTTCATAAATACTAGCTGTGTACCTTGTAGGAGTTTTTCTCATCTGAAGGGATAGTAACAGTTCCAACCTCATGGGATTGTTATGAGGATTAAATGATATTAGTGCTAATATATTATCTTTATTATCATTGTTATCTTTATCATCATCATCATCAAATACCAGTCACAAGCCAGCCCCATCACTAATGCTAAATATTTATTAAATTCCTTTTATAAACTAGACGCTGTTCTAGGTGCTGGAGATGTAACATTGAAAAGACAGACTAAGCCTTTGCCATCATTATGCTCTATTAGTCACTGGTTTATTCAACAAATACTCACTGAGTGCCTTTGATGTGCTAGGCACTTCTAGACATTGTAACAGCTGTTTATTAAGGCTGACAAAGTCCCTGCTCTCATAAACTTATGTTTAGTCATTTAGGTGTGGCCTTTTCATCTAAACTATGTATTTCTTAGGGCCAGTAACTATATCTTAATCATCCCATATCCTAAGTGCCTCAAAGGGATTATCACATAGCAATTTATTCCATAAACATTAAATTAGTAAATTAATGAATAAATGAAAAAATGAAATGAACACCTACATTCACTAGTCACAAATAAATTAGCACCAACTAATCTTGAATGAATTTGAAATCAACCATCCTGGTCAAAAACATGCCACATGATATTACATGAGATTTCCACTGAGGACCCTAACATTCCCCCTGCTTTCAAATTTGGCGGGTTTTATAGGCAGTATGCATAGCAGAGAGTGGATGAAATCCTCACAAGAAACAAGATTCTGAAGGAATGTATTAAACAAAACATCAGGACTCTGTACAATTTGTTATAGTAGAAGGTCTGGCTAAATTCCTTCATTCACTTTTGCTTTCTACTTAGGGTAAGAATGAAATCATGAAAAGTGATCATGAAAATTGTAAAAGGTCTGGAATTATAAAAACAACCTGGACATCATATCTAAAAACCTTTTTGAAGTCTTGGCTAAATTAATTATGTTCTCATTCTACTTGGAATAAAATAACACTAAAAGAAGTGTTTAAAAATCTGTAATTAAAAAATAGATTATATCTAATAACACTTTGTGGTATGTAGAAAATAAATAGAGACAATAAACACCCCTTGAAAGAGCGCCTGCCGTAATCACGTGTGAGATCACAGTTTGTGCAGGATGAAGGCCATGTTCGGGTATCAGGAAAAGTAGACTAAAGGGGAGAAATGTGGGATTTTTCTCATGCATGGCTGGAGGAAAATTTGAACATTTTAGATGCTTTACTAAAAGCCTGGAGTATATTGTTCAATCTGTAAGATGTTTCTGTAAACAGTTTTAGGAATTCAGTCTGACCCATTTTCCTTAGCCATGCTTTTGAGAATCTTTATCAGCAAGGAAATGGTTTTATAGGGAAATGAGTCTGAGACCTTTTGGCTGCCCCCACATGCAAATCATTAGGCAGCATGCAAATGGAGGTCAGTAATATAGTCAACAATTACACTATGAAACATTTCCATTCCTCCTCTTGAATAGAGAAGGAGGCGCTAAAAGTATCCCAAATTCCAGAAACCTCACCAGTACAGTAAGAATTAAGTATTAAGTCTTTGCTAAAGCTCAGGAAAGAAGTTAACCATATTACCTTCTATTGATATAGTGCTTGGGTTAAAATTTGTGTTCTATAGTATTGGCCTAAATTTCTGGAGGGGGGTGGGAAACCCTAGTTGTTATTATTCCTCAGTAAATAAGTTATGATCAAGCAGATAAGTGGAAAAAAAGAGGCTTCAACCATAGCCTCATGGCTACCCCTCTTGTTTGTGGTTTGGAAGATGATTTAAGATTCAAACACAGATTATGTACACTATAGGAAATTTTTTGTATGTAGTCAGACTGTAAACAAGACAGACAATATTCCAGTAAGGCGATACAGCTGATACGTCCCCATGGTTAGGTGGCCCACAGCACGCAAAGTTTTGAGTTTACTGGACTGCATTTTAACCAGAGGACCAAATGTATTTGCTGGTCAGAGGGAAAAACAAGAAATTTCCTAAAAGGGAATCTACCTCATCCAGAGATAAAATTCATGTGAAATATGGTTATAACAAGATTATTTACATTCTATAGTCATTAGGGATAAAGAAGATACTTGCAGATCTATCTTCCTAAACAACAAATTGAAAATCCTTTCTGGTAAAATCTCTCTGCACTGTGATTTTCAGATCTGTCAGATACCATAGAAAAATGGTGCCAAGTTAGCATATCTATCTACCCAGTGACTGATGTGCATTCTTTGGAATTTAGATACCGATGCTTTCTTTCAGCTTTATCTGTTACATTTCCTACCCATTGTATTATGTGAATTTGTGTTTTGGGGAAATCAGAATAAAGTCCAGAAAACCAGCTTGTTTGGGGATATAATTTTGGAAATGATTTCTGGGAGAGAGGATATTGCTATCTGGGAATTAATTTGGTGCTGATAGTTTTAAACACACACTGAGAGAGAGAGAGAGAGAGAGAGAGAGAGAGAGAGAGAGAGAGAGATATCAGGAAAAGGATAGGTTTGATGATTTCTATTTAAAATGATGCACAGATTTAATCGACCCATAATTGTCTTCTTTTCAAGCCACTGTGCCACTGATGTTCAGATATGTCAGTTATTTCAAGTTTTTTTTTTAAAAAAATGCATATTATGGCTTATACAGAAAAATAAATGGAAGACAGTTGTCTAGGAAAGTTAACATAATTAAGTGGTTATGGTATATGTGAGAAAAATGTAATGGTCCAGCTTCTTTAGCATGGAGGGATAGTGACTCCTTTCCTTCCTTAACACAATGGGAAAAAAGACATTGTGATTTTGGGTAGATGCTGATTGCAAACTCTTCTTGTGAGAAAGCATCACACCACGTGGGAAGGGCTCTAGTTGGATTCTGCTTCTACCTGGAAAAGGAACCTCACACTGGGTAGTGAAGACCAACGTGGTCGTGTTTTCAAATAATTATGGACTAGCCAGGATGTGACGTTGGAAGAAAGTTCAGGTTTATAGAAAAGGATAGTCATTAGCTAAGGCAGCCTGAATCATCACAGTATATAACAGGCAGGACAGGGCCGCTGCTGCAGACAGCACCGGGGGTTTCCTACAACGATCCTTGGACAGAGTATTGTGGTCAGAAAAAGATAATAAAGAGGCTAGAACATGCACCATCTGGTCTAACAGAAGGGAAGATGGAAAACATCAACGGGGAGTTAGAATTGTTATGGAAAGCCAGACGGTGAAGCATTGATTAAGATTATTTCTTTGATTAGGTGATATCTTGTGATTTATGCCCTCCCTGGACAAGGAAAACCAAATAACTTTTTTTGTGCATATGAAACCAGGATGTGCTATAGAGCTACAATTGTACCAGATCCTAGGAGCTTCAGAAAAATCTCCCCATTAACATAAGAGGCCAAACTAAGGAACAAGGCTCCCTGAGAACAGGATAACTCTATGCATTCTGCAGTAAAAAAGGCATGGTGATCCAACTGGTTCCTAAGTGTTGGCAGAGGGCTGGGTAGCAGTGGGGGAGGATATCACAGAAGGGCTGCTTTTTTTTTCCCAGAGACCTCAAAGTTGCTGACTTTATAAAGGGAAACCAAGCTCATCAGGCTAAGAAGCTAGATCTGGTGGAACTCACAGGACTAGGGGCCATTTGGGGTATTGCTTACTCAGATTAGAAGTCAGCATATGGGAAAATGGATCAGATGCTTGCCATCTGAAATTTCCAAGGTTTCTTAGGACAAGGAAAGGCATATTTTCTAAAATTGATTTCCTATGTGGAGCTTTCATAGTTCTCTCTTTCCTTTTAATCCTTCTCTTTCCCTATCATTCTCCATCCTTCCTAATAGAGGTCTTTTCTTCACAATCACGAAGGGTGACTCTCAATCCCCAGAATGCAACAAAACATCTCTCCACTGCTTAGTGATTGTCATAACCCTGCAGGATGTTTTCATATTTTGCCAGCACTTTCACATGACTTCTTCTACGACATCAGAGGTAGCCTTGTTCTATGCTTACCATGTGCCAGGAATTGAGCAAAGTTTTTATATACATTAGTCTTTATTTAGTTTGCTCTCAAAATAGCTCTGTGAAAAAAGAACTATTATTATGCTCATTTAAAAAAATACATATAAGGAAACTGAAGCTTTCCCTAAGGCCACCAGCTCATATGTAGTGGAGTCCAAATTTAAACTCAGTCTGATTCCCAAGCCTTCACTCTTCACATTGCTCCATGCTGCCTCAAAGATTCACCTCAAATATATTGTCTCAGTTTTAAAGCTGAAGAAACTGAAGTTCAGAAAGAGTGTTGCTTTCTACTAAGCATTGGAATTGGACTTGAACTCAGATCTTGGGCTCCAAACCCAGCTCCTTCTTCTGTCTTCCAACCCATTGCTTTAAGTTTGCCCAAAATGTGATAAACACATCCTCGGAGAAGGAAAACCACAGATGTGTCCTTTCTCCCTTTGATATCTCATTTTTATGAGAAGGAAGTATCTTGGTGATTCAAACCTGTCATTTCTCATTTTACAAGAGATTTGTCACATGGAAATATTTGTAAGGTGTTAACGAATCATTAGAATGTACTTGAAACAGCCATTTTCCTTCTTGATGACAGCAAATATTAACTGCTTCTTAGACTAAGTATTACATATTTTAAATTGAAAGCTGGAGTTTGAGTGTGGGCAGCTGTGACTAGAAGTTTAGTTTGGTCAAGAGTCAAGAGGGGTGCTCTTATGAGTCATAGATTAAGCATCTAGCTCATCAGTGAGAGGGCATGCGTAGGTATATACATTTGCTTCCCCACTATATCCCAAACACTTGCAAAAGGATAACATCGAGTATCAAAAGTGTTACCCTTCTGCAATTCATAAAGTTGCACTGAATAGAATTATCACCTTGAAATTACAGGGTAAAACTCCCTATACAAAAACAGATTAAAGACAAATTAGACTGTGGGCCAGGTCACTCTGATTGTTAATTAGTGATAATGGAAATACAATTAGCATAATGAGTTCCAATTACTGTATATGGAGAAATATGAGCATACTGCTTTCATAAATCTTGGTTCCAGGAAAAATAAAATGCATCTGGTTTAACAAAGCATGTCCTTCTCTTTTGCAGAAAGCTTTCTGGTAAATATCTTTTTGTGAAGCTAAATCCTTCTTCTGATGGGTTGTGATTTAAAAAAAAAAAAAAAAAAAAGGGCGACAGAATGGATTTGCCCTGTCTGATAGCTGAGCAGTTTTGTATTAGCTCAGCTTCTGTTTTAAGCTTCCTAGAAAATCTAACCATCTGTTTCTCCAATAGCGGGTTAAAAACATTGGGAAGAATCATAGACCATTACATCAAATGTGCTTATTGTCTTTGAAATGTCGGTGAGCCCCCCTTTCTGCCTTTGATAAGCTGTGAAATTGGAAAGCCAATTACAGTCACATATTTACACAAATCTGAACAGCTTTTTGAAAACTCTATGTAGGAATGAGTGAATGAGAAACAACAGCTTTACATAGAGCTTTGGTAGGATGCCTGTGGGTGTGTTAATGAAGTTATTTTTAAAACAGTTGCACTACAAGGTCTGGATATTTATTTTCACCTTGGTCTTACACTGTCTCAACTTTTCACTGCAGGCACTGATTGGTCTTAACTTTCTCAGAAGGTCCATCAGCTGATAGCACAATATGCCAGTCCTGTTGTGTTCTCTCTTCGACTGTCTCTTGCTACTTTTTCATGCGATGAATGCTCAACTGTTGACAGATTACATTCCAAGGCTGGTTAAAACCTAGGCCATTTGGCCAATGAATGGTAATGAATGTGGACTGCTCAGCCCACACAGGTGACATTACACCTGGCACCAGGGGAATGTGCCATCTTCCTTGTTGTACCCTGTAAATCTGATAGATGCTATTAACCTTTTCAGTGAATCCCCATGGATCGCTGCAATGGTGAATCTCAGTAGTAATTGCTAAGACAAAAATGCCCCAGCATGCCTATATTCTCTGTAAGGATCTATGAAATCGGCAAGTTGGCTACTCAAGTGCCTTTTCCCCAACTGCTCTCTTGATTTACTTTCAGCTGTCAGTCTGCACCCAGGCTGTGCAGTGCTTCAAAATCTTTCAAACAAGCACAAGTAGCAGATCTTGCAAAGTACTTAGAGCAATTCAACCCTCTTCTTTTTTCCTGAATAGGATTTTGCTACAAAGGAGAACAGTGTATATCTTGACCAGAGGATCTACTAAGATAGCTGAGTTCATTGAGGAGAAGCTTTCTCATCCTTACCTTTATCATTCGAAACACTTTCCATCTGGGCTTTGATTGCGGTTGTCATATTTGTTACCTAGTCTGGTCCCTGCAGCCTGTCTAGAAGCATTTGTAAACTGGATTATTCATTCAATAAAAGAAATGCTTGTCAGGCATCATTGTCCTTCAGCAGTTTGAGATGCTTTCTCTGAAAACAGCTTTCACACTACCACTATCTCTTCTTGAAACATACATGCATGTATGCATGCGCATACACATGCACAGGAATAGAATCAAACTGATCATTGACTCTCTGTCATCCAGTATTTATTATGGGAGATATGGTAGAGCTTAAAAAGACAAGCTTTTCTCCCTAGTATTTTTATTATTAAAGTATATATTAGATCTACACTACTTCATAGATTTAAACAAGGAAGGTAATGCATTCAAAGGCACTCAACGTATCTTGGAAAGAAGACTGATGTCCTGGGTACTGGAAAGTGTTGCATTGACAGGCATAAAAATGTGCACTTGATAAATGCTGATTATAATGGATACTTGATAAATAACTACTGGCAGAGTTTTGGCAAATCACTGAAACTCTCCAGGCCTGTCCTGCTTACAGTATGAGGATTTTGCCAAGATATTCTCTAAGATTTCTTTTAGCTCTAACATTTTATGATCTAAGGGCTAAAGCCCCCAACCAGGAGATATGACATAAAGAAATGTTGAAGATTTGTAAATCTATCTAAATAGTCACTTATTTTTACCCATATGTATCACTTACAATTAGATTTAGCTGTGCCTAATAGAAGAGCCCCATGCAGAATAGAAATTTTATATATTTCTATCAAGGTTTGGTAGTCTTCAAAGGGCTTCCAGCTTCAAAGGCTGCTCGTTGTTTAAGTTGGCAGTAAGTGCTCCAGCTATTACATGTATATTCTACATAGAAGGATAAATAGGGGCTGGAGACAAAAGGGTGAAATGCCTACACAGTCCAGTCTTTCAAGGAGCTTTCCAGTAATCCCCACCCAATGACTTCTGTTTATATCTCATTGGCCTCAGTAGTTGTGAGGGATGCTGGGAAATGGAGTATTTAGACGGATACACTGTAGTGCAGAATAAACCTAGGTTCTATTACTAAAGAAGAAGATGAATCAATTCTGAGTAGGCAACTAGTAGTAACTATCATGTAATCCCTTTCTTTCATTTAAAATAATTTGGTACCATGCTCTTTGGTCCTAGAAAAGAGTTCCCCCAATGTATAGAAATAATTCATTTTCATTTTGTAAACATGGCTATGATGGTCAATGGCCAAGTCCCATGTAAGTTGACACCTACTCCTTGAAAATCAAATAGGAGACTCCCTTCCATCTAGTCTATTAAGGATGCAAATTAAAAAGTGCATTTAAATTTTTAAAACATAATCCCCTTTGTAGACGACAAAGTGAAAAGAAAATCATTTTTGGTGTGTGATTTTTTTTACACAAATTTAATAAGGGAGTTATAGTTAATTGAAAATCAGTTAAGTTTAAAAAGTCATCTTTCTTTTTAAATCAGCTATATTTACAAAAAAAGCCATTAAGTAGATTTTATCATAACTAACATCATCGAACTTAAAAATAATCAGAAGCATTATTTTACTATCTGCCAATGTTTACTTGGATGAAAATCTTTGTTAATGAGCTTTCGTTTTTATCACAAAAAGATAATTATTGTCTATGCATGCAATAAAAAAAAATTGAAAGTCACCTGGGGACTTCTGTGACACATCAGTCAGTCTTCTACCAGAAGACTAATTTTTGTTTCCAAAAATTTAGCCAATGTCATATTCTCCTCAGAAGTACTATTTTAAAGTGTGAGCAGGCCGCGCAGAGAACAGCTTGCCAGTCTACACATTTCAAATTAATTTTATTTCTTGGTGGTTAACTTTCAAGGGTTCCTACTGATTGTTTCTCCATTTGGCATTGTTGGGTATGTAGCAAAATACAGAGACTAGTAAATGTAAATAGCCTCACCCAGTGGAATTATTCTATGGAAGATGGACCTCCTGGGGACTCAAGCTTCTGATGGTTGTATTGATAAAATGAGATGACATGGGAGTAGATTCTAAAGTGATCTTTTGTATAGCCCTATGATGCCCGATAAATCAGTTTTCTCCAGGCTTTAGGAAAACAAAAAGCACAAAAAGCTTTCTGCCATGAAATGAAAAACTACCTTTAGAGTCCTTACATATTCCAAATGAGCCAATACAGAATATCACTTAAACATTTTGGTTGCAAACAACAAAAGGCAAATCTGGCTAACTTAACCAAAAGTGAATTTATTGGAAGGATATCAGGTAGTTAACAGAATTCAAAGCAGGGATGAGGACCAGGCTCCCAACAGAGACATATCTAAGACAGGTGAAGAGGCAAGGGCTGCAGGACAATGCACCAGTCTCATCTGCCACCTTCACTGAATGAATGAACTTCAGTTGTTTCCCTACGTTTGCTGCCACTTAAAGGTAATGTCTAGTGTCAGAGAATCTGCTTGGCCTAGCTAAGGGACACACCCACTTCTTGGCCAAAGGAGGACTGGGCAGTGCAGTTCAATTAACAGCAATATTAGTGCTACCCGTATGGAGTTGAGATAATTCCCCCGGAAGAGTACCGCTTTTGTCTGAAAGGGGATGAATGAATGTCGTGATTTTCTTAAAAAAGCAAATAGCCACTGTAACCATGCTTCTTAGACTCTAATGTGCATATGGATTTTCTGTATTTCTCATTAAACTTTTCACTCAGTAGGTCTGGGCTGCAGCCCAAGATTCCACATGGCTAGTGAGGACCCAGGTGATGTGGCTGATTGCCCTGTGGACAACTGTTTGAGTAGTTGGGCTTTATGATCAATGAACACCAGAAAGACAATTAGCTTCATATTTCTTAATCCATACATAATTTCTTTTTGTTTTAATTGAGGTATAATTATATATTAAAATGAGTAGAACTTAAGTCTTAAGTTTAACTTGTATATACACACCCCTGTAACCAAAACCAAGCATCACTTTCTCCCTATAAGTTTCCTCCAGTCTCTTTTTTGTCCCCCTCCCCCACTAGAAGGGATCACTATTCTGATTTCTATTCCCATTGACTAGTTTTGTCTGTTCTTGAACTTCATGTAAATGAATCAAATCGTATGCACCCTTTTGTGTGCAACATATTTTGCTCAAAACAGTATTTGTGAGATGTGCTTGTACCTGTGATTTGTTCCTTTGTATTGTTGAGTAGTGTTTCATTCTATGAATATGCAGCAATGCTTATTCCTTCTTCTTTTGATGGATATTTGGGTCATATCCAGTTTTTTATCGTTATGAATAAAGCTGCTGTGAACATTCTCGGACAAATCTTTTTATGGACATGTACTTTTCATTTCTTCAAGGTCAGTACCCAGAAATGAAATAGTTGGGTCATAAAACATGAGTGTTGAGCTTTGTAAGAGACTGGAAAATAGTTCTCCACAGTGGTTGGACCAGTTACACTCCCATCAGAAGTGTGTGAGAGAATTCTAGTTATTCTGCATTTGGTGTTGATGGTGTTTTTAATTTTAGCTATTCTAGTGTAGTGATAACTCCTTGTGGTTTTCACGTGCATTTCCTTGATGTCAATCCATGTTAGCCTATCTGCACAAGCATATCTTCTTTTAATCCTTTACTTAATCTCATTTCTACCTTAAAATACATCCTGCCTTTGAATCTAAGAAACATTTTGTTTACAACTGGCCATACGATAGAATTTGATCTTGATTCTCATGCTTAATTTCCACAATCATTCCAAAC
This sequence comes from Cheirogaleus medius, assembly GCA_008086735.1. Taxonomy (NCBI): domain Eukaryota; kingdom Metazoa; phylum Chordata; class Mammalia; order Primates; family Cheirogaleidae; genus Cheirogaleus; species Cheirogaleus medius. The sequence goes on along the minus strand of VBSM01002608.1, from coordinate 122,421,042 downwards.
TGAGATTTTTGGTTCTGAGTATCTGAATATGGGCTGGTGGACATGGTAACAATATTTTCTCATGATATAATGCACAGTTCTTTCTCTGATGGTATTTAAATTTGCCATCCCAGGCTCTTGTACTCAAATATATTGATAGTGTCCCATGTGTGTTCCCTGACACTTGGGTGTAATTGTGGTGAACTTTGAATTCCCATCTTAAGGTCAGTTATTAACTATTGATGGATTCTCCTTTTCTCCACTTAATGCTAAAGTATTCATACTAACCAAGACAGATGAGAACGGCTAAGGAGTTTTTCAATGCCATTGCTGTGTAAGCTGTCTTTTGCTTCCCTCAAGTGAGAAACTCAAAGCACTTTTGTAGAGAAGATCATTTATTCAAGGTAAGGAAAAAAAAAAAAGAAAAGAAAAGAAAGAAAGCTCTTATATCCATTCTCAACCTCCCTGCCCCCCACCCCTAGTTTTCAAAGCCCCGTATACTTTTTCTGGAACAGAGTTTTCTCGTCATTAAAAATTAGAAAATGGCATCTTTGACAACAACCTTGACTGACCCACTTTGCAGCCAAATGGGATCCTGGTGTACAAAGGATGGCCAGGACTCCGACATCCTGGACAAGTCACCCTGACAAACAACGGCACCGTTTTTGGATTTCCCAGGAGGCGGAAGAGTGCCCTCTGAGATTTATAAACACATCCATAATAAATGGGAGGCTGAAGTTTAAACTGTTATGGAGCCTCCTGTGCTGTGCTGCCGAGGTCTCCTGTGATTTAGAGAGGTGACATTTACTGTGTGCAGACCTATTATTCAGAGTGACTGTTTGTGTATAGACAATATTTTAAAATGGCTTGCTGTAGATGAAAAATTCTTATTAAGTCAGAAAAACAGTTTAAGTAGGTAACACTCTCTCAGTTTAGTCTGCTATAAGTCTTACTGTCTTGCCACATGGAAAGTACTTGGGGTGGGAGGCAGTGACACTTCACAGGTGCTGGCTAAAATACTACCTCCAGAGCAAACAGAATGCAGGGCTTCAGCTGGAACCAAGAAACTTACTGCACATCTGAAGTTAAATTTGGAGGCATTTCCTCGGGTTTCATCCCTTCCATGTTTTCCATTGGTGCTGATGCAATACCATGGCCCAACCAATAGTGTGTGGTAGGAAGAACACAGAGTCTAGAAACATGGGAAGTAGGTTCTTCTAGGAACTAGTAGTGTGTTCTCATAGATGTTGATGAATCCCCATGAACCTCACTTTCCCTAATCTGCAAAATTTAAGAATTGGTTTAGGTGAAGTCTAAAATCTCTGCAAGACAAACCTCTTTTGTGTTCTTCACTCTTAGGGAGGAGTGCCTGTCAGCCGCTAATGGCTGTATAGTACTTTACAGTCCACCAAGAACATTCTTAGATCATAAGCTTTTCTCTTTTAAATCCCACAGTAGTCCTGAGAAGGAGGAAGAACAATTATTGCACCATTTCTTCAAGTGAGAAAACCGAAGCTCAGAAAGGTTAGATCCCATGTCCAAGATCACGTGGCTGAAAGAAGCCTCAACCCCATAGTTTTCCTCTTAGTCCAAGGCTCTGTGTCATCACATTTCTTATACCTCTACCAGCCACAGGAGCTCAGGACATGGTCACATATGGTTCACCAGGAGCAGATATTGCAGATCTCTCTGCAATAGAAATATGAAGAGAGGGCAGTTAGAGAACAGACGTAGACCCTGTTCTCAGGAGTCTCCCAGGAGACACAAGAATGTCTCTGCCTAATCAAACTCCACCTATTTTTAAAGTATAAACTCGATTTTTTTCCCTCCCCTATAAAGCTTTCTGTGCTACACCCTCATTCCAGCCTCTAGGGAGCCTCTCTTTTGTTGAACTCCATTTCAAGATGGGTGCAATAGACATGCTCTTTCCTTCTCCCTTTTACTTTAGAGTGTGTGTATCTTATTTCTTCCAATTTTTTAGTTAGCTCCATGTGAGCAAGGCTTGTGAATTCTATTAGTAGATACGCATACTCATTCATGGTGAGAAATCAGTTAATAGTGTTATCTACTAATCAACTGAGGCACCTACATCACCTTGGGTGAGGGTAGTACCAAGACAGAAGATTACGCTGCTCTTCTCCTCACAACATTAACCTGATTGTTAATAGAAGCTGTGGTATCACAGCCTTATTCTCCTAGCAAACTTGCAATCTTATTTCCATCACTTTCTCTTCACCTCCAGTATTTTTCATCATAGTACTTATTGCCATAAAAAATTCAACATTGTTTCTCTTTCTCCCAACTAGAATGTAAGCTCCACGAGGGCAGAGTTTTACCCCACTTGTTCATTGTTGTATCTTTATTTCAAGAACAACATACATTATAGGTGCTTAATAAATGCCTATGGAGTGAATGAAATGCAAGAGTACCTTTCAGGCTTTGTGACCATATAGCATGTGACCTCCAATTTGTACCTCCATCCTTATTCCATAAATTTTGGATATCAAGCAAGCACTTCCTATTCTGGAAATTCAAACAAAAATGAGCTATTGTATTTGCCCATCACAGTTTTTAATTTAATTACTAAAGAAAGAGTAATTTTTGGAGTACCACTATGCACATCCATGATCATTATTTTGGTGAGGAATATAAATAATATATTTTGTCTTGGATGAATCTTTTGTTCCTCCCTTCACAATCTACTCATAAAGTATGTGCTAAAAAGTCACTCCCTTCAAGATGATAGAATTTTCTGTTAGTGATCAAATTACACAGCTATGTTGACATTAACATTGAACCCTAATATTGGTTGATTAGTAATAAAAGCATACCACAGAGCATGAGCAATATGGCCAAATGTGCCAGGCTTGAATATTTGCTTCTGCTGAGTAGTTCTGCAAATCTCAGTTTATTCATATGTAAAATGGGTATAATAATAGTATCTATATCATGGGTTGTTGGGAAGATTAACTGAGATAATCCTCTTATTTACTGACACACAGAAAGAACTCACTCAGTAAATGTTAGGCATTACTATTACTACACAGAGTTAGAAAAGTATTGCACACAATTTAAATGCAAATAGTAATTATACTATAGTGCTCTGCATTTTTATTTTATTTTCCTAGGATGCCTGATTGCTCGTGCTAATTTAGCAGTAACGATGTTCGAAACATATGTTTGTTCTTCTAAGAATTAACAATAGACAGACAAGATTATTTGTTGGTTTGGGTCTGTTTGGATCATTGTAATAGGTGCCCCATATGTAGAAAGTACCATGAATTTCTACAGCTGATTAAAAATATAATTTTCTGAAGAGTCATGGTAAATCTCTTTTCCATGGACACCTTTTAATAAAAAACATAAATTATAAACCTACTCTTATGCAAACAATATTGGCACAACAAGAAAATGATTAAGATGCAGACAGGGTAGGTCAAAAAGACTATAAAAGGATTAATGAACATTGTTTGATGTATATTAAAACAGTTGGTCAAAGTTTAGGTAGCATTTTAATTTTGGTATCCACATACTTATGACCTATTCAAATCTTACCAAAAGCAAACAATTTTTTTTAAAGTAGGAGTCCAGTAGAAACCACTTGAGCATGTAAAATCAGTTTACTGCCACTATTTTACAAAAAGTGTTTCAAAATTTTTAAAAAAGGGCAGCTCTGATTGTTTTTAATTTATGAGATAAAGTAATAGCTATTTTCTTTCATTTTTAACATGATGTTTCTCAGATGCTGAATATCTTTAGTGATGCTTTTATTTCTTTCTTTGGCTACTCCATGTTATGTCTCATTTCTTGACTCACTATGGTCTGGTGAGCAGCAATTTTTATTACAAATTTGCAAAAATATTAAAAGAAGATTTCATTTGATCAAACTTCTCTAATGAATGTTTGGATATTTTGAACTCATTTTAAACTCAAGTGCAACAGCCCAGTTTGGCAGCAACACAATAAGGTCTCATCTCCACTTGTGGATGTGAAGCAACACTCTTATAACTTGCATTTCCTGATGCCTTCCTAGGCCATGGGAACAAATGGAGTTATCTTAAATGAAGACATGAATAAGCCACATTTCACCCTGGGTCTTGTCACCATTTTTATGAAGGGCATCTTCTGCAGTGTGATCTATCTCAAAATTTTGAGAAACCCTAAAGGGTGTCTCATATCTGCTCTCATGCAAATATGGTCAGTTATTACTGGTCACTACTTGTGATTCCTTTGTGTGCCACTCAATCTGTCATCAGAAACGCTACTGATTCCACCTCCTTCTCTCTCAGGGACCCAAATATGAATCTGTAGGACAAGATGGTGAGCATATTTAGACACTATATCCTGCTTAGAATCGTTCCTCCCTTCTGATGATCAAAACTTAAGTGGGTGGCTTGCCTTGCCTGAATTGACTTCCAGGAGGCTTCTCAGTTCCTTTATGCTCTTAAACTTTAAACCTGCTTTGTCCATTCTCCAGAAACATATAGTCATTACTGATCTCCCATGTAAGATTATGATGGTATTATTGCTATACCTGGAATTATGTACTTTTTATTGTTTCATTAATATCTCATACTCAGCTATTAATATAATAAAATTTAACATCTAGTAATTGTATTGGTCAGCTAATTCCACAAAGATGCTGTGTAACAAACCATCCCAAAACTCAGTGGATTAAAACAATACTCATTTATTTTCACTCGTGCATCTGCTGTTGGCCTGGCTGCAGAAGTTGAGGTGTTTTGTTGGCTGATCCAGTCTCAGCCTGGGCATGGCTCCAAATTATAAATTGGATTCAAATCTTGCCCATATGTTTCCCATCCTCCAAGGATCAGTAAACTAGCCAAGGCATTATCTTCTCATGATAACGAGAAGCTCAAGAGAGAAGTGAACTGTACAAGCACATTTCAAGTCTCTGCTTGTATTATGTTTGTTAATATCCCATAGGCAAGACATGTAGTCAAGCCTAAAGTCACTGGGTGGGGAAAGGTAATCTGACTCCAGAGGGAAGAACTATGTAGTCACATGGCAGATGATGTGGATTTGGGAGTAGTAAAGAACTGAGAACCACAACGAAACCTACCATAGCTAAGAAGGACCTCAGTTATAACATCCATCTAATGATGTATTATTTATTCTTAGCATTCTTATTATTTATTCTTAGCATTTATATGTTACAGAGTATACGAGAGAAAAATTTTGGTTTATATAAATTTAGTAACCATTCACTGAATATCTTCCCCCATATAAGGCACTGAGCTAAAGGTAAAGGTATGTATTGTATATAAAGTACCTACAGCCTGAGAGGTTAATGGTAGGGATTGGGTGGGACTCACTCTCAGTGCTGAATGGGTCAAGGCTTGGTGTGATTATCCAATGTGCCCATGAAGATGGCACTAGCCAGAGGTCTTCTTATTTTTCTTTAACCTTTGTTGCTTTATTTTATTATTATGAAAGCAATACATATTCATTTTAGAAAATCATCAAGTGTATCTATGCATAAAGAAGAAATAAAATATAACCATACTTCTACCTCCCATAAATAACCATTCCTTGCTCTAATGAAATAGAAAGAAAGATGGGTAGAGATCATGTAGATAAGTAGATAGATAGCAGACTGACCAATTTATCATAGAAAAGTGCTTGCAATCTTTCACATAATATAGCATGAATATATTCAATGTCAATAAATATTCATCTCTATACATAACACTAATGCTGTCTAATATTCTGTCATATTAATATAGCAAGTTTTATTTTACTAATGTATTGATAAACAGCTAAATCTCAAATTTTTGCTATTATATTAACAATGTTGTTTTATGTATGTTATACATCTCTGAATACTTGAGGTACCACAAAGCAAAAGGAGAATAAAAGAATTATCAGCGGTGTTCTTTATCAGGGAATGGTTGACTTTTCAAGAGATTGTAAAGCGAAAACCCAAAGGTTAGTAGCTAGCTGAGAGAAACAATCTAATGGGAACGAGGATCTGATTATGTGCCAAGCAAGGGAAATAAAGGGACTTTTCAATTAGACAGCCAAGGCAAACTTCCAGAGGCGAGGCGAAGACTATGGGCTTCACAATTCAAAACACAACAGAAAAATGTATGAGCCAGGGGAGAAAACATTTTAGGATTGGTCATTAAGATATGTGAGACAGGGAAAGCTCAGAGGCAAATGGTACCAGACAGAGGAGCAATTCTGCACAAAGCAACATGAGTGTGTGCACCCAATCCTGCCTGCTAAAAGCGTAACACCAACTTCTGGTGTGGAAAGACATTCAGTCATCAAATTGTGCAAATGCAAATGGGTTTACAAGTAAAAGGCATGATGGGAAAGGCTTGTAGGGCACCTGTACAGTTGTACTGAAACAACTGGTTGTTTCAATTAATAGGAACACAAAGTCAAACTGGGTTTCTACATTTTACAGCTTTGCAAAAATACAAATTAATAATCAGTTCACAATCCATATGTACTAGCCTGACTTTCTAAGGCGGTGAAAGGAGTAAGCCTGTGTCTTACCACAGTTTTAAGAGCAGTGAGAGTGTGCCTGTTTGTAAGGCTGGTCTGTAGTGGCCTGGATGTGGCTGGGAAAATATTCTGAAGCAAATTCTGACACATAAAGTAAAATCTTCCCTTCCTGTGAAGAATAATGCTTTTATTTGAATGCTAGGACAAGAGCCTTAGCATCACAGGGAAACACCTAAAATTACGGCATCCTTCTAAACTGAGAATGTGAAAATGTGCTAATTTGTATAGTAGCAAAGACCAAGGAACTCTTTTCTAAAATTTGACTTTGAAGGCTCAGAATTTAAATATGCAGGAATTTTGACTATCAAAACTACTAGCATAATTAATTCTATTTGTATAGCATTTTTATTGATATTCATATTAACTCAATGAGGTGTAGAAGGCGGTGGTAAAACACTACTATGATGGATCAGAATCATAGATAGGAAGTCCTTGAGGTCACACGTAGAACACATGATGGTGACAGGCTCTAGTTACCATGTCCGGGTTACCAGTGCAGGGTCTTTTTCTCCCAACCCATAAACAACCTCAAACATGCTGCTTAGAGAATTTGACATTGTGAATAATTCAGATTTCCATTTAAATTCCCAAATGATGTGGTTTTATTCCTTATTGCAGAAAATCTTTTTTAAATTATCAGTTTCTAAATGCCCACTTTCTTGCTCTAGATGTCAAGTCTGATGAATGTACTGGAATCTTTGATGATGAAACAGACGGAACAAAAGATCAATTCTCATCCTCCCAAGTTGTGATTGTAGATGGTATAGAAAATTGGGCCGGAAAATGCATTGAGGCCAGTAGCTTCAATCCTAACCTTTGTGAAAGAGGGACTGGGTTTGTTCTGTTCACTTTTCTATCCTGGGTGGTCCCTAAATGTCTAGCATGGAGTAAGTACTCAATGAATTTTGGTTGAATGAATAAATGAATACTGTGTATGTGATCTCCAAAGTGTGTTTTCTTCTCATTGAGTTCTTTCTCCAGAGAGTCAACTATAAAGTAAAATAAAGGAAAAAGGGAAGGAAGGAAGGAAGGAAGGAAGGAAGGAAGGAAGGAAGGAAGGAAGGAAGGAAACAGGGACGATCAAAAGGGAGGGAAGAAAGGACATGGGATGGGAAGAAGGAATAAGGAAGTAAGGTAAAAGTAAGAAGGAAGAAGAAAGGAAGGAAGAAATTAAAAAGAAATTCTGGATTTTCAAGTGATGGTTTTACTTAGAAAAAGGTCTAATTCATTGAATCAATATTTTTATCCAATAAGATTTAAAACAATCAACTTTCTTGTCCCTGTTTCTATGTCTGTCTCCTTCCCACTCTCTGAGACCAGGACAAAGGACTCCCATTTTGTGACTCCTGGGTCCTTCTGCAACTTTCAGGCCTGGATGGGTGGGGGGAGGAGAGGCAGATCCCCTGTCACGTGACTGCAGAGCCACAACAAGCATCTCTCTCCAAGGAGATTCACCTCCTGCTCCTCCAGGCTCCCAGGATATCCTATCTATTGACGGCTTTGGACAGACTTCCAGGATGAATTCTTTGTGTGCTCTTTGCTAGCCATCTCAGTGGTTTTCTAACTAGTTTGGCATGTTGCTAGTTAAAATTCATTCTTTTAAAGCCGAGTATCCACTTAGCTCCTCTCCTCTGAACTTTTGTCATTCATTATTAACAATGAAAGCCAAAGTGCATGAAACAAGTTCAGCCGTATCTGTTTCTGGCATGAAAGTGATGTCTTGGCATATTAGTGGGACACGGCTCTATCTTACATAAAATGATGCCTGGGCCCACAACAAAGGCACCGTCTCTCAGCGCCTAATAGGATCACCTACTTCAAATGTGAAACTTCCTTCTTTGAAATATTTGAGATTTCATAAACCTATGAAGATTCTCAAACTCAAACAAAACCTTCGAGGCTTCGCTCAAGCTCCGACTCTAAAGAGCTTTCTGTTCCATAAACCGGTTATTGGATCTGGGTCCCAAGCCCAGGCAGATGGGGGAAGCATGGGGGCGTCAGGGGAGGAAGAGCTCGCTTTCCACTTTCTCTTTTTGATACAAAAATAAAAGTCATCTGGCTTTGACTGCAGAACATGAATCACAGTAAGTATTTTAAAAGCACTATTTTTTTTTGTAAGACCTAATTTCAGACCGATTAACACTTTAATATGAAACAGAAGCACATCATTTCATTAGGAGACAAAATAAGGCCTCTCAGCCACCATATGTTGTCTCTTCCTTTGCAAAAAAAAAAAAAAATCTTTTGAAACCTCAGATTGTAGATTGAGCTACAACAGGGAATGTAAAATTGGCACTATCTTCCACCAGGTGAGCAGACATTGCATTAAGGAGCTACAGGATCATGGGGATTTTTTTCTTTTTTCTTTTTCTTTTGGGCAATTCTCATATTCACTCTATTCAGTAACAGAAGACCTGGCTATTCCCCTAGAAAGCTAACAGAGAAATATTCTTTTGTAAAAATAGCAATCAAAAGAATCTTTCAGTATGTTCTTCCTAAGAACGTCGAGGCTGACACAAAGAGCAAAGAGACACTTTGTACCACTGATTTCACAGATTACTTATTTATTAAATAGATGAAACAAAATTATAGCTGTCCCTTTTCAATATTTAAATTTTTTTAATGATAATGCCTTTAAAATGCACAGAACATGAATGCAGGAGCTGGTGTGATAGGAGAGAGCCTTATTGCACATAATTAACAGACACATAATGTCTGGTAACTAGTAATTTCCTTCTAGCTGAGTAAGGAAATAATTTAATCATGTTGATCAAATGAATCCCAGGAGCCCAGTGTAACATTACGCCTAAAAAAAAAAAAAAAAAAATCTGCACTAACTGATAAAAGGCTACTTGGTTAAAAAAAAATAACATGGTTTCCAACCTTGTTTAGGTATCCTTGATAGTATTTAAAATGCAGGCCTGATTTTAGTAATTGGCTTAATCTGACCTTTCAGGAAGGTTATTTTCCAACACTGGCAGAGGCTACAAATATTGGCATGGTCCACTTTTCTAGAACAGACTAAAATCTAAGTGTTGCAAGATGCATATTTCCCTCACCTATGCAAACTGTCCCCCCAACCCCTGCCTAGAGGACTGGGTGGGGTGTGTAAGGAGTGGGTACAGGGTGGTGGGGGTGGTAGTTAGACCACACATCTATTTTATTTTTAAAGAATCTCTTTCCTAGAATAGCATCCTGTATTCAACAACCAAATATAAACCCCCATTGCTCAGCTGTAAATTCTAACTTAATATTCAAAACAGGCCAGGAGGAGGCTTTATTCCATATCACTCCTCCAAAAACAAATGTCTCTTCAGTGGAGTATATCCTAGTAGCTATAGTCTGGTGTTTTCTTTTGAAATCTTTTGTGGTGTTTCCCATTGTTCTTCTGAACTACTTAGAAAAGGCTGAGAGCCACCTTCATGGTATCTGAAGTCGGCTCTCTGTAATGAGGTGATATAATTTAACACTTACCGTAATACATTTTATCCATCTATTGTTTGCTAAATAATTCCTGCAATAACACTTTTATTCTTTCCATAATTCTTCAGGGCAATGCCGGAGGAATAATATTTTTACTGCGGTGATTGATGTCAGGTCTTGGTGCTATATAGCCCCCGCGAACAAAGGTTATTGATAAGCATCAGGAAGATTGGAGGGTGTGGAGGGGGCAGGGAAGGCATTCAGAGGCCCTGGCTGCATGGAAAAGAACGTCAGGGATCAGAGGGTTAATACCATTTTATGAGGTTGTAAAAATCTACCCCAAGATTCTTGTGTTAGCAATATTCTTTGTGTAAGATGTATGTTATTAAAACAAGTAGCAGCATCTGAATTAAAGTGACAGTATGATGGATGACTACTGAAGGGGAATCGGAGCTGTTTGCAGCATTTTGGGCTAGATGTGGGAATTCTGCCTCAGAGGCAAGGAGCTTGGCAGACACATTGATTCCAGGCTGACGCATGTTCATAAATATGCCCCCAGAGAGGTGTGGCCTAGCAGAATTTACAAAATTATGTTCATGAATTATTTAACATTTATTTATGGATGCTATATTTAAACAGTATTTGCCAAGGCGAATGGACCATAGCTTACAGAGTAATCTTTAGATAATGCAAATTCTGCACAAGGCAGAGGTGGCGGGTGGCTTGCCCAGCGATGCTAAGCCTATCAAAACTAGATTAGAGGAGATGAGTCCACAAGGAGAGAGCTGCCCCTTTGGACCTGAGGTGCTTCCCTGAGGTTGCTGAAGTCCAGAGCAAGAGGAAAGATCAAGGAGGACTTTTCCTCTTCGAGAATTTGGTTGCATCAGACAGAAGATTGCGTTAGTGCTGATTCAAATTTTAGCATCATAATGAGTTTTTCTATTTATAGCAATCTTAAAAATTGCAGAATGAATGCAACACAACCAGTTAAAGGTCGAAGAGAAGAAAGGAAAAGATTAAGAAATTGCTAAAACTTAGATACCTCTTTAATCATGTTGAGGGTCACATTCAAACATATGAAGTTAAAGTGATGATTTACAAATTGATTAATTTAGTGTCATGTAATTTGGCATGGTGGAGATGGCACAGACATTAGTGTTCCCCAAATATTCTATTTTCTCCTGCCATTTGCCATCTTGCTTTGCGGTTGGCTGGGGCCTTGTGGTTAGTTCTTGCCAGTGAAATGTGAGTGGGAGACGTATGTGTTACTTCTGTAGCTGAGGCATACAGCTTCTCTGTTGTCTCTCTCTCCTGTGATGGTAAATGAAGAGGCCACACATCACCTACAAGATGGTGGGACCTCCAACAGCCCGTTCCTATGAACTTTTGGAGCTGAGCCCCCACCATCCTGTCTGGCATGAGTAGCATGACTGAGAAATGATGGTTGGGTTGTGTTAGGCCACTGAGATTTGGGGGTTGCTTGTTGCTACGGCATAGCAAAGACTATCTTGACAATGCAGTAGGCCAGTGCCGCTCAAACCACCTTTCTGTGATGAATAAGATGCTCGTGCTGGAATGTAAATCAGCACACTGCTCACTTTGCGAAAGTCTTACCGTGAAAAAGCAGTCAGCTGAAATGAACGGTGCACTTGGTGACACAGATGATTTATTTTCTGACACCAGCTTCTTAACTAACCACACCTGACAAGGAACAGTTCATGGGTATACTATGAGAAGCATTGCGATAGACAATGGCATATTTTCTTAAGTAGCTCTGGGTTCATATTTTATTGTTTTGCATGGATGACTGACATATTTTAATGCTTCTTTTGCTCGTTGGTAGGCTCAAGCCTTTCCGTTAAGAATGGGGGAGACCCACACAGTGGGAAAAAAAAAAAGTACAATTGAAATGGACAAGATAATTTTTTTCAGAAGACAGGCTTTATGACTTTGATTTTTTGCTAATTTGAAATCTATACCCCACCCACCAAGAAAGAGAGCTAATCTTGTCTGTTCCAATTCCTCTTATAGGAACATCAGTATTTTCCTCTTTGAGCAATATTGCTACAAATGTAATAATAAGCTGACCAATGGCATTATCAGGGCATTCCCGGTTACTCAAAAGCCAGGATACTAGCAATACCAAGAAAAAAATCAAGCAAAGAATCTGATTTTATTAATTCCAGAAGAAACTCAGGGACGATCAAAAGAGGTGTGGCCATAGAATTGAGTTCTACTTTCTTAAAAGTGGAAAGAAAAAAGTACAAAAAGACCCTTTACACACACACGCGCACACACACACGACTCCGCATAGGTTTAAACTCACCAGCCAATACAAAATTAAACTGATAAGTTACTATTTTGTGCTTCAAAAACCACTGAAGTGATAGAAACGTTTCCCTTTTTCATTGACGATAGTCATGTTACAAAGGTACGGCTACAACTGCAGTGTCCCTGGTCTCCCTTCACCACCCTCAGAGCAAACATAAAAACTAAGTTTGTGATCAGCAAATCGAGACCACGTGGTATATGTGTGGATTCTAAATGTGATGTCTTATTCTTAATTGTTGTCTGACTGTATAATCCCTAGGGATTTTATTTGAGCAAGCACTCACGTGGACACATGCACACACACACAAACACACAGGTGTGCACAGGCATACACACACACACAGACATGCACATACACCTCTGTCTCAATACTTAAGATAGTTACTAGAGTTACTAGTGCATGCGCATGCGAAGAATTTAGTAAATTATTGATAAATTAATAAGTGAGTGAATAAGTCTGTGAATCTGTTTGCATTACCCAGAAGGAAACTACTAGAAGCACAAAACTGAAAGAGAGGTAACCACGGTACTTCCCAAGAATGGTACTAATATCTTCAGCTATGAATTCTATATCATTAACTAGAGCTTTGAATAAAAAAGGTATATGAAAGCACCATAGAACTCTATGGCTTGGCCTAGAGTGTTGAGTTTTAATAAACTGTCTTTATAAAACCTTTCAGGATTTTCAGAAGGTGTGGTAAACAGTGCTGGAAAACTAGGGGTAGCAGGTGTACAGACATCTGGGGAAACACATTACTCTGCCCTTAGCTCTAGTCATTTAAAGAGCAGAGCCTGAGACAAGGATTAAAATGCTATTCTTTTATTTGAGACGCAGAAGCCCATGGTGAAGGAGGGAAAAAAGAAGCCAAGCAAAGATAGATGTAAAGCAACACAATGCTGTGAGCAATTGAGCTGGCATCAGCAGGGTGCTCAGCCAGGGTGTGTGCTGGGCACCCAGCAGAAATGGCAGCAAAATATAGAAATTTTTTCTATTGGTCCAGGTTTAGCCCGTGGAGAACTAACTCCCCACACTTCTGGGTCGCATTCTTCAGTCCCTTGGCAGTTGCACAGGCAGCCAGACCCCAAGCCTCTCACTAGGGTGTTTCATCCAAGCTTCCAAGAGGAGAGCTATCTGGGCACGGAGAGGGCGTGGCATGAGGGGTGAAAGGCTGTGCTGTCCAGGGACTTCCACTCCGACCACAGCCAGCTGGGGGAGTCTGGCAAAGTCATCAAGAGCACTGTTGGGCCAAGAGGCACCTTTGTAGAGAAACAGGCTGTTAAATCCAAGAAAGCACACAGGATTTGTGTTCAGCATCATTCTCCAAGGTTTTAAATACAGGCAAGAATTTTTGTCACTGATATTTTGCACAATGACCTCCAGCTTCTCTCTCCTGCTCTTTTTACTCTACCCTCTTCCACGCCATCCGCCACTCCCCCGGGCTCAGTGTTCACTCATTTGCCCACATTTATCGCTACACCCTGCTCTTTGTGGAGTCTGATACTCAAAGATAAGTGTGTCTGCAGCCCGCCAGAGTTATTGGAGGAACGCTCTTCCCTGGCATTGAGAACAAATGCCATCTTTTCCTCTAAAGCCTTCCCTCCCTCCTCTCCAATCAGATGCATCACCCTTTGCCATGTTCACATTCTCCATATATTTTTGTTCAGATGTTTGTCACGATCTGATATGCCCATAATTACTTATGTGTGTTTATTTACGCACTAAGTTGTTAGCTCCTTGAGGACCCAAACTGTGAAATCTAGCACAAGGAGCTGGAATTTTGGCATCTGGCACATGTGAGTTCTCCAGAACTCATTTACTTCATGCTCTTGTGGTTCCTCTCACAGTTCATCTTTTTGGGTTTTATCACCTTGTTTGTAAAATTGCAACAGTTGCACCTTATTTGCTTTCAGTGAAAATTAGCGGAGACAATTTAATGCTATGGCGAGTAGGGTGCCTGGCACATAGCAGATGCTCAATAAAGTCTCATTTTTTGACTTTATCCAGTTTTTGTGTCCCTCTCTGTCTCAGCACCAATGTAATGAGTGGCTAGTGGAAGATGTAAATGATTTCCAATGTGTGTAATACTCATGAACACATGTAGTGCTTATTACTATATGTCAGGTCCTATTCTTAGCACTTTAAAAGAGTTTACTCATCTAATTCTATTAGATAGATATGACTTTTATTAACAAAAACTTACATAGCAGTTATTATATACCAGGCACAGTTCTAAATACTTAACATATATTATTTATTTTAATCCACATAACAGTACCATAAGGTTAGTACTGCCATTATCATACCCACAAAACTAAGAAACTGAGAGGTTAAGTAACTTGCCCAAGATTATACAGTTAGTAAAATCTGAGATTTAAACACAGTGAGTCTGTTTCCAGAGGCTGTAATCTATATAATGGGATATATAGTGTTCTATAAAATAGCTCATAAGTAAACAGCTTCCCTATATCTTTAAGTGTTTTCATTACTTTTAGATAAATAATACTTCTCTAGAAATTGCCCAGTCTCTTTCTTTAAAAGCGAGCATGTCTGTATTTACAAGTACTCCCAGGACCACACTGAGCAATTGGCGTAACTGAGCAGTTTTAAGCTATTGCAACCTAGCTCGGGTGGTAAATGGTAGAAGTCAATTAGACAAGACTAGTATTAATCACTATCCAAGATTGATATGACACCCACACAAAGACAAGAGCAGAAATAGTTACTTATTTTTGCAACTATTTTCATTACTGTATCATATTGCTGTTGACATCCATATATTGTAGGCTATTTCTTTCCAAAGATTCTTGCTTTCATATACAGTTCTTTGGATATCACACAAACCCGACCACAGTCAACTCTGTGTGTACATGTGTGTGTATTGGGAGGGGAATGATAAAATGAAATTCTCTAGTTCATAAAAAATACATAAGCATGATAACAAAAGTAAGAGAACATTTTCACAATAAAATGCACTACTAGTAACATTGATGCTTACCTTGCAAATGAATTGAGATTGGGCCCAGACTCAGGTCACCATGATTTCATGAAGCACCAAAGAATGATCATACAATATTGAGCACCTTCCAATATAGAGAGGAGAAAAGTTGAGCACATATTAAAGAATCTGAAGAATTGAATTTTTAGTTAAGGCCTCAGTAGAATCAGATAAATTCCCCATATTATCTCCCTCTTCCCTTTCTTCCCCTGAGGCAAGAGTGTGAGACTCTGACATAAACCTAACCTTGTCATCATCTTAAAGAATATACTGTTCTTCCACTTATGCCATATTTCATACACTTTTTAGCTGTGAGAAAAAAAATGGTTCACATTCCAGAGAAATGCTATTTAGGGGGTATCAGTGTCCATCAGAGAAGTTGTTTAGTTCAGGTAAGATCCGGAGAATCAGGAGATCTCTTCTTTGACTTAACAATGTTTCCTTTTGAGTTGGGGTAGATATTAATCATGTCTGACCTCTTACGAATGAAAAGGAAATAATCCCCTGTGGCATGGCATGCATTTTTCTGTCCTGAGGTCTCTCCCTTTAGTTTTGGTATTTATGTATTTGAAGGAGATGCTAGCATGGTTGATATTAGTTATGACAGTTAACATTTCTCCCCTAAACCAAATTCTAGTGAATAAAAACACAGCTGTCTGATAAAGACTCTGCCTTTCATCCCTCCCACCAAGGTCTAATTATCCTTGAGTGACACACATTAGGCACATTCCCATGTGATGAACTCTCATTCTTTTTCATCTTTTTTCTATTGTGGGCTTTGGCCTTTCTCTCCAAGTAAGCTGTTCCTTTGGCAAAACTGTGGGCAGACAGGAAGTGGGGAACCAGACCAAAATATCCCAGGCTATATGCAAAATTGACACAATGTCACTTGCACCGGATTCTAAAAATCAGTCACATTGCAGAAGAGTGTGGAAGATGGGGCCACCTTTGCAAAACATTTTTTTTTTAAGTGATGGTTGACCTTAAAAACAATAGCCTATTAACTGTTCCTTGGGGAAAATCTCAGATATCCAGAACACAAACTCTTTTTTATCTTCTTGGGAAACTAAGGAGAAAATAGTTCAAATTATTTTACAGTAAATCTGTAACCCAGAAAAGAAGTTCCAGTTATTTTTGCAGAGACTTTAATCTGCTGTGATGCTACTGTCTTGCCATGCCTACACATTGCAGTGGTTGATATGGGGATCTTAGAAGCTAGAATTGTGTATCATCCAGCCCAGGGTCTCCCAACTGCCTACTTTTACCTCACTCCTTTTTCAGTGGTAGTGGTTGGGGTTCATTTTCTCCCGCTGAGACAGGGAAATCACTGGAGCCCAGGGATTTGAATACAGTCTGGGCAACATAGTGACACTCTGTCTCAAAAAAATTGAAATTAAAAAGAAAGTAAAAAATAAAAGAGAGTGGGAGGCTAAAGTCACAGAGAAAGCAAAGGGGTGTTTATTCAGGGCCCAAATTTGCAGAAAAGA
Source organism: Cheirogaleus medius (assembly GCA_008086735.1). Taxonomy (NCBI): domain Eukaryota; kingdom Metazoa; phylum Chordata; class Mammalia; order Primates; family Cheirogaleidae; genus Cheirogaleus; species Cheirogaleus medius. The sequence goes on along the minus strand of VBSM01002608.1, from coordinate 122,404,292 downwards.
AAGAGAAGCTCTGTACCAGTAGACTGGCAGAGTTGTTGGCCATGTGAATGTTTCCCAAGTGGAGAATGGCAGGGAAAAGGGAGAATCTGGACTGGGGTCTAAATTGCAATAAACTAGCAACAGGTCCATGTGTAAAATCTGCAGGACCTGGGGCAAGAGTGCAAATAGAAGAACACATACCTTATGACTAAATATTTACAGGCTCTAAATCAAGTTAACAATTTGTTAAATAAAATATATCTTATTTTCAAATCTTAATGTACGTTCATTTATAACAAGTTAGGAAAATATAAAGCTAAAGTGTTTATAATGTTGAAAATTGGCAAAATATGAAAGATTCACGTATTCAATTATATTCTATTGATGGAACAATGATCCTGGATAAGTAATAATATTAATGCATATATAATTCATAGATTATGATGTATTTTCCATAAAATATATTTCTTTCTTGTATTTCAGCAAAATCACTGATTATGTTACTATAATCAAGATTTTTGTGTAATTTATATACTACTGACAATAATGGCAACTCTGACAACTCTTCATGGTTCATTGTGGTTATTAAAAAGTATCTTATTAATTTTTGTTTTAGAAAATTTATTCTGCTGTGCCAGTAGCAACATAAATTGTCAATAAAATTCTTAAATACATTTAGATTTAGAAATTAAATAAAAATTTTTGTATGTCATGTTTAAATATTTAAATGGATTGCTTATGATGAAGTATCTTTATCAAATTATTTTAAGTTATTTTATCTTCTCTATACAAGTTGTTAGTTTATATTGCAATTTTTACCACTTCTTAAATAGTATCTAGATTTATACAGTAACAAAAAGAGTTGGTATTATATTTCATGATTGTTGCATGTAGACACATACACATACATTTAAGAAAACTGTGAATTGTTTAATTCTGAAAAGTGTTCCCTTAGCCGTCATGTGCAATTGTTGCAAATATTGCAATATTGCACTATTTTTTCAAAACCTTAAGTTGCCTACCCAAAAAAGCATAAGACATTCTATTATAAAGATATCTGCACCCGAATGTTTATGGCAGCACAATTCACTATTGCAAGGACATGGAAACAACCCAAGTGTCCGTCAATTCATGAGTGGATTATTAAAATGTGGTATATCTTTACAATGGAATATTACTCAATTTTAAGAAACGACAGTGAGCTAGCACCGCTT
>VBSM01002608.1:122373510-122401760 GCA_008086735.1 Cheirogaleus medius | reverse complement strand
CTTTTGTTCTTTTGGGTATATGCCCAGTAATGGGATTGCAGGATCAAATGGTAGTTTATAGGTGTACAAAATCTCCTTCCAGAGCATTTTTCTACTCCTACCACCAGTGCATGAAAGATTTTATTTCTCCACTCTTTTCCTAACATTAGTTGTTATAAAATCTATTTGAAATTTTATTTTTATCATTCTTGCAGAAAAAAAATTCTATTATTGTCATCTCAATGTGTATTTTTCTGATTCTCTAATAAGATTTACTATCTTTTCCTGTTTATTTATTGGTATTTTTGAATTGCTAATTTACAGCTTTCACTTATTTTTTTCTATTGGTTTATTTGTCTTCATATTGATTTAAAAGAACTTAACTAGTAGAGATGAAACTTGGATAAATATGTCAAAAATAGCTCTGCTCTTGTTCTTTATGTAGCTATACCCTATTTACCTTGCCCATCTATCTATGACACAGATAATTCTCTTGCTCTATCATTTGTTTTTATTTTTGTAATATGTGCTTATTTATAAAGATTTTTACTTATTGATATTGGTCAATTTTATTGAAACTTACTCCATCTAGTATGTATGTTAAAGGACGTTGAACATTATTACATTCTAGATAGATATATAATTGTGCCGAACTTCTAAATTCTATGCTTCTGATTTAAAATCATTACTTTCTGATATATTAAATTGCCATATTTATACAAGTCTTTTACTGGGCACCCTATTTTGCCCCAATAATCTCTAGCAAATCAGTGGTGTTTTCATTTCTGAAATATTATAATTTATTTTAATATCCCAAGGTAATTTTCCTCAGATTTTTCTTTCTTATTCTAAATTTGCCTGTTCTTATTTATTTGTTCTTCCAAATGTACTTTAAAGTCACTTTTTCATGTTCCATTACATTTTTTCATTGAATTATATTAGTTTTGGTAAAATTTACATTCTATAGTATTTATATGAATTCATTTTACACAGAAATGTATGGGATGTCTCTGTGCAGTAAGGTCAGGAATTATGCAGTTCAGGAAAGCATTATAATTTTCTTCATATTGTTTTTACACATTTCTTGTCAAATGTACTTCTATGTATATTTTAGCTTTTTTTACTATTATGAATTGAATCACATAGATTTTGTTGCTATTATAAATTGAGTCTTATACTTTTGTTGCTATTATTGAGTCTAAGTTTTCTATTACATTTTCTAGAAAATTATTTTTTGTATTTTTATGTTTTATCCAACCACCTTCTAAATTATCAGATATAATCATTGTTCAGTTGGTTCTCTAGATTTTTAAAAATATTTTTATTATATACTATATTTTATATATTACATCATATATTTTATACATCATTTTTTATTTGTATTATAAAATTTTCAAGCATATAACAAAAGTGAATTTTATAGTTACTGTCTGTATAACCACCATCTAAAATCTACCATTACCACTGTACTATACTTGCTTTACCACATGTTTTTTCATCTATTGATTCCTTTTCCATCAAGTAACATAACATATTAATATATTCTGAAGCATTTCTAATTAAATCATAGGCACCAGTACATTTCCTCCTATATGATTCAGCATTCACAGCATTAAACAGAGCTCTATATTTATATAAATTTTTCTTTTAAAATTAAATTTATATTCAATGAAATGTACAAATCTTAAGTGACTTGTCACTGAGTTTTGACAAGTGTACAAACCTGGCAATCCAAACCCATCATCCAGAAGTTTCCTTCATTCCCCTTTCTAGATAATCTAGGCTCTCACATTTCCAGAGACAAACACTATTCTGAATTTTTCTGAATCAATTAATTTTTCTTGTTCTAAAATTTTATATAAATGGAATGAATTATAACTATGTATTCTTTGTGTATTCTTTCACTTATTATCTGTTTAGTGGTAAAAATGGAGCACTTTTTCATTGCTTATTGACAATTTATATACCTCCTTTGTAAAGCATCTGTTTAAATCTTTTGACTTTAAAAAATTAAATTGAATTTTGCTTTTTATTATTGAGTTGTAGAAACTCCTTACATATCTTAGATTCCAAACATATTTTAGATATGTGTTGTAAAGATTTCTCCCAAACTGTGGTTGCATATTTATTTTCTTTATATCTTTTGATATAAGCAGACATTGTTAATTTTGATAAAGTCCATCATATCACTGTTTTTTCTATTGTACTATTGCCTTTTATTATCTGTTTAAGAAACCTTTGAGTACCCCCAAGTCATGACGATATTTTCCTGTTTTTCTCTAAAAGCTTCATGAGTTTAGCTTTTATGTTTAGGTGTATAATCTATCTTTAATTAATTTTTGTGTATTATGTGAAGTAGGCATCAAGTTATTTTATGTTTTGTTCAGATGTTGTTTTTAATATGGATATTTAGTTAGTTGGAATAACTTTTCTTTTCTCATTGGATTTCATAACTTTGTCACAAATCAAATGGTAAGTGTGAACATACTCCTGGGCTTCCTATTTCATTCCATTTATTTATGTATTGATCCTTATGCCAGTACTGCACTGTCTTGCTTATTACAATTTTGTAGTAAGTATTGTAATCAAGTCATGTAAATCCTACAACTTGATTACTTTTCAAAATTATTTTGGATAGTCTAGATCTTTTGCAGTTCCATATAAAAATTAAAATTAGCTCAATTTCTATTAAAAAAGACTATGGGGATTATATTTGGAATTACACTAAATCTATAGATCAATTTTGGAAGAACTGATGTCATAACACTATTAAATTTTTTAATTTATGAACGTGATATATCTCTCTACTTATTAAGTCTACTTTAATTTCTTTCCACAATATTTTGTAGTATTTCTTGTAGAGATCATGCACATATTTTCTTATATTTACTCCCACATATTTTATGATTTTAAACACTATTAAAAATGAATCAATTTTTCATTTAATTTTTCAATAGTTTGCTACAACTATATAGATTATTATAATATATTAACCTTCTATACTGCAAACTTACTAAATTCATTCATTATTATTTCTGGAATTGTTTTGTATTTTTTTAGGATTTTCTACAGGAATAATCACATCATCTGAAAATAGGGCCAGTTATTCTTTCTTTTAAATCTTTATGGCTTTTATTATTATTGTTATTATTTTGCCTTATTGCAATGACTAATACCTCCATTTGAATAGAATTTGTAAATAGACATTCTCTTGTTATCAATCTTAGGGTGAAAGATTGAATATCTCACTGTCAAGCATAAAATTATCTATAGGCTTTTTGTAATGATCTTTATCAGATATCTTGAGTTTGCTAAGGATGTTGTCATAATTACATGTTGAATCTTGCCAAATGCTTTTTCTTTATTTATTGAAATAATTGTATAGTTTTCTCTTTTATTCTCTTTAGATGATGAATTATACGATTTATTTTCAAATGCTTTTAGGTTTTCTAAGTAGGCAATAATGTCAGTTTGTTCTCTTCTTCTTATATGTATATATGTCTTACTGCTTTTCTTTTTTTCTTACTGTATACATTAAACTCTCTACAATGATGCTGAGTAAAAGCATTAAATGTAACTAATTTTAATGAGAAAGTTTCTTCCCATTCATGATGTTTCAGAATTTCACACAATTTAGTATAAAGTTTACTATTGGTTTCTGATTGATTCGTTTTATTAAGCTGAGAAAGTTTTTTTTCCATAATTCACTGTAAGTCTCTTAAAATTAGGATGGTTGTTGAACAATGCCTTGTCTACATTTTCAAAATAAGCATGTAATTTTTTTCTAAAGTCTATTAATATAGATTATTGTATGCATAAGTTTCCCACTGTTGAACTATTTCCATACTTGATCACAATGCTTTATTCTTTTTAATAATGACCGATTGGATAATTTTTTATCTTATTTAGATTTTTTGCATCCATAGCTATTGTTTATGCACTATTTTTTCAATTCTGATATCAAAGATATATTAGCCTTGTATTACACAATTATTTATAGATAGGTTTCTTCTTTTACAATGCTCTAGAAAGATATAAATGACATAGTCATTATCTGTTGCTTGAATACTTGATGAAGTTATTTATAAAACCATCTGGGTCTGATCCCTTTTTTTTATAGGCAAATGTCTTATAAAGTTAGTGATCATGTGTCTTCTACTTCAATTAATTTAAAAAATTTATATTTTACCATAAAATTATGTATTTCATCTAAAAATTCTTATTCATATAAAATTGTACACAATGTTATTTTATAATTTTAAATTCTCCTTTATATCTATATGTAATAGCTCCTTTTTATTTCTAATAGTGTTTATTTTTATTTTTTCTATATTTTTACAAGCTTTGACAGAAGATTGATCTTTTATTAGAACTGGATGTTAACTTTACACATCAACTCTATTGATTTTGAGTTTTGATTTCAGATTCATTCTCTCCTGTTTTATTACGTTCCCTATTCTTCTGGTTTCAAGAATTTGCTAATAAATACATTTATGGCTATTAATTTTCTTCTGATTGCCACTTTGGATATATAAAACCTGTTTTTCTATGTGGTGTCCTCATGTCATTTCCATCTGAATAGCCTTTATATTCTGTTTAGTTTTGTTTGATCTTTTAACCCCAAAATTACATAAAAGAGTGGTTTAAAAATCTTAGCAGTTAGTTTTCTCTTTTTCTTTTAGCTATTCATTTTTGTTAAAATTTACCCTGTATTATTTATGCTGATTGGAATCTTTTGGGATTTCCATTGTAGCCTACAACATGATCAATTTTTGTAATTTACCATGAGTTTTTGAAAAATATGAAGTCTTGATTTTATTTTTATTGATATTATCTATATATTACTTTTGTTCTCTTGATCTATTACTTTTCAAAAGCAAGTTATATTTTACTATGGTTATAAATTGGTTAAATTCCCCACGTGTTTTTAAATAATTTTTATTTTATGAACATTTCTAACTATATTTTTCACAGCATAAATACTTAATTTGCTGTGTCTTCTTGATGAAGTTTTGAAATTTACTGGGCACCTACCATATACCAGTGCCTTCTCCATCCTAAGGTCATACAGTCTAGTCTAAGGAAATAGGTCCAAACATAAACACGATAATTTCTGGTAGTGATAAATGCTATAAAGACAATAAAGTAAGGATGGAGGGAGATAAGTGAGGTTGAGTACATTAGAAAATAGCACTCATACTGAGATCAGAAGGATTCTAAGCAGAGGAGTAACTAACTTACATTAAAAGAGAGCATTTTGGATGCTCTGAGGATGTTAAGATTAAAAAGAGGGACACCTTTTAACAGATCATTGCAGTGGACTAGAAAAGACAAGGTGGTGGCTTGCAATAGGATCATGGTGGGCTGAATCAGTGAGAAGGATGTGACAGGAAAGAAGTATGACTTTGAAGGCTTTAGTTTGAGCCACTGAATGGATGGCACACTCTTCACTGAAGTGGGAAAGACTTAGCACGGAAGGACATTGGAGGAAATAGAGTGTGAGTGTGCATGTTAAGGGGTGAGTAAGGGGGAGAAATCAAGATATACTTTGAAAATGTCATAGATAAGATCCTTATTAACATGCAACTGTTGGTGCCAAGCAGGAAGTTGGATAAGTGAGATTGGAATTCCAGGGAGTGATCAGGGATGGAAACTAAAGTTAAGAGTCAACAGCACTTGGATAAAATCACGGAACTGGACTAATTTATATAGAGATTGAATGTAAATAAACAAGAGATGGGCTAGGACTGATCTTGGGTTAATGAGCACTTGGAAAAGGGTAGAGGAGGAAGAGTCAGAAAAGGAGCTCGAGTTAGAGCAACCTGGTAAATATAACAGAAACCAGGAAAAAGTAGAGTCAGACAGGACAAAGGAACACATGCTTCCAGAAGGAAGAAATGATCAAATGTGTTGAATACCTAGGAAACATAGAATAGGATGAGAACTGAAAAGTGACCACTATCTTTGGCCACATGGATGAAACTGATAACCTTGACAGGAGGAATTTCAAACCAGTGCTGGGGATTGAAAATAAATGTGAAGGATTTGTTCAGTGAATGGACAGTAAAGAAGTAGACACAGCAAGTGGTTTCGGTTTATTTCAATGAAATTCAGAGAAACAATCTATTGAATTGGGCTGTTTTTCATGGTATGTACTAATGCAAGAAAAAGAAAGGCCATTTATCTAATAAATTCAATTTAGGAGATTGAGGCGACTCCATCCATTACATTTCGGTAACTGCTTCGACCCTGTGTTGTTTTCTTCTGGGACATTCCCAGGTTGATGGAGTAGATTAAGTGCTTAAAATGAACAAACAAATACAAACCTTGACCACTTTGAGTTGGTGTGAAAAATATTTCCCTGTTTCTTTGGGTCTATCAAAACTACATTGTTTCTATTGTGAAATGCTGCATTGCTCATTAATTACCTCATTTGGGAATTAATTCATCACTGCTGAAACTTTCCCACCAGAAATCTTGGACATGGTACAGGTCTTCACTTCACCTCCATTAAGATTTTATTTTAATAATACATCTAACCTTCTGTCTGACAAAGGTGATTTTTTTTTCCTTGGTCTACTTTCATCTCTAGTGTAGTGCCAACGATGAGGTTTCTCATGCACAATCTTATTACTGGTAGCAATTGTATCATATCAAGTGGCTTTTCTGGCAGCCAGCATTAAGATGTTTTACAAATAATAAAACATTTTCTTTTTACTTAGGAATAGAAAGTCTCAAGAGACTTGATCAAATATTTTCTGTCTATTTTATCAATGATTTCATGAAAATGGAAAAGATATACTTGACCACTTTACAGCCCCCTCCTTCCTTTATGAAATAAAGACATATTGAAAATAGTGTCTTCTGTATACGATCTGAATTATCTCAAACGTGTGACTGATGCTCATGGAAGGAATCTTGTAACTAGTCTTTTTAGACATATTAATTCATGTTTCAGTCCAAAGTCTTGATTCTGCTGAATAGGACTCAAAAGGGTAGGAGAGTATTCATATTTTTAATAGCTAAGGTCCCTTTGGAAATCCTTTAGGAAAGAGGCCTGTTATAAACTAGACAGAATGGACAAAACCATCTTTTGAAGGAAGATATGATAGGTCTCGTGAGAAAACACGCCAAACAGACATCTTGACCACATCACAGTTTTATGGAGGGCAGTTGTCAGTAAGGCCTTACCTAGATTATCTATGAAACTAGGCTTGCCCAAGAGGAAGGTGAAGATTCAGCTGTTCAGAGGAACACTCAAAAGGGTTATAGAGATGAGCAGTTGTGATAGGGGGTATTCTCAGAAAATAGGGGGAAAATGCTGTTTGCCAAAACTACCCACTGTTATGTCATACATTAAAATAAGCATGAATTGCTCTTAGATTTCAGTAGCTGTGTATTTATAAAAGAATATATGCTCTGAGCAGTGACTGGTTTTCTGGGTAATTGGAGCAAAATTTTAAGAAATTTAAGTATAAAACTGATTTGAACCTGAAAATGCTTGTAAAAGCCAGAACTCTGCCGGTACCACATTGGGAAAGATCTTGCCAGATTGAGTTTCAGTGTTAGTAGATTCAGATTTGTGTGCTCTGTTACCTGATTGGTAGCTAGAAGTGGTTATCTGTGTATAACCGAGTTAGCAAATGAACTTCGATGAATCAAAAGAACACCTTCCAAAATGTAAGACTGGAATGTGAACTTAAAGAACCATGACCCTGGCTTCTCTCACAGATGCATGGTAAAGTAAACCAGCAGGAATTGTATCTGAAATATTTTCTGATAGGACTACAAATGTCAGAAATGTACTCAGTGCAAACATTTCCTACTACTTTGGGGTCAATCCTAACACGGTACCAGGGTTGATGTCACCCTTTCTCTAGGAAATAATAAAGAAATGGTGTTGTATCTTCATCCCAGAGGAAGTCAGAAGGGAATTTTGAATTGCTTATAATTATTGCCTTCTATTGGCCTGAATGAATTAACTGCCTCCTCAGGGAATGATGTTCAGCGTGTGCCAAAAAGATAGAGAACTTTAAGCTTGTAACTGGAGAAGTGCATCAGGAATTAAAGAGATGATGTCAGCAGATACCAAGATCTGCTGGAGGAGGAGAAATACATAGTCTATGATTATTCAGGGACTGGTTATTGAAGCTCTTTGTTTATCCTCTATTTTTTATTCATGTAATAAGGCAACATTTTATTAAAGTTCTACTGTATGACAGGCTCTGTGCTAATGCTTAATGTGTGTTTAACTCACTGAAATAGGTACTATTGGTATTGTTTTACAAATGACAAAATTGGGACTAAGAGATTGAAACAAAAACCTGTCCAAATTTACTCAGCTAGCAAGAGCAGAGCTGAAGATTTAGAAAGAACCCAGATAGTTTGATTCTAACTCATGTATTCCTAATCATTATGCTACATTATCACCTCTGCCCTGAGGATTGGCCTGTGGCATAAAAAAGGAGACAAAACTTAAATCAATGAAAAGAATGAAGAAATTGTCTCCATTGAAGACTAGCTTTGCATTTTCAATGAGGTACATTTTTCCTGCTCTCTATTATCAAAATTAAGGGAATTAGATCTGTCAAGGTTTGGTTTTTTTTTTGCCAGGGCTGGGGGGTAGGGAATGTGGAAAACATCTGGTTGATAATTAAAGCAGTCTACTGCAAACTACATTATGATTGTTCCTGGTATCTAGAAATTTCCATAGCATTTATGGAGACTTAGATCAATCAGTACTCAATACTTATTATCCCTTTTACTGTAAATTTGACAATTAGGAAAAAAGCACAAGAATTGAAGTCTTCTCACATAATCTTTATGCATGAGTAATTCCCGGCATAGACTCCGAGAAAGATAAAGGAGGATAATAGAATAGAAGAATATGAGAAACTTGAAAATCTCAATATGTAAAAACTGGTGAAAGAGTGGAATGCTAGAGCATTTTATTCACCCTTAAGCTTGCAGGAAAAAATAATCAGTGGGGATCAACTTATCCCATCTTATCCAATTGTCTTCCTGGCTGAGCAATTTGGTATTTGAGATTTGACTGTATTTATCAAAACCCTAATACTGTACTTAGAATATTCTCAATCAGCTTTGCTTCATTCTTTAGGATTTGGGGGGCAATTGTACCTTGTAGGATAAGTTACTAATAGATATTTTTTTCTTTTTATCAAGTAGTCATTTATGAGGAATTTAATTTGATTAAGTAGAGGATATTAAACACTTTTCTACTAAGAACCGTTATGGCTGACACTAAAACTCTGTTGAATGACACAAAAATCCTTCATTCATTTATTTTTTCATTTTAGTGTTTGAAAAGCTGATAATACCTTGCTTAATCTTTGGTTTGCTGTCAAAAATATGTTTCTTCTGGCCAAAGATAGTAATAACTGTTCATGGTTCCACAAGGCCATAATGCAGTCTGGTCCTCTTTTTTTTGCCATGGGAATATAAACTTAAGACTTATGATTGGGGTGTTTGCCTGGCAAAGTTGGAATCAGCTTTAATAACACAATGAGAATTTTATAATGCCTGCAGAGTCTATAAGAAGTTGCCACAGTTCCCTGGAAATTTCCAAGTGACTTAGTATCTTAAATTCCAAGTCACCTAGAAACTTTTGCCTCAGAAAGTTTTTGGGGTGTGCTTTCTTTTATCTTGATTGAAAGAAACAAGCAATTGAAATAATAATAAACACCATTTATTTTATCCAATTTGTTCTAGGAGTGAGAGAACCTTCAATTTGTGATCCAATCTGCGACATCAGTCCTAGTGAAAGAGGGTGCTAGTTATTAATAATTACCACAGGTGTAAAACAGGTTTATCTGAGTAAGTGTTGTCCTCCAACCTGGCAGCAGTTGTCCTAGACATGAAGTAGTTCATAACCATAGAAATAGGAAAGTCTTAAATAAAATTCAAAATATTTCAGAAAGCAACATTACTTCCTTCCCTGGAGGCCTCTGAGAGTACATTAAATAGCTGCAGGATTTTATTTCAGGTGTTTCCTCTACATGGCCAGGTTTCAAATTCTGAGCTTGCAAGGGTAGCTGCTCTATTTAGTTCACCTTCTTAGTACATGTTGAGTCTAAAAATCTCATTGTTTCTTTATAACCATTTTTCTTTTCAATTCAAGATTCAACCATTTCTTCCATGGATTGCTGCTTCTCTATAAGAAGGAACAGATCTACAAAACACCAACTATGTGCAAGCATGATTACTAGTTAATTATCCTTCTAATAACTACCACACATTCCCTCTGGTTCTTCTTAATAGCTCCAAGAAAATCATGAAAAGCTTACTTCCGAGTTTTTGCCCTTTCTTTAATTCTTAGGTTTTAAAAATCTGACTTCCATCTGAAACATTTTCTGACCACTCCACCAATGTATTGTAATTCTTATTGTCTCCTTTTCTAAGTTCTTGGAACATTTAGTATTTTTGATGTTCATTAGAAGCACCATTTATTATTATATTATATTTGAGAAATATTTTTGAGTGCATATATCATAACATCTCAATTAGACCATGAATTCTATGGTCTAATAGATAAGGACCAAATCTTTTACTTTTTTCTTTTTGAAGATAAGATAAGGACCAAATCTTTGAAGATAAGGACCAAATCTTTTACTTTTTTCTTTTTCTTCTCCTCTCTCACAACTAACACAGACTCTTGCTATGGCAAAAATCTATTGTCATATACTCCTAGCCCATACTCTCCCTTCTGTCTAGAATAAACACCCCTCCACCATAGCAATGAGGACCCTTACTCATAGGTGAAATGGCTGATTGCTCGCGGCTGATTTTTACTAAGATGGAACCTGATCCAAAATGGACCAATCAGATTCTAATTTCTGAGAATAGGGACCAAGGGAGAACAATTGATCTTTGTTGATTGCTTTTACTGAATCAATGTAAAAATAGAGGTGGGGTGGGCATTTTTGGTCATGTGGATAGAGAAGTCCACGTGGCATAAAAGCAAGAAGAATAAAGCCAGTCTTCTAGGAGAAATAGAAGTGAGGGTCCATGTGTTAGGAAGATGGAAAAAATAATCTAATCTCTGGCCAAAACCCCTTCCAATCACTCTCTTCTGTATGTTCCAATTTCGTCTTCTCCATAGTACTGATCAGAGTTTGAAATTATCTTTTTCGCTTATTTGGTCACGTGTATATTTTCTATCTCCCCCTTCTGGAATGTACTTCATGACAGCAATGATGTTGGTGTACTCACTGCAGCCTCTCTTGCACCCAGAATAATGTGTGTAATATAGCCAAACTCAATCATGCATGTTGAACAAATGGCTCTATGAATAAACATTTAAACTAATTCCTCTCTCTTAGCCGTTAAAGGGACTAGGGGATAGAACGTGTTGGTACCTTCGGAAGGAAAACCAGAACGTGGGGTATGACTGGGAACAGGGTGTCATAGGGCAGAGTTCTTGGCCAGGCTGAGATCACACAGTGGTTTAAAGGAAGAAGAAGAGGGAAGAAGTGACAGGTGACAGGGAAGAAGCAGCCAGTGCCAGAAGAGATTCTGGGAGGAAATGGGAGGATAAGGTTTCTATGTGGACATTGTGCTGTTTGCTGCCCTGTGTGTGAACAGCCAGTGCACACCTCCACACAGCCAGCTGCCAGGGTAGCCTGAGAAAAGGGTGGAAAACAGAAGCTGGAGATAACAGAAGACTTGGGGCCTTTCACAGCAAGTGCAAACTTTCACACCTGTCAGCTATAAATCAAGAGGTTTATGGGGCTGCAATATTTACACTCTAATTAAAAAATCATAAAGCAAGCACCCTTCCAGGTTGCAGAAAACAAAACTCCAAAACTTCTACAGTAGCGCTGTTAATCAGTGACTCCTAACGATCGGCTGCCCAGATCGGCCGCTCACTCAACCGCCAACAGCAAATGAGACAACAGGGCAGAGTGGGATTTGCACCGGAGAGCAGCCTTTGGGGGTGGCCGTGACCTGGCCTCAAATTTTCAGCTTGCTGCACAGTCTCTATCAGGGCTTAGGAAAATACTGTTGACAAGAGTAGTTGGCAGCTTAGGTTTGTTTTTCTCCTGTCTCCATGTGGAACTGAAGTCCATTTACTAAAGTGAATATGGAGGGGGAGTGAGGCTCTTTGAGGAGGGTCAGTGGCAGACACAGAATCCAACACGGGGGAATAAATGGCCTATCAAAGTGTCAGGCCCACCCCTTGCACCTAAAATTGCACACCTGAGAACTGGGCACAGCTGAAGTTCACCACAATCCTGTTTTTCTGGTGGCTCTTCCCTGCACCCAGAGGCCAGGCTGTGCTGCTGGTGGTGGCATAGAACAGCCCAGGTGGTCACTCGAGCTCCTGCATTCTCACCTCCCTCTCGCTCCCCCTCACATCATTCCAGCTTCAGGGCCTTCTTTCGGCTCCTGGGAAGGCTGGTGCTCTCTCCCCATCGGGGCCTTCACCAGGTTCTTTCTACCCACTCTTCACCTAGAGGGTCCCTTCTCAATTTTCAGATCACCATCTTAGAATGGTCTGCTCTAAATGGGAGAAGCCATCCCCATATTTCAGTCTTAAAACACCCTAGCACTGTCCTCCACTGTGCTTTCCACAATCGGAAGTGAAGCATTCAGGCTTTTGTTTATGTGTTTGTCTGTCTCCTGCCCCCAGCTGTTTACCCCGTGAGGGCCAGTACCATGGCATGGCTCTTTTACGCACCACTGAATACACAGGACCTAGCACAGTGTCTAGCACAGAGAAGCTGAATTCACACTCTTTGAATGAATCAATGAATCAATGAGTGCCAATAAATTATGTTTCCCAGCTTGGGTTTCCAAGATGACAGCAAGGGTGAAACATCCACAAAGAATTAGTCCCTGTTTTCTTTCTCTGTCACCTCCTAATCTGGTTTATACAATATGGAATTTTGTTTCCTTCCCTCTCTAACACCAAAGGGGACGCTAATAGTGTGAATTTCAACAGCTGTAGTAAGAAGACGAAAGCCACAGTTTGGCAGGTATTAACTTATACCACTTGGAAAACACTGCTGGGCGTGGTGGAGAAAATCCTTGCTTTTGGTAGACCTGGTTTTGAATATCGCCTCTTATATGCATTAGAGTAAATTATTTTACCGTTAGCAGCTTCTGTTTCCTCATCAATGCAATAAGGATGAAATGAACTACTATATTTGGAAGTCCTTTGCAAATGATAGAGAAGTCATGATCATTTCCTGATTTTCATGCCACTGACTGTAAGGGTGCCTGTAGTCTATGTGAGAATTAAAAGAGTAAATTAGTGGAAGATACTTAGAACAATGCCTGGCACATAGTGGTGCCTGTGTTTTGGGGGGTGCCCTGCCTGCAATCCATGGTAACTAACTTCACACCCTCTTCCACCCTCTGCCACCTGGATAGGATCTTCTCTGTGCCCTCTGTGGGGGCTGTCCCGTTTTCATTCCCTAGCAAAATGCTTTGCCTTTGGCCCTGCCCATTTGGTTACATGTCGGAGGACACTTGCAAGGCCTCTGGGAATATTGCTGAAAGCACTAACCCTGTCACCCTCCATGGTTCCTGTTTCTCGGGTTGTATTCATTTTATTAGCAAAATACACGGGCCCAGTGACATGTAATAGACTTCTACTTCCAAAGATAATTAGAGCTCCATTCATTTGCTGCTTCAATACAAAGACGACCACAAAAGGAAACCGTGTTTTATGGGCACATGCTCCTAGCTCAGATCCCTCTGGTGTTGTACTGTTGTGGTGCTTGTGAAAAAATAAATCCTGGGAAATCTGGGTTGCATTAGGATTCCTGTTAAATACAGGAAAGAAACAGCTGATGCCTGAATTTGCTAATTTCTGCTGATTCGGTTAGAGGGCGACGCACTCAGCTAACGAGGGAAACATTCAGGTTTCTGAACTAAAGCTTGGAAACAAAGTGTAGGTTGTAATCAGTGCATCCAATGTTAGGTTGGAATCATTATTTAGTGAACACTTCCCAAAGAAATTAGAGAAGATTTCCAAGCTTAACAGAGTTTGCTAGATCATTCCTTCTCATTGACATGATATAACAAAAATACAATTCCCTGCCCCTCCTTCAATTCTGGGATTTATAAGCAATGCTCAAGTGACCTTGTTTTCAGGTGCCATGGAAATAAGACAGATACTGTTATCTCACCTGACATGGACGCTGTATAACAGAGAGGTTGTGATTTATCAAAGATCACACAGTGAGTCACTGCTGAAATCACAGGGCAAATGTTCAGGTTCTCATCTCATTGGCAACAAATGTTTTGTTCTCCAGGCTAGGCTGTTGCCTCTAAACTCTCATCATATGCTCCTGCACACACACACACACACACACACACACACACACACACACCTTTACAGCTGAAAAATTATCCCCAGGAGTTCTACCTTCCTATCCTCCCACCTATCCACTCTCTAGTCATTGTCCATCCCAGCGAGGATTGCCAGATTCAACAAGTAAATATACAGGACACCTAGTGAAATTTGAATAAACAACAAATACTTTTTTTTAGTATAAGTAAGTTTCATACAACATTTAGGATATAGTTTTACTAAAACATCTTTTATTGTTTATGTGATATTTAAATTTCACCAGGTGCCTTGCGCTTTTATCTGGCATACCTAATCCCATCACAAACATTGACATCTTTTCCATTTATCTCCTAATTTCACAATTCTTCCATCTACTTTTCCACTTCAATCCCTCTCATTTCAGATTTCAGCTAAACACCTTACAACTTATTTTCACAGTGTTTCCAAACCTCTCTCCAGAGTCGAAGATGACTATAGAGACCCCCTCAGGAGCACTCATTTTTGGTTTCCGACCTGAATGCTGGAGAGTGCGACTTTGGGCAAGGGTTGTGCTCTCTCCCAAGGTCAGCTTCCTCTTCTGTAAAATGTCAGCATTTCAACAGTTCTATCTCGTAGTCCTGTTGTGAGACTGAAGGACCATGCCATCTCTAGCACATAGTGTGAGCTCATTAAGTTGGCATGAGATGTCCGCTAGTGTTGTAGGGTTGCTCTTTCTACGTCTATTGTCATTTTACAGATAAGAACACCAACTCTCAGAGAGATGAAATGAGTTGGTCATGTTTACTTAGTAACAATGCTGCTAAGTTTTCAAGAGATAGTTTCTGAGACTTTCTTTCAAATGTCTAATTCAATGTTTAAATCTAACCTCCCAGACTTCTGTCACTTGAAGACCAATCTGGTAGACACTATTAGCCATTTACCCAATTGCCATTCCCATTGCTTTATTGCTTGCTTGCTGGAAGAACCTCAGTTTTAGGAGGTGCCTCTGCCCAGCCACAAGTGTGCAGTGGGAAGTGCTCTCCTTCCTGCCCAGGCAGTGAACTGTTATCATGTGACTGGCTGCATGGATATGTGACCCTTCATAGCCAACGGGAGCTGAGGTATCCTGAGGAGCTTCTGAAAAAGATTTTCCTTGGTAATAAAAATATACGCATGGGAAAAAAATGCTTTTCTGCTCTGAATATGGCTATGTCAAAATATAATTCTTGAAACTGTTACAGTCAACTTGTGACTAGAAAGGGAGAGATCTCCAATGCCCTGAAGATGGCGAAGTAGGCAGAAGGAAAACATCTGTATCCTTGGGGGTTACTGAGCTACTGAATTTTCTGTGTAACTGTCTTGACTATAGATTTCTTATTTTTATGAAACTATCATTCCTTTTTCAATTTAAGCACTCTTTGTCTATTACTTGCAACCAAAAGCACCCTAAGTGATGCAAAATTCCAAGCGGTACAAGAAAGAGATGGATTAAATGATACTCATTTTCCTTTGGATCTTTGCAAAACTACATACCCACTTAACATATTTTTGGATAAAATTTTAGCTAAGAGGACTTTCTTTACCTCATATACTCGATTGTCTAAACTGGTAGTGAGCCATTTGCCTCAAGTGGAAGGGCTTCTTTTGAGGATGTGGCTTTGGCACCATAGGCAGTCCTTCCCATAAGACTTTCAAAAAACAGATTTTTCCCTAGGAAAGCACAAAGAAAACTGCTTCTTTCTCATATAGGTTGCCTTTCTAGGGCACATGGAAATCTAGGTTCTTTGGACATCTCCAGGAACTTATTATACCCCTTCCAAATTTAGCTTCTTTTTAATGTGTCT
The DNA here is from genome assembly GCA_008086735.1 of Cheirogaleus medius. NCBI lineage: Eukaryota > Metazoa > Chordata > Mammalia > Primates > Cheirogaleidae > Cheirogaleus > Cheirogaleus medius. Next base: position 122,385,641 of record VBSM01002608.1, on the reverse strand, counting down.
CTTTCATGTCACATATACATATGTGTGTGTGCATATATATATATATTTATATATATTTATTTACTATCAGTGAACAAGTGTTTGTTGAGTTTGTGCTCAGCTTTCTGTTAAGTCTTGGAGGCAACAAAAATATACAAAGAAACTGACCTCAAGGTGATTACCTTCTCTTTGGGAAGATATTTTAATAATAACAATAATATGTTTATTAATTTAGAGTTTAAAAATGTTTTCAAATATAATATCTTATCCTGGACAGTACTTAATAAAGTTCTAAATTTGGTAAAGTCCTATAATACATGGAATAACAATATAAAAACTATGTTTTATGCCAATATTCAAGGACTATATCAGTAGGTTTCAGATTTCACAGTGCATCAGAATCACTTAGGAAACACCTGCTAAAATTTTAGATTTCTGGGGTCTCCCTTTCAATAGGAGTATGATTCAGTAGGTCTTAAATGAGAAACAAAAACTTGTTTTCTTTTTTTAAAATAAGTGTGCATATGATTCTGATGCAGATGGTCCATAGGCCATTATTGAGGAACATTTAACCCATAATAATCAAAATTATGAACCAGGAAGTGGTGAGTCCAGTGTTGGCTTAAAACAGCAGTTCTCAAAATGTGGTCCCTGAATCATAAGTATAAGCATTGACTGGTAACTCATTAGAAATGTTCAAGTTCTTGGGCCTTACCCCAGACCTGATAAATGAGGGTGAGATTCAGCAATGTGTTTTTTAGCAAGTCCAATGGATGATTCTGATATATGCCAAAAGATTAAGAACCACTGACTTAAATATCTGAGAAGTTTCCTTGGAGAAAGAAGAACTTGAAACACACTTGGTAAAATGTGGATAGGATGAAAAAAATGAGAAGTCCACTCCCTATCAGCTGATGGCTAATCCAAGGCAAGAAAAGGGTCATGAGTAGAGTGCATAAGATATTAGTTAAGAGGAGCCTGGCCTGGCACAATAGAGGTCAAAACTAAGGGTTGCCTTACTATGTTCATGCGCTGACTTGGGGATGGCATAATTTGCCTGAAGATTAGGAGCCTTTTCTGGGATCTTGTAAGTGGGTTGCTTTTTGGTTATAACTTCCAATTTGGCACAAACCAGTTGCTTCTCTGCCAAATAAGACATGGTAGTGAGCTTCTTTAGGGTGCCTAGGAACCACCTAGACAGCCCTTCTTCTGATTCACCCTCCTCTAGCTGTTGGTGATAAAACTGGGCACAGGGGAGTGAAGGCAGCTGAATAAAAACATCTTGTTTCTCCCTTTTATGCTTCTAGAAGGAAGGGATTCTTCTCAGTCAGATTCCAGTAGGGTTTTCAATATCAGTCCAGTTGGTGGGTGAGCTCAAATAGCTGTTATGATTTTGATCATCAGTTTCAAGAACTTCAGGGTTCTTTGGTTGGGTTAATTCAGATTATCATCTTCCATAGCATTCTCTTTGGTCAAACAATTCTAGCTTTGTAAGTATTGAGCAATTTCCCCTGTTGAGCTCCTCCTTAGAGAAGTTAGAAATGGGTCTTTGCCAGGCAGGAGAAATGATAAACTTCATAGGTTTGGTAGCAAGAGTTGGAATACTCGTAATAAGGTCTCTAGAGGCTTAGCTTTGGCTGGGATTCTTGGCTTTGTTTAGAGAAGCTGGGCCTGTTGGAGGGGACCGGCTGCCAGGATTGCTCTCAAACCTGCTTCTCCCAGCAGTCGTACTTGTAGAACTTGAAGAGACCTGTTGCCAATCTTCAGGGTTTTCAAAGGTCTGGAAAGGGTATCTGGGAGGCAGCTGCTCCTTGGACCACTCTACTTTTCATAAGCACTCTCTAAACCTGAGGAAACTCCTTGCTTATATTCAGGCCTCCCTAAAGGACGGGAAAGAACACCTTATAAGCAGAAGCTTATAAGAAATCTCCTCTACAATATCAGTGCTCTTCAAGCCTGGAAAGACCCAGCATTGGATGTTAGGCACCAGCAAAGATCTGGAAAGATGATATGGAGGCAGAACCCACACAAATGCAACCTCCAAAGAGCAGGACTTCTGAACCTGAGATTTACTGTACTTTAAACCCCATAAAAGACTGGGAAGGACCCCTTGAATGCAGAGTCTCCACTGAAATGTACCCCACGACTGCAGCACTCTCTGGTCCTGCAGAGGTTTGCTGGACTTTATTGCTCGCTAAGGACAAAGAAGGATATCTGGCAGGCAATGGCACCATAAAAATGCACCCCACAATAGCAGCTTTGTCTTCACAGAGAAACTTCAGAGACTGAGAGCTTGACTTCAGGCCTCCCCCGTGGCTGGGAAGGGCATCCTGCTGCAGCGTTCTCTCTGAACCTGAGGAGATTTGCAGGACTGTGGGCTGTCAGGGACTGGGAAGGCTGTCTGGGGAACCGTGGCTCCACAGCAAAGCCTCTCTCAGTAGCAACACCCACTGAACCTGACGGTACTTTTGCTCGACATTAGAGCTCTCCAAGGGCTGGGAGCGATTTCTGGCAGACAGAAGATCCAGAGCAATGCTCCCGTCCACGGCTGTGCTCTCTGGCCCTGAGGACACTCCTCGCTCCAGGGGCTGAGGCCACCCTGTCTGGAAGGCAATCCTCTTTTTAAACCCCGCACTGGTAGCCACACTCCAACTCTGCTTCATGTTGCACTGTCGGAAACTTACAGTTCAGTCAAAGAGATAAAGGAGGCTGAGGAGCCTGTGTTTGTCCAGCCATGAAACAGGCCAGTTAAGCGGAGGCCTGGAGAGAGAGGCGCTCTCTCTTCCCCGCGAAGCACCCAGACGACAGAACGATAGGTTGTGGCTCCGTGGCCGCTGCTGGCTTCCTTCGCCGCTTGTTTCTGAAATTGGCTCCAGTTCGGAACGTGGCGCTGGATGCTGGAGACTCTCTCCAACATCGCCCATGGTAGGACTGTTGCAGCCTCAGTACCATCGTGTTCCTCAGAGCAGCATCCTGGGCTTAGCGCACATACAATAGGTAGCGAATTTAGAGTATAAATTGTTTATGTTGCTAACAAATTACAGACAGTCATCCCTTGGTATCCGAGGGGGATTGGTTCCAGGAAACACATGCACACATGTACATACACACACACACAAACACACACACACGGATACCAAAGTCTGCAGGTGCTCAAGTTGCTTATATAAAATGGCTTAGTATTTGTAGATGTGAAACCTGCAGATACAGACAGCCAACTCTGTGTGCGTGTTTATTTGAGTAAATTATATATACAGTAGTTAATTGATTTACCTATAGATAGACTATGTAGTGTCTTATGAGAGTAAACGTATAATGGAAGAATTAGTTTGATTCAGGTACTCTTTTAAGAGCTTCTACATGGGTAACTGCATTAAATTATCATAATAATCCTGAGGCAGCTTTTTCATCCCTGGCACAGTTAACATTTTGGGCCTGATTACAGCTTGCTGTGGAGGCTGCTCTGTGCACACTAGGATGTCTGGCAGCACCCCTGGCTCTGCCTACTAGATGCCAGTAACCTCCTTCTCAGCCCCACCCCCAGCTTTGACAACTGAAAATATCTCCAGACATTTTCCAATGTCCCTTGGAAGACAAAACTGGCTTCAGATGAGAACCCCGCCCTAAGAGGAAGTCCCCTTTTTATAGATGAGAAAACTGAGGCTTAAAAGGATTGACTATTTGCCCAAGTCCAGGCAGCTTTCAAGGACCAGACTCAAGATTTAAATCCTGTCTGTAGAATTAGAGCTCTCAACAATTCTCTGATCACAGAATGATAATGTCTTTTAATATCTAATGTCTACCAAGTCACTCAAGATACTTCCAGCAACCTCACAGTTTTTGGCTGTCACTACTTGATAGATAGAAGATTTTGCATTTCTAGTGGCCAAGATCACTGAAAGACTTAACATCGGATCACACATGTCTGTACCTCTTTGAGAGATCAGGAAACGTGAAACGTTTTAGTGTGGTTTCTACCTGTGATAGGTAGGAAGCCTAATTTTGTCACACCCAGAGAACATTTTTAACAACCTGAGTGAGGGGGAATGACTTTGCTATCGTTGTGTCTAACAAGGTCACCGAACTAGGTTTGACATCCTGCCTAATGCTTGATGATTCGCTTCCTAAGGCCTCAGATGATTTCTATGCTACAGGTGCTGCAAAGATCAAGGAGTTGGCGTCTACCAAGTGCCTGGAGATCTTGAACGCATTATTCTTCTACAGTACTTTTCATTCATTTGCCAACCAGAAAGAACATAAAACTAGTAGCTGAAACTCATTAATCAGAAACAGTATGTAAGAAAGCTCAGAGATTAGGCTTTACAAGGTGTTATCAAATACCACCCTTACCTGTCAACAGTGTTGAGGTAAGGGGAAAAGTGCATCCAAGGTACTGAATCCAAAATGACAGCAAACACCTGTTCTTTGTCTGGTAGGACTTCCTGGATCTTATTGGATAGATTGCTGGCTCTTTAAGATTCTGTGTCTCTCAAAACAGAAACTTTTGTTTAGCTCCATTTTTTCTGGGTAATTGCATCAGTGGTAATGCATTTATGCTCTGAAAATATGCTATATCTAATTCTCATAATCCTAGCTTAGTAAATGGTTTGTGCTTGTTATTTCAAACCCATTTTCCCACAAGCCTATCATTGCCAATGCTTTATTCATTATGGGATCATTAATTAAATGTGTGCATTACCTCATCAAGCTTGTGTTTACCATAAACTGGCAAGATATGTCACTGTCATTTATAAGCTGGTAAGCAGAGAGTTACAAAAAACACCCAGGTCACAGATCCATATCCAGCATTTACTTTTAAAGTTCTTACTTATCCCACATATGAAGTGACAACCTCAATTTCAAGGATAAACAATTTTGTTGAAATCTCTTCAGTCACCCAAACCCTGACCAATGACTTTTGTTTGAAAGGTATTTATGCCTCTTTAATAAATGTAATAAATGTTATGTTAACTCGTTAGGGTTAAGAAATTGGTTTAAATGTTCTGGAGGTATTTTTAACCAGGTTGATGAATGTGTGGGTGATTAATGGAGAAGGATGTGGGGAGAGAAAACAGAGAGCAAGCTTGTTTTGGCCTTGACAGCCCTATTTCTCAACCCTCCAGACATTCATTTCTTGACTCTGTGATGTCGTTTGGGGCCTCCCTGCTACTTTCCTTCAGTCTACAAGTGCCAGCGTTTCATAAGAGCCAGCAAAAAGCATGCAGTAGGCACAGCAGGTAGAGCACTGTACTCAGACGACCATTGTCCCAGTGACACATGGCAGCATCCAGTGTCTCCCTGTTGGAAGGGGCTCTCTGCTCCAATCTGACCCAGCCAGGACTGCTCCTTCCCTTAGCGACTTGAAAGCCGTGGGAAAACTCCAGTACTGCCCATTTCATGTAATGCTTCAAGGAGAAGTCTCCAGCAGAGAAGAATTATATATTGTCTTTTATGAATAAACAAACATAAGGGACCAGGCCCAAGTCTGACAGGACGTCAGCAAAGATCCTTGGTGGGAAGGATTTATTATAAACTGGGTGGGAAATGCACGGGGCTGTTAGTGTGAGCCTTGGCCCCGTATATTCTTCCTTGTCCCCATTCCAAGCAGGTAGTTAGGCCTTTCTGCTTTGTTGATGGGGGGATTTGTGTTGCCATCAGAGAGAGGTTGCTTTAAGAAAATGTGTTTGTTGTCTTTGGTTTTCTACAAGCCTGAACTCCTTGGGGTTATGGTGCAGAGGAAGGAGAGAACTGAAGATCAGGAGAGAATGATGAGGGAAGATCCTGTCCCCATCTCGGCCCTGGTTGAGAAGCAGACACTTTCTTTGAGAAGTGGGATCTGTGCCCCATTCTTCAGTAGTGCCACCTACAGGTGGCAGGGCCTCTAGTCTTTCTTGGGAGGAAATGAAGTATAATGAAGGAAATCAAGTACTATGATGAAAACCGTGGACTCCAAAATGAGTTTGCCTTGGTTTGAATCCCAGCCCACCATTGTGGGGCTACCAGGCCTAGTTCTACTTAATTCTCTGTGCCTTGGTTTACTTATCTGTAAAGTTGTAATAATTAAAAAAAACTCATGTAGTCTATGTGAGAATTAAAAGAGTAAATTAGTGGAAGATACTTAGAACAATGCCTGGCACATAGTGGGCCCTCTGTAAATATCAACTACAGTTATCCACATTTAAAACCAATAAATAGATCCGTGTTCAAGTTTGGCATAAAATAAGTGAAATTCTTGCCTTTAAGGGTCATCTTGCACTTGCACAGGGAGGATATTGTAGCTACCATGTTGGATTGAAGACAAGACAACCCTTTTTACTTTTTCTGAGAACCATCTACCTCCCAGGATTCAAGAGAAGTAGACTCCTCTACCTCACATAATCCTGAGTTTCAATTTGCCAGAAATCATGCAGGATGGGGGAGCAAATCAGATATTCAGTAATTTAAAGAAAAGGAAAAGAAATGTGGCATGTCTTGTACATTTGAGTTTTTTGGTTAATTTCTTACCAATCCACTAATAAGTTGTCACCTGTCTATTTCTTATTCCTTATATAGAGCAATCATGGTATCAGTGAAGACATTTATTGGCACAGCAGATCTAATTACAAAGAAATCTGATAATTCAGACTAATGCAATCTAGGAAATGGGCTTAGTGGGACTAGAAAGCTTTTTTCTAGGAAGGAGAGGGTCAAGTGGTGTGAGGTAGGGAATAAAGGTCATTCATAGCAGTGTTAAAGGTGAGAAAGAATGGACAAGAGGATAATCTTCAAGAAATTGTGTTGGGAAACTTGATATCCACATGCAAAAGAGTAAAGTTAGACCCTTATCTTATAAGCAAAATATTAACTCAAAATGGGTTAAAGATCTAAACATTAAAACTCAAAACTATAAAATTCGTAGAAGAAAACATAGGAAAAAAACTTCATGACATTCAATGTGACAATAATTTCTTGGATATGACACCAAAAGCATATGCAATGAAAGCAAAAATAGACAATTGGAACTACATTAAATTTAAAAATGTCTGTGCTTTAAAAGACACAATTAACAGAATAAAAAGGCAAACTATAGAATGGAAGAAAATATTTACAAATCATACATCTGATAAGAGGTTAATATCCAGAATATACAAAGAGCTCCTATAAGTCTACAACAATAACAACAAAAAATAAATAACGTAAATAAAACTGGGAAAGGAATTAAATAAACCTTTCTCCAACAATGATATACAAATGGCCAAAAAACATATGAAAAGATGCTCAACATCACTAATAATTAGAGATATGCAAGTCAAAACTACAATGAGGTATCACGTCACACCCATTAGTATGGCTATATATAAATAGAAACAGAAAATGACAAGCATTGGTGAGGATGTGGAGAAATTGGAACTCTTGTGCACTCTTGGTGGGATTGTAAAATGGTGTAATTGCTATGGAAAACCATATAACAAAAAACTGAATTAAAAATAGGGCTACCATATGATTAAAAATAGAACTTTTAATACCATATGATTCAGTAATCCCATTTCAGAGTAAATATAAAAAAGAATTGGAAGTAGAGTCTGGAAGAGATATTTGCACACCCATGTTCATAACAGCATTATTTACAGTAGCCAAGAGGTAGAAGCAACCCAAATGTTCCCTGGCAAATGAATGATAAACTATACAATGGGACATTGTTCAGCCTTAAAAAGGAAGGAAATCCTACCACAAGCTACAACATGGATGAACCTTGAGGACATCATGCTAAGTGAAATGAGCAAGTCACAAAGAGACAAATATTGTGTAATTCCATTTATATAAGGTATCTAAAGTAGTCAAATTCATAAAAACAAAATGGAATGGTGGATACCAAGAACTGGAGGGAGAGGAAGATAGGGAGTTATTATTTAGTAGGTATAGAGTTTCAGTTTTGCAAGATAACAAAGTTCTGGAGATCTATTATACAACATGAATATACTTCCCACTACTGAACTATTCATTTAAAATTAGTTAAGATCATAAACAACAACAAGAACAATGGAGGAAAGCCTCAATTTTAGGAACCAAGACTCCTCAACGTTCTGTAGGAAAGTGAGGTCTATGGCTGCAGTGATAGGGTCATAGGAGCAGGCCGACTGTCTCTTTCAGCAGGGGCAGTTCCAAAAAGGGGTGCCAGTGAAGAGATATCAGTGGACAACCTTCCCAAGAGCTGGGTAAGTACCTTCTTCAGTGCTGCACTGCCCAGCAATCATGCAGAAGCAACAGCTGCTGCCCAGACCAAGTGTTTGCTGATTATAGCTGAAGCAAAGGGAGGAGAATTACAGAAACAAGGGGTCCTCCTGCAACAGAAGCAAGAGGCATTGCAGGCCTAAAAGACCAGCTGGACATCCTATGTATGAGCAGCATCCTCTGAAAGATACAATTTAAAGGACTTTTATAGGAAGAGCAGAGATTCTACTCCTCTGTGAAGTGACCCTAACCACTCCTGGGCAACGTGTCCTCGTCCAACAGATAGGAATAATTTATGCCTTCTCTGTCTGCTTTTGATAAGGTTGCTGTAAAAATAAAAAATAAAGTTATTTTCATAAACATGAAAATATTTTATGAACTGTAAAGTGTCTTAAAGTGTAGAGAATAAATTTGAGGAGGGAGCTCATCCCACTCTAGAAAGAGTTAACACTAGAAAATCCAGCAGGTCACCAGGCGAAATTATCTTCCATGAGAAGATGAAACAGGAGCAGATAGATCACACCAAGACCCAGGTTTTCATTCTATCCTATCTACTGGTAGCTTCATTCATTCTAGAGCATGCTAGTGGGCATTAGGAGAACAGCATCACTGAATGAGCTCTGTGGATAGTGGAGCGGCCTGGAACAACCAATTAACATCTCTGGGCCCCAGTTTTCTCACCTGTCACAGGAGGAGGTTGCTCTCTAGATTACCTTCCATCTCTGGCATTCTCTTACATTCTAAAATGATGTTGTTTTTATCCCTCTGTTACTGCAACAAATGCTGGGTGTTGTGTTTCCATGAGGGGAAAGAGTAGCATTAACTTGGAAGTACATGAGTTCTTCCTTCTTGTCAAGGAGAGTTTTTATCTGTGAAAAGTGGACTCATTCATGTGAAGCTCAAAGCTGAAAACTTGAATTTATTACAGTTATACCAGAATAATCTCCTTATACTTGCTCCCTTCCTGCCTCTCCTCCTTCCCCTATTCCTTTCTTCCTTCTTTGCTTCCTTCTCTCATCCCTTTCTTCTTGCTATAACTTCCTCCTTTTGTCTTTCCTAAATGATATTCATCTCCTAACTGGTCTTCCTACCTGCATAATATCACAGTGGACATAGACCTGTGCCAGACATTGAATGTCACATTCGACAGGGCCTGCAGATAGGATTTCCATACATGGCCATCAGCCCTTCTGTCCCAGAAGAGTTGCTTGATAATCATTTGTTAACTACTCCATAGAGTCACATGAACTAAATTGAGAGATCACTAATGTTTGTCAGCTGATAAATTTAGGTAAGTACCCTGTAACTAATTGGATAATGGATAATTAACAACCCATTAGTTTATTTAGAATGGTGAAACTGGTTCTGTATGTATTGCCTGAGCCTTTCCTCCTCTTGCCCCTGAGATAGCCCCATTTCCTGATGATATGAATTCAAACAAGCTCGTGTTTACTTTTATTTCAGAAATCAGTTTTGCTCAAGAACCTAAAGAGAGATGTAGAGGTTTATTCAAACTTTAGGTCTAAAGCCACAAAAAATTATATAGCCTTATGGACTGCAGTTAAATATTTCAAAGGATAGAAATCAAATATAATTTCTCATTTATTAGCTAACAAAACAAAATCAGATGTAGAAATTAGGAAATATCTAGGTAAATCATAATTTTCATCTCTAAAATAGCAACTAGGTATAGTGTGGGTTTTAACATTTGAAGTTAATGGCACTGATATTTTCCAATTTTTTGCAAGGAAATAAAAAGAAAACATTTCTAGAACTGCCAATATGTGACTATTTGTTTCTCATTTTTAAGGATCATGCAAAGAAAAAAAACCTCATTATTGAATCACTTAATGAAAGTATTCTCAAAATTACCTCCAAATAGTCTTCTTGGTATACTCCGATTTAGGGCATCCTATTATTGAGTTTAGGTGAGTTGGTCAGGCTTATCTAGTTGATTTTATATATTCCACTTAGGATTAGCTGTGAAATCTAACAGAGCTGGTTGTGAATCTTGATGCCGCCACTACGCACTGTATAGTCTTGGGTAGGTGACCTAACCTTTTCATGCTTCTTTAAACTGAGAATTTTGCCTACTTTGTACAGTATAAGTTGCTTAGTGCAATGCCTGGCACAGAGTAAACATTAGATTAATATTAATTACTATTAGTAACAATAGCGTTCTCGTTGTTATTAAAGATATGGAACTAGGTATTCCTCCACATCTCTTTCAGTTTTAAAATGCTATAAATTTATGTTCCAGATTGCACTGACTTAAGATTTGAGAAAATTTAAATAAGACAACCTAGGGGCAGGAATTAGCCAACTCCAAGTTGATTTAACTTAGAAAACATTTTTTATCATGGACCTTTGGAGGTATATCAAGCAAGCTTTCAAGCCATTGTTTAAAACAAATTTCAAAGAATACCGTTGAATCCCACATCACAAACATTGTGTCCCATTAAAGTAAAATACAGTCTATTTTTTAAAAATTTTCCCTTAAGCAAATAGCCACGCTTTAAAAAATTAATTCTATTTCCAGAGTCCTGCTTTTACCATTAGGGCTTCAGTTTGACTTAGTGACATTGGCTTAAACTCGTATACCCTTTACTAATGTATCTCTGAAGCCGTTGACTTCCCTCTAGTACTCATAAGAGCCCAGTTGGGAAAATCAACTCGAAACATTCCAGTGAAAGGGAAAATATAAAGGAAACACACACACACACCACACACACACAATTTCTGAAAGCTCAAATGTCATGCAGAAAAAGCCTTTGATTTCCCTCGAACCACAATGAGCGCCATCCAAGACCAGCTTTCACGATGTCCACGTGCAACGCTGTTGAGTGGCTTACAACACGCTTCAGGACTCTAACAAAAGTCTTGGCAACTTGCTGTTGGAGTTTCTCAAAGCCACAGCAGTTCTTTCTCGCTTTTAATGAAATTCCTTTCTATTTCTCCAGGTATGACTCCCCTTGGACCAGCAAGGCATATTTTCTCCTTGAGTTAGGACAGCTTATGACAAATAATGATGGGGAATCAATAGACAGGAGGGAAATATTGGGTGAGAGGCTGAATGAATCTCTGAGATAAATTATTGACCATAGGCATGGCCAGCTCTCCTTTCACTTATATGTTCGTATTCCATCTCACTAACAACCTGAAAGAAAATCAAATATTTTGTTTGGGGGCTTCACTAATATCAGCAACTTTTACTATCTTAATGGCATTTTTATTGATCTCAGCTTTAATGGGAGCTGTATATATTTGATGTTGGTCATTTAAAGTAGAGGTGAGTAATAGACTTCCCCACTGAGGATCATAAAGCAGCTCCTTGTCTGGCAAGCACGGGAAGCAAATAGAAGACAGCATTTAATCTACTGTTCTACTGCAGTTATCAGGGACCGAGATGAAAAAAATTAAAATGTAAAGGTTGGAGCCTCCCCACTCCCATGCTTCTCACCCCCTCCTGTTTCCTTCCCCCCTTCAGCCCTCCCCACTCTGACTCCTGGGCACACTGGTCACCAGCAGACTAACAACAAAAGACCATTGGCGCAATGACCTTGGTTGTGGCATCACGCACTGGAGGAAAGAAATGAAGCCATTAGACTGAGGCAGGAGAACAGGTTATAAATCAAGCCATTTCCAATAAGCTGCCGTAATGGCCATCCATCATTGCCAGCCCAGCACACAGCAGACCATGGAGACACCGGGGCTGCTAAAGCTGAGACATAAACAATAATAATCCGGGCTTGATGTTTCAGCCCTTCAGGAAATTTAGGGACATTTGCTTTTCTTTTGTTTGTCAGAGGTGATATTTAAAGCATAAGATGTAATAAATAGAGGAAAGGTGACACGCCGGTACAGTTTACAAGCACTGCATTATGGGTGGGATTAAAGGGAGAGGAAAAAGTTGAATTCCAAAAATAGCCACCGCTTCTGGA
>VBSM01002608.1:122361748-122373410 GCA_008086735.1 Cheirogaleus medius | reverse complement strand
CACTGGAGATTGTTTACTGTGGCTTTGGGGGAAAAAAAAAACGCCAGGCAAAGAACTAGCCTTTCTAGTATGTCTGGTTTTTTTTCTGAAAGTCTTTAAAATTATTTCCTCAGGTTATTAGGATTTTATTTCAAAGCTGTGCCCACTGGAGCTCGCTATCCAGCATGTCTTTCCAGATTTCTCATTTCTATTCCACAACGCTTGGCCATCTCTGTCTTCATTTGATTACACAAAATATCCAGCCCATCTTTTTTACGTTATATGATATGTTCCACTACAAATAATAATGCCAAGTTTTAAAAATATATTTCAAGTCATTAAAGGTAGCTAACAGGTTTGAATGATCTTAAAATTTACAAGATTCCCCTTGTGAATTATGACCCTTTTTCAAACCACTCGCAAATGTTGTACAGTGAACTTGTTTTGCACCAAAAGCCAACAGCAATTAACTAAGCATAACTGAGAGACAACAACAAGATGTTCAAAGAGCAATTCTTAGAAATATAGGAAGGGATCGCAACCTTCCTTTCAAATTGTTCATTGCACTCTTTTAAAAAGCTCTAAATGTGTGCAGTTCTTACAGGGTATTTGTGTAATAGCTATAGTGCACACACTAGAAGAAGGTTGAGTGAAGTCCAACCAAATAGTGTAGTGGAAATATATGATTGAGGTGAAAACATATGATTTATGGAAATTGCAAAGCTTCTCAACAGAAAAAACTCATATACAGCCAGTTAAGACGATTTAGTCCCATTCACTTTCCTTTCTCCCTAAACTTAAGATTCATAAAAGAGGAAAATGTACACCTAGAGTGTTATACTTTGGTGAACCACCAGTTTCCAAATAGAATGTTTTAATTATATTTTCAGAACAGAGTAGGGTAAGGTGATGTGCTGTACAACAGATCAATGCAGGCAATGACCATTTTTCTTCCTGGTTGAAAAATAGGACTGCCGATTGCATGTTTGGGAACTGATTAAAATAACTGAAGAAGCTGAAGATGTTTAATCAAATACATTTAGAGACATGACATATTTTGATTCCAGGTAAGCCTGAGACATTTATCTAGAATGAGGCTATCCTCTCTGACAATTTTTAAGAAAATATTTCTAAATGCCTTTTGGCTTCTCTGGCACAAACATAGGATCTATCCAACTACTAGAGAGGGGAACTGAAAATGGATTTTTCCTTCATTTTTCTGCAGCCTCCTATCAGATTTGCCCCTTCAGCTAAGTGGGGAAATCTAACTGGGTTGATCCCAGACTTTTCAAGAAAATTGGCATTTATTTTTAATGGTTTGTCTAAATATTCCTATAATTAAGCATCTGAAGATGTTTTAATACAAACGTAATAGATTTGTTTTCTCATGAGCTGCTATTTAAATAGTCATTTATAATAAATATTTATAAGTGTTTATAAATAAAATATTAATTGCCTGAAATGACATTTTAATGTGGTGCTAACCATCAATGTAGTGCTGCATAGCATGAAGCTGTCTCACAAAATGTTTTGGAGGTTCTGACTCTGCATTGGCACCATTGTGGTGGTTTAAGGGACAGACGTAGCTGTGCGGTGTTTCCAGGGCTGCTCTCGGACGGAAGCAAAGCCCCTTCCGATGTTAGGATTGTTAGAAATGCCAAGCCATGAGCAACTTAACAATCTCTTTCCTCTTCCTCTGCTTGGTTTCTGCACAGAAACTCTACCAGAGATGAGAACATCTTGACTATGACTAACACTTTGCACAATGGAAGATTCCATCTTCTCTCAGGCACTTGTTCCAAGGCCCCAGTCTCTCCTTGTCTCTGGCCTTTTGATTGTGAAACCTTTCAGAAAGGGAAGGACACAGACCTGACTGCTCTCCAGGCTGCTCCCAACTTGTGCAACTTGTTCCATGTCAAGGCCAAATTGGATTAGGAAATGATAGATAAGGAGACAGGAAGAAAAGACGGTAAACAACCTCTACTAAGTTTTGTTCTGAATAAGAAAGAAAGAAAAAAAACTACTGTTAGCCTGTTGAAATTTCTTTTTAGATTGAGAGCCTGTCTATAGCTCACCTACCCAGGAGCAAACAGAATCTCTGTGGGCCTCAATATCTCCATCTGTGAACTATGAAAATAAATGTATGCTATTTACATATTTTTAGGGACACTAATGAGACCAACAGTTTATTTTTATTTATTCATTAATTGATTCAATTCATAAACTTCCACCATCTGCTGCAAAGACTCAATTAACTAATTATTAGATCCCAGTTTGCATGTATAATATTTTATAAAAATGCTAAAATGGTGGAGGCAGCAGGGTATGTGAGCAAGGTTGGATTTTTTTTTCTTGGAAGAGTATATCACACTTTTGCCTTGCGCTTATCTTCAAGCAAATTTGAATATCGTGAATCTTCTGTGTAATGTGAAGGGAAGTGCATCCAGTGGGCAATGACAGACTTTGGTTATTGGCTTAGGTTTAGTGTGTAGCATCTGGTGCTTTGCATGAATTTTCTAGTATATGTAAGCCTTGATTTCTACATTTATAAAATGAAGGAATTGGATGAAATGCTGCTGATGATAAGAATGTTAATAATACCTTACATTTATTTAGTTTTATCCTATTTAAAAAGTTCTTGTGGTTACAACATCAAACTTGATTCTTTAAAATGCTATCTTAAAGATAGGGGTTGATGATACAGGCATACCTTAAAGATGGTGTGGATTTGATTCCAGACCACTTCAATAAAGCAAATATTGCAATAAAGCGAGTCACACAAATGTTTTGGTTTCCCAGTGCATATAAAAGTCATGTTTACACTATACTGGAGCCTACTAAGTGTGCAATAACATTTTGTCTAAAAAATGCACCTATCTTAATTAAAAAATACTTTATCTCTCAAAATGCTAATGACCATCTGAGCCTTCAGCGAGTCATAATTTTTTGCTGGTGGAGGGTCTTGTTTCAATGCTGATGGCTGCTAACTGATCAGGGTGGTGGCTGCGGCAATTTCTTAAAATAATACAACAATGAAATTTGCTGCATCAATCAACTCTTCCTTTCACTGTAGCATGTAATGCTATTTGATAGCATTTACCCACATTGGAACTTTTTCAAAATTGGAGTCGGTCTTCTCAAACCCTACTAGTGCTTAGTTAGTGTTTTACCAACTAAGTTCATGGAATATTCTAAATCCTTTGTTGCCATTTCAACAATGTTCAAAGCATCTCTGCCAGGAGTAGATTTCATCTCAAGAAACCACTTGCTTTGCTCATTCTTAAGTAGCAATTCCTCATCCATTCAAGTTTTACCATGAGATTGCAGCAGTTCAGTCACATCTTCAGGCTCCACTTCTAATTCTAGTTCTCTCGCTATTACTACCACATCTGTAGTTACTTCCTCCATGGAACTCTTGAACCCCTCAAAGTAAGCCATGAGGATTGGCATCAACTTCTGCCAAACCCCTGTTATGTTGATATTTTGATCTCCTCCTATGAATCACAAATGTTGTTATTTGCATCAAGAATTCTAAACCTTATCTAGAGGTTTTCAATGTACTTTGCCCAGATTCATTAGAGGAATCATTCTCTATGGCAGCCATAGCCTTATGAAATGTATTTCTTAAATAATAATACATAAAAGTCAAATTTACTCCTTAATCCATGGGCTGCAGAATGGATGTTGTGTTAGCAGGCATGAAAAAAATATTAATCTTTTTGTGGATCTCCATCAGCTTGGGTGACCAAGTACATTGTCAATGAGTGGTACTAATTTGAAAGGAATCTTTTTTTCCCCTCAAAACTACTATCGTAGGTCTCAACACTGAGCTTAAAATATTCAGTAAACCATGCTGTAAATAGATATGCTGTCATCTAGGCTTTATTGTTCCATTTTTAGAGCATAGTCAGAATAAATTTATCATAAAGGCCCCAAGATTTTCAGAATGATAGATGAACATTGGCTTCAATTGAAAGCCACCAGCTGCATTAGCCCTTAACAAGAGAGTCAGGTTGCCCTTTGAAGCTTTGAAACCAGACACTGACTTTTCCTTTCTAGCTGTGAAAGTCCTAGATGGCATCTTCTTCCAACAGAAGGCTGTTTTGTCAACATTGAAAATACGTTGTTTATGGTAGCCACCCTCACCAATGATCTTAGCTGTATCTTCTAGAAAGTTTTACTGCAGCTTCTACATCAGCACTTGCTGTTTCACCTTATAGTTGTATGTTACAGAGAAGGCTTCTTTCCTTAAACCTCATGAACCACACTCTGCTAGCTTTAAACTTTGCTTCTATAGCTTCCTCACCTGTCTCGGCCTTTATAGAATTGAAGAAAGTTAGAGCCTTGCTCTGGATTAGGCTTTGGCTTAAGAGAATGTTGTGGCTGGTTTGATCTTCTGTCCAGACCACTGAAATTTTCTCCATGTTAGTAGTAAGGCTATTTCACTTTTTTATTATTCATATGTTCACTGGAGTAGCACTTAATTTTTTTCAAGAACTTTTTCTTTACCTTCACAACTTGGCTAACTGGCACAAGAGGCCTAGCTGTTGGCCTGTCTCGGCTTTTGACATGCCTTCCTCAGTAAGCTTAATCATCTCTAGCTTTTGATTTAAAATGAGAGACATGTGACTCTTCCCTTCACTTGAACACTTAGGGGCCAACATAGAGTCATAATTGGCCTATAATTGGCCTAATTTCGATATTATTGTGTCTTAGGGAATAGGGAGGCCCAAGGAGAGGGAGGGAGATGGTAGAACAGCTGGTTGGTGGAGCAGTCAGAGCACACACATTGGGTAGGTCAGTTCACTGTCTTATGTGAGCATGGTTCATGGTGCCCCAAAACAATCACAAGAGCAACATCAAAGGTCACTGATCACAGAGCACCAAAACATATATAGTAATAATGAAAAAATGTGAAATATTGTGAGAATTACCAAAATGTGACACAGAGGCACAAAGTGAGCACATGCTGTTGGAAAAATGGCACCAATGGACTTGCCAACACAGGATTGCTACACACTTTCAATTTGCAAAAAGTGCAATACCTGTGAAGTGTAATAAAACAAAGTACAATAAAACAAGCTATGCCTATAGATGCTGTAAACTCCAATTTGACAAATAAAGATAATGAGACTCAGAAGAATCAAAATACTAAAATACTTTCACACCACTAGCCAGTGACAGGCCAAAGATTTAAATCTACATGCTCCTTTTTATTTTAACTTTTAGGTAAAATTGTATTTATAATTACAAAATATGTTCTTAGTGCATGTTATCTAAGTAGATGGTTTCCAAAAACTATTTCAGCTCAAAATTTCTACACTCTTGTCATTTTTAATTGACTCCTTTGTCCTTTGACCATTTCTTTAGCAAAGTGCTCTGAAAGGATTTCCTGTTTCTGTTGGTCATTGAAAGGTTTCTCTTTTCCACTCTACACATGGCAGCATTCATTGTCAGGGATGCAGTTCAGTTGATAATTCACATCTCTGGGAAAGGCAATGTAGAAAGGTAGAAATGTGTTATGCTCATTTCACATCAGTGATGTTATAGTTGAGAATACTGGCATTTGAGTGTGTGAAAATGTTCCTGGCTGCCACTAAACCTTATTATTTACAATTCATTACTTATGAGTCGAGCCCCAGTATCTAACATGCACTCTGCCAATTGCATTGTATCAAATTTCATAAAAGAAGGCAGTAAACATACAGATACCTGTTGCACAGTCCCCTAGAAACCAATCCTCTGTGTAGTGCTCTATGAAATTCTGTTTTGATTAGGTTGTTACATCTGGGACAGAACTGCAAATAGTGTTTGGCAGAGGAAAAATGTGGGTCTGTATAATGCTAAGATTAAAGTCTGTCCAATAATACAAGCATGTCAGTTGGGACAGGTCATATATTTATAGCAAAAAGGCTACCGAATAAGGATTCATCACACAGGTTCAAGGGATGTAGTGTAAATTACGTTAGGACCTTTTGTGATAACACTGGATGGACCTCTGAGAAAATGCCATATTTAGTCTATTTCCTGCTTAAGTGGACAAAGAATTAGTAAATCCAATAGGAAATAATCCCATCTGGGCAGAAGGCAGAGAGGAGGAAGATGGGCAAAAATGACCTCATGTAGATTCCCTACATTTCTAATTTTTATGATACTATGATGTGAGAATCTAATTAATAGAATGACTTCTTTGAGTACTTCATGCTCTGTGCCTACACAACTCTTTCACATGGCAAATTATATGGCTTAAACAGCCATGCAGAGACAGAAGGTAAGAAGTGAGGAAGTGAAAGTAATGGGTTCTTGAATTAATATATTTGAACAGGGGCACATTTCCAGGGGTGGGCCACACTCTGAAGTCATATGTATTTGCTATCCTGCAGCAGAATGACTTCCCCAATTAATTAGTCTCTTGATCAAGCACTGTGTGGTTGTGTGGGTATGAGAGAAAACAAATAAAATGCTTTGTGTAAAATAATCACGCGCTGAAAGGAGATTCACTAAATTTGGTACCCACACACCATGCATGTGGCTCTTTGTAACAGGTCAGATTATCCCTCAGATTTACAGATCTAATAAGCATAATTGACAGATCCTGCATGTGACCACAGGTGGGAACAGCTGGTGGGTACTTGCCAAGAGCAACACATTTAACCAGCTGCCAGTGGAGCTTGCCAAAGCAGGGTCACCATGGAGCAGCTGGTCTTCTGGGTAGGAAGCTAAAAATCTGTCACTAGTACTTCCCGATTGTCACCTGCTAGCTAATCTTCCAGTAGGTCCTTACTTAATGGGGGGGGAGCGGGAGGTAGGAAAGTTCACATTATCCCTAAGCATCATCATGTCCAGGAAATATCTATGGCCAAAAAGAGGGCTGTTACTCCAACTACAGCAATGCACCTGATGGAGGCACCATGATCACCCTCAGCATGAAGCTGGTTTTTGTTAGCTGCAGTCCCTTTGCAAGGATGTACCATCCAGTTACCAGGGAAACTCCAGAAGTGATGCTCTTCTCAAACAAGAGAAATCTGGAGACCTCCAAAGTGATGATTTGCCTTTGATCTTTAACAAGAGTTGAATTTTCTAGGTTTAAATAATTATCTTACACCTTGATGTAATGTGGCATAAGTATAAGATCTATTTTTGCTGTAGAAAAACAGAAATTACATTACATAGCATATCCATTATATGATTCACATCTCATCTACCTTACCATCTCTTTCTGCATTTAGCTTTCACTCTTATAACCCACAGTATAATTATCCCAGCCCTGTTTGACCCAATTGATGATTGAAATAAAACAAAGGTCACTATACTATTATATAACTGACAAGATGCCTTGCTTTCTATTTATATAACGATACTCATTGTGATGATGTCATATGACACATCCCTTGTTTTTTGTATTTTCTTTTACTAAAGTGGAGTTTTCTTCTACTTCACAGGAATTCATGTAAACTATTCTAATCTGACCTCTTTTATAACCAATTGTTTTGATAAAATATAATACAAGAGCAGAGAGCTGCCAATGTTTTTATGCCAATTGTATTTAAAATATAACCCTGGTGTCCTTTGCCCCAGTGTGAATACTTCTTAGATGCTGCAAAGTCATTGTATCAGAAGTTTACACAATACTGACATAAGAATAGCACTAACAGGTTCTGTATCCATTTTTAAGTTGTGCACCTCTACCTTTTTGCGTATTCTGCTCCCTCTGCCTGGCTCATAGAATGTGCAGCACATAGTAATTGTCCCTCACAATGCATGCTTCCCTTTCTCACTTCCATAATAAAATCCTTTGAATTTTACCTGGCTATGGTGGCTCACTTAGCAACTACATTTCCCAGGCTTTGTTAAAAAATGGTGTGATTAAGTTTAGCAAACGGGATGTGAGTGGAAGTGATGTGAACAGTTTCTAGGTCATATCATTTAAATAGGGAATTGCCTATGGTCTACTTCTCTTTCTCCTTTCCTGTGAGCTGGAACATAGCCCTAGAGCTGGTGATTGCTGGCAAATGACAAACAAAGGAAGAAGGAGTCTGAAACCCTGCTGACCTCACAAAGCAGAGCTGTCTACTTGCACCAGCCTGCCCACCTACTTATAGACAGAGAACTAAATACATTGCTATCTTGTTTGAATCACTCTAGTGTTAGTCTCTTTATTACAACAGCTTAGCTTTATATCCTAATTGATATATTCCTTCCTCTTTCTGGTCTCCATATCTTTGTTTCTGCCATTTTCTCTTCTTGGAATGTCCTTAACTATCTAGTGAATACCCACTTCCATTTGTAGGCACAGATCCTGTGGTACACCCTTCAAACTTCATTGACTATTTGTCAACAACAAATAATGTCATTGATTTCTGATAGAACTCAGTTCTTGAAGAAGTAGGTACAGAGCTGAGTGGTCCCTGTGAAACCTTCTAGTGAAATAATAGCCCACGGTAGTGTTGGAGATCTCAAGGATGTAAGATTAGGTGGGAGGAGGTTTGATACCTTCCAGGGTTAGGGTGTCCCAGCCATAGCTGAAGGTCCTGAGAAGATTGTTAATTGATGCAAAGAAACAGTAGGCCTGACAGACCCCAAGGATCCCTGGATAGATTTAATCATGCTGAGGAATTTCCATTCCAAGTCTCTGGATTCCTTGCCTGCACCTGGAGAATCTTTGGCTATACAAAGTACTCGATATCATCCCTGCTCAGAGTTTCAAATTCACCTCTATTTTTTTTTGACTTGTTCAATACAGGAGTCCCTGAATCATGGATGAGAGTAAGTCCTAAGCTCTCAAGTAAATTAGGAGGTCACAAATAAAATAGGAGGAATGCTTCAGATTAGAGGTCTTCCTTTATTCCATTTATTAGTCAAAGGAAGGAAAAGGGAATTTCATAATCCAAACAACAATTTCCCATGATCCAAGACACATCTAGAAGACAGGTTTCTATTTGTCTTCTCTCTCTGATCAAAATAGGCTTGTGTATAGCCTGACTGTACAGCTTCATGGAAAAAGAAGGCTCTGTGATTCTGGTCCAGGAGCCTGGGATTCATCGGTGGTGAGAAGTCATCCTGGATAGTAAGTGCACCGGGGCCAAGGGATTACTTTCTGTTTTTTGTCTGCAGGAAGGATGCAGAGGTCTCTGCAAGATAGCTAGAGAGACTGAAGAACTCTTGGAAAATGTTTTCTTGTGCCAAAGGGCCTTGGATTTAGACCCAGTCAGTTAGCTTTCCTGATTGGCAAGAGAAGAACCCTTAGAAAATTAGGGTCATGGTTATCTGTAACATAATTGCTAATTTTTTTCCCACTTACCAGGCAATATTCTCAATGCTTTGTATTTATTATTTCATGAAAGCCTCACTAATCTTATGAAGCAGGTACTGTTACCAACCCAATTTTATAGATAAGAAAACTGAAGGACAGGGAAGTTAAAAAATAAATAAATAAAAACCTGCCCAGGAATACACAGATAGTGAGAAATAGGGATATGATAAATTCAATAATTTGATCCCAGAGCATAAACATCTGCACTGCAGCTTCCTAGGCTCACACTTTCCATCTCTGGCCTCAAGATTGGGTCTGTTGGAACAATGAAGAGACATGCTAGGAGAGAGGCCAGGTCCCAAGCAGTGCTTTAGGGAGACACTCAACTTTATAATTTCTTAGAAGCTTGCTGATCTGGTTCTGAAAGCTTTAAAGGAAGGGCCTGAAGGCACCCACAAACTGTGTGGCTCTCTGTGAATCACTTTCTGTAACAGCTGTCCTCCTAGTTTACTTGCTCACTTTCTCTTAAACAGGCTTCTGTCTCATTTCTTGGGTATGACCAAGTGGGTCAAACCAACATGTGCATCACCATCCTAACTGAACTTCCTCACTCTTCCCTCCCCAACCAGTCCTATCTCTCTTAGTGCCTCCAGAGTGACCTTTTCCAACCTGCTTTGATTAGGTCATCCTCCCCCTGAAGATTCTCCCATGGATTTCCAGCCTTTATCATATATTTCAAACTCCTTGGCTTGGCACACCAGGCCCGCCATTATCAGAATCTGCTTACCTCTCCAGGCTCGTCTCCCACTGGTCCCCTCCCCTCAAACCCACCCCCACCTTCAGCGCTATACCCCACTCACACCGAAGCACTCTCAGCGTGGTGTGGTGCGAACACAGGTCACTCCCTCTTCTTGCAACTTGTATAAGCAGCCTTTCCCCACTCCCATTCCCCAACATCTTTTATGAAGCTATTACTCATATTTTAACACCAAATTAAATATTACTTCTTCTCTTTCTTTAAAGACTTCATGATCAACTGATTCACCTGCTCCTCCCCTACGCTCCTACAGCTCCATGTGAAGTGGACAGATCCTGGAAAAAAACCCACAAGGTTATACATCCAATGAAGAAATATATAATTATGAACTTGGGCAAAAATAGGTTAGATTCTGTAAGTGGGGCTACTGAAAAAATTTCCCACATTGAGTTATTTGGAAGGGTAAATGTTATAGAACATGAAAGGCACTTAGCTCAGTGCCAGGCATAGAGCAAACACCTGATAAGTGATAGCTGTTATTGGCATTATAATCATCATTCTGTTCATCTCACTGCTGGGTAATTGCTGATCCATGTGCTTGTCTTCTTCTCTAGATGTACGTTTCTTGAGGATATTGTCTGTGTAATTGGATCTTATATCCCTAGCACCTGGCACAGTGCCTACCACATAACAGGTGCTCAATAAACACTTATTGGATGAATTATAACTCAATTATCTGCCATCTGTGTTGTCCGAAGCCACATATATCAGCAGGATCTAGCCTACTGCTCCATTATTCCTCATCCCATCTTCCTGAATATTTAGGGATAAGGGAGTTTATCTTAATTCTCCTCTTGGATGCAGGTCACACAAGACCTGCTGCTCTGTTCTCACTGCCTCCCAGAGTCCCAACCAGGTTGTCTTTGGTTTCAGTGAATTCCACTGCTGGGAACCCCCTGGCCATGCAGGGCTGCTGCTTTCCCTCCACATGCTGCTGCTGGCACTTTGCTAGCCTCAAAGTAGGTGTGATACGTGGAAGCCACAATTCCCTTCCCTGTCCTATCCCAATAGCGAGCACTTCCCATCTATTACCTCCCCACAGTGTCACTAACATGTGCCATTATAGGAAATAAATTTTCAATAAAGTGTTGGAAATAACAAAGGGAGCTTATTTCACAGCATGAGGGACAACAGCAGCTATCACTTTTCCTGAAGTTAATCTTTTGTTTTCCCATGTCTGGTCATTTCTCTTGAGAACCAGCTGTCTGACACATTGCAAAGCTGCTGAGGCTGCTCACCTTTCTTTCCATCTCTTCACACTTCTCCAAGACCAAAGGGCCCCACCTCTTTTCTCTTGTGCTCTCCAGAAAAAAATTATACAATTCCTACTCATTTGCTATGCACAGTCCTTCATAACTAAAAGAATCATTAAAGTGCTTTCTTAAGTAAAAGAGTAGTCTCTGCTCAAAATCTCACCTTTAATAATACAAAGAATCAAAAGAAGCTTGGGAATTACATTTTTTTTCTTAAGGACTTTGAATATCTAACAATAAATATTCTATCAATAGTCTATCAATCTCTCTAATTGGAAGAGGAAGTAGAAAATGTATTTTACTTTTGTGCAGGGCAGATTTTTTGTTTTCTTCCTCTCCTCTCCTCTCCTCTCCTCTCCT
>VBSM01002608.1:122341423-122361716 GCA_008086735.1 Cheirogaleus medius | reverse complement strand
TCCCCTCCCCTCCCCTCCCCTCCCCTCCTCTCCTCTCCTCTCCTCTCCCCTCCTCTCTTCTCCTCTACCCTCCTCTCCCTTTATTCTCTTTCCCTGCAGGGGCGTTAAGCAGGATAAGGTGTAGAGAGAAGAGAAGAGCCAAGGAACACAGCTCAGAACAGAATCAAGAATCCAAGTACAAACTACGGAGATAGTCTTATGCAAAATGCCACTGCTCATTCTCCTTTTTTTGAGTTTTTAGCAGTGTCATATCTAATTCCAGAAATCTGTGTCACTGTGGAGCAGGTTTGGGGGAGCATAGAAGGAGGAGACTAAGTGTGTGTGCATGTGTGCAGAAGGAGGTATGGAAAGGCACTCATCTGAGTACACCTGAATGAAGACGTGATAGAGGGAAGTTGGGCTGATATTTGACATCTTATTAAATACTGGATATGTTACTACACATGCCTAATGTTGCTACACCGGCATGCATATGGAGTCTCTGAAAGTTTATAAAACGGACTATTAATTCAGATTCTTCTCATGTCTTCTAAGCCATAGAATCTATAGGAAGCAAGGTAGAAGTGGAGGAATAAAAACAGGTCCTCTTCAATTGGCCCACCTGCTGCCCAGTGCATGTGCACAGAGCCTGTGACCTGTTTTCCAGGACGTCACATGTAGCCACCATTACTGAGATCAGTAGAGCACATTTCCTTTTATTTGGACCTTCCCCACCTGCCAGTCATCCCCTAATTCCTTGGCTCCTCTTAGAGTTTTTTCCTTCTTATCTTTTCCAGGGTCTTGTTCTTCATTTCCTAGGTTTTAGCCATTCCATTTCATTTGGGTATTAGAGGAGGAACTATTCAAATTCTGCAGCTGGAATATTTGCAATACAATCAGACATTTCACCCTGACAATTTTATGCTAAAATAGTCTCTACTGAGTCCACATACTTCTCCAACTAAGGACTGATCAAATTCCCTTTTGATCCACATCTCTCTTCTGTTACCTTAAGGATGATGTATGCCATGTATCATAAGTGGAGCAGTGCATGGCAGGGATAAACCAAATCCCAGACTTCCTCAAGGGCAAAGCCAGAGAACCTCTTTCCCTGCACTCCTCCATTGCCCCATGATAGACCTGGGTCAGGCATCTGGACTGTGCTTCAGGCAAATTACCCAATGGGATACTGAGCCATTGCAACAGGACTTGGAAGGCAAACCACCAATTATTCTTGCTGTTCCTATCCCTAGGGCTTCTGTTGAAAGAAGGTGACAATGCAATCCCAACCTGAAGAAGGAGATCAGGTGGAAGGGATTTTATTTGTGGCTATTGTATAAGTTAGCATGCTACAAAGGGATTTCCTCATCTGGAAAGTGACAAAAAATATTTAGGACTCTCCAAGGGCTAACAGTGAGATACAGGAAGCTGGAGAAGGAAGCAAGGCTGAGCTGAATTTTGAGAGGGTGCCTACTGCCAAAGCAAATGCTCTAGAGGACAACTCTCTCCATGGTAGATTAAGTCCGGTGCAAACTCAGTAATCTGAACATCCTTTATTTGAACTGTCCCATTATTCAAATGACTCCCTAAAGCCAATTTCCTTTACCTTTTATGCCCTGACATGCTGAAATTGAAAATTTCTCTCATTGTTCCATTTCTTTTTTTCATTTTCAAACTGTATTAGTCAAACCCACAGCATGACTGAGCACCTTTGAGCCCTGATTTGTTTGGATAATTCAGCTTCTGCCGTAGTTTTGAATCTAATACGTGATGGTGGCTGTGCTCCGAAGCTCCCCACCACGTGGAAAGTAGAAGGGAACCGGGGCAGGCCAGCAAGAAAGACAAGTTCTGCATTTGAGGAGTCAGTTTCCACCCCTGTAGTCTCATATATGATTGCAGCTAATCAATAAGTCCTTCATTTCTTCAGCCTACTACATGTAACCAACTGTATGTGAAGAAATGTAGCATAGACATTAGCACTGATGCGAGTTTAAATCCCGCTTGGACCACCTACTAACTGTATGACCTTGAGTAAGTTACTTACTCCCCTCAAGCTTCAAATTCTTCATCTGTAAAAGAGAAATAATAATAACCCATTCACATCATTGGGATTGATGAGAATAAATGGAATATATATACTTAGCATGGGACTGTTAACCTAGAAAGTGCTTAATAGGCATTAGCTCTCATTACCGAATTCAAAGAAGATTTCAAAGTACAAGATCTTGGCACTACTTTCAGAAGGTTTGCAAGCTATCTGGAAAATTGCCATATAACACAAAACACAATACAAATACACACACATGTGTACAAAGACAGATCAAAGTATAAGAAGAGCCAAATCCTGGCTCTGGCACTTCCATGTTGTGTGAACTTGGAAAAGTTACTTAACATCTCAGCATCTTAGTGACTTCAACTATAAAATGGAAGTATTAATAGTGCCCACATCGGAGTCCTAGAGATGATTAATTAAATTGATATATATATACATACACAAAATGCTTAGAACAGTGTATGGCCTATAATGAGTGTGAGGATTAATATACAGATGGTGCTGGTGGTCTAGAGAGGACATAGGTTTGGGTACAAGAAAAAGAACCAGGATTGGTGATGAGAAATGAAGCATGGTCTATAAGGGTTGATCACATTTGGATGGGAAGGAAAAAGGACGTTCTGAAGTGGTAATGACACGGGATATTTTGCTGGCTGATGCTGAATAAACTCTCAGTCCTGTTGCTATCATTGGGCAAGGATTTTCCCTTAAAAAAGCTAATTCTGTAGCAATGCTATTTCCTATCTGAGCCCTCCAGCAAGTGTTGTCATCTTTCTTGGTTTTGTAAATTACTCATTTGTAAGTAAATTGAGAAGTTTAGGGGACATCCTCACATTTGTAAATTAGACCATGGTAGACTACTCCCCTCTTTGTGAAAATGCTCTCCATTTTATGCCCTGAACGCCTGCTTTCCCCTGATTCTCCTGCCTAGCCTCTGATTGTTCCTGCTCAGTCTCCTTAGATTGAATCCACCCCTTAAGTGTCAGTGGCTCCTGGGGGTCTGCCCTTCTTTCTCCTTCAGGCCCCCATGCATGTTTTCCATGAGCAAATGCATTCATCCCTGGGACTCTACTGCTGGTCCATGCTGATGTCTCCTGCCATTAATGTCTTCAGCCATAATATCTCTCTACACTTCCAGACCCATATTTCTAACTGCTCACTGGACATCTTCACCTAGTCCTCCTGAATGCAATATAATTATAATCAAAGCTGAGTTACCTTAGGAATCAACCATCCCTCCCTCCTTCCACTGCTAAATACATGCTTTTTCTCATTCTTAGGATAATTGACTTCATGACTACCTGCCTGCCTTGAGTAGAAATTCTGATACTTTGTTCCCACATCCATTAGTTCAATGACTGAGTCTCGTTAATTCAACCTCAGAGCTTTCTCAAAACTGATTCTCTCTTTCCCCTTCTGTTGCTTCTGCCTCAGCTGAGGTCAACACCATCTTTCTCCTTGGCTTAAGAGCTGCCCCTTCCTCAAATCTCTTTCCAATGCCATCGCTCCTTCACAGAGTTGCAGTCTTTGCTTTTTAGAAAGCACACCTATAATTGTTACTCCTTTGCTCAAACATTTATCTTGGCTCCTCATCGCTGGGGGATTAAATCTAGATCTCTGTGGTCTTATCTTTGTCCAGACTGGTCTCCTGGGCTAGCGAAAACAGAAATTGGCTCCAGGAGGAAGCCACTCTTTGTTTTAGTAGAATCCTGTGCTTTTTCACTTCTGGTTCTACATTGCCATTACTTATGAATGGCCATAACATAGGTTATACAGAGACAAACAGCATTGTGTGTTGTGTAAATACCACACCCACGAGGGACCCAAAGCATAATGTGGTTTATCTGAGTTGACTCCTCCAGTGTTGGTATCTACCTCCTCCTCACATTGGCTGAAATCAAATGGATAAATTTGTTGGCTGTTCCGAATGAATAGTCTAGAGGTGGAGTAAGCTTGAGGCAGAGCTGCATTCACAGTTTCTGTGGAGGTCTCAAAATTTTGTATGCACCTCTGGGCTCTGCTAGGTTTCAGCCTCAGACTGATGTTTCCTGTGTGGCCCCAGGATGGCCACTGGCAACCCTGAGCCCATGTCATTTGCATAGATCATGGTTCCATGAATTCAAGGAAAATTAGATTGACTAGATTTGAGTCACATATGTACTGCTTTGGATTGAGGTGCTAAGCCTGTACTCCTCACACCAAACGGATCGAGCAGAATTTTTTTCAGGGGGTGGCGGATGGTGGAGATGGGGGTAAGGAGAGTTTCCCAGTGAAAGAGGCAAAGTGCACATGACCACTATGCCTCTCAACCCACACTTTTCCCCCATCCACTATGACTGCATATCTCCATGAGAAACTGCCAGTATTCAGGCAACAAGAATAGAGCTCATATGAATGAGAAATGTTAAAGATAGAGGTTCCTAAACAGAGATGGCAGACATTTTTCAAAAAGTGTCTTTCTGATAAGATCCCCAACAAAGAAGCAGCTATAACTGTGATCCTGAAGTAGCCTGTTCTTTTCCTAGCTTCAGTGTTTCTAAATCTTTGGGATCATGGTCCCAGAATTTTCCCCCAAACTTAGCAACAACATGCACAGGCTTCTTAAGCAGTTATGATTTTAAGTATTGTGTTCCTGGGCCACTTGTTAGACCACAGGAACCAACTAGTGTTCAGAAAATAAGAGCCCTACATAAATAGATTCACTTCTTTGATTTCCAGTTAGCTCACTCAGGTCTTTGGTGGCTCCAGAAATACCACCCTCCCCACACGTAGGAGTCAGAGAGCAGGAGTAGTTCTGAGATTGTCTGCTATGTAAATTGATGAGAGCGTGGGTGACTCTCCCATAGACAAATAGTCAGACTAAATGATGTTAAACTGAAAGGTAACGAGGGAGGAGAAATGATCATTTGTAAAGAGAAAAGTGTTGAAGGGCCCTTTTGCCTGGCAAACATAAATACCCTGAAGAATAGAAAACTGTGGGTGGATGTGGGGCCTATTTGATGTGAATCCTACATCAGGCGTTTGTAGGTGATATAAAACTCTGATGTGCTGTAAAATTTATATTGTTCCCCAAAATGATCTACTGGTAGAACATATAAATTTTGCAGAAACTGTTAAAGCTGTCATAAAACCTCATTGCGACAGATACAGTAGGTGTTTCAGAAATACACACCAAAGCAGAGATTTGTAATCATTTCAGTGTGGTTCATAAAAAGAAACACATTGTGTTTCAACATCCAAGAAAGGCTCCCTACCTCCAAAGGCCCGTTTTATCTTTTCTTTGCACACTTAAAGAAGAGACAAGCAGAGACAAATAAACAGCCTAAATATTTAAACACACACATTTCCTTATAGGCCCCGGTAGTTAGAAAGGTGGGAGCGAACGATTATTTCTTTACCAAGTTCACATAGAGTTGTTGGCTCCGTTTAATAATAGCCGATCTTGTTCAGGCTGAACAAACTGGTCCCTGTGGGGGGGAAAGGCAGCAATAAATCAATACCCCAGATGTAATCTTGGTGTCTAGAATGCAGAGAGAGATTTTGGTGCATAATGGCACTGGTTTGTCTATTGTCATTCAGACATGAGCTGCATCAGAAAAGGGCTTGTGGGAACCTGATAAGAGGTGGTCAGAAGTGGGCCATAAATCACAGCGAGGCAGTATTCTGCTGATTTCATACACACACACTTTCTGGGGGGGAAAATGTGATAGATCTGCAATTTACTGCTTATCACATGTGCTAGAAGTTTCGTAATACAAAAGCCTGACCTTCAGTGAATAAACACCCTGGTTGACTACTTGCCTCCATGGAGGAAATATAGCACTCCAGCCGCCTAGCTGGGAAAGCCCTTCAGTGACCTATTTAACAAGCCGCCTTTGATTGCAAGCCATGCAGTGGTGAGTTTTACTCACGAGCATCTCCTCGAACAAGGAGTGGATAGTATTTATTGAAAGAAACTGGATACTTCACTCTAGAAGAACTAATGGACTGAGGGAATCGTATGGATTCCACCCTTGTTCAGCACTTGTTAACTTTCTGCAGATCACTGAAGCGCAGCATCTTCTCACATGATAGGGGCAGGAGGAGGATGGGCTACCTGGAAATAGGAGGGATAAGGAACCGAGGAAGTCGCTGCAGCCTAGGGAGAGGTAACGCAACCTTCCCAGGCCAAGAAATCGTGATCCAGAGAAACAGAACACAAATAAGCGCAAGCTTTCAGTCCACTCTGCGTTAACCTGAAAGTTGGAGTATTTCTGTCTCGTGTTTCTTCCAGGGAAAAATTTGAAAACATTGACCTTTTTTTTTTTATTATAGCACTCTCAAAACTAATTTATATGTGATCCTAGTTTTAAAATAGGATGGTTCCTCTAATAAAGTACATACATAAACAATACGTCTTTATAATTTTAAGGTATGTAGGGTAAATCAGCACTCCAAAAAAAGTCTCCAAATTCTCTTTTCACTCCCTGGTTGAGTGTATCTACATGTTCCTTAATATAGTCTTTCCTGAATTAAATATGTTTTCAGAGTGCATCCAAGTTTTAAAAGAAGTAACTTCTTGCCTAAAAATTGTTCATTAGCTAAAAGGAGATGCCAGAGAATATGCCGTTTCAAGCTTTGGTTTGTCATTTCAAACTGAGTTTATAAAATGCAAATATTTATTATGTAGCTATTGTGTATTAGATACTCTAATTAGAATCCCTGTCCCCATGGATCTTGCAATTCAGGAGGGGACATAGACAATAACAGCTAAATGATTAGAGCACGTAGTGTGTGGAGAAAATAAATGCTTTGAGGAAAGTAAGTGGGGAAGGTGTCTAGAGAGTACTGGAGTGAAAGTGAGAGTGGCATATATATTATTTAAATTTTAGATACTCCCCATTACCCAATAATTTTAAATTCCTCCCTCACAAATATTTGAGTCATGATAGTAACTAGAATCAGAAGTGATCCATTTGAATCTCATCTTCTTCCTGTGCCCTTTTCTACCTGTGCATGGAAGAGCCATGGAATGGCCAACAGGCCAGGAAAATGATGGCTGTGCTGCTGGAAGCTCAGATCAGCCTGTTTTCCTGCCCATCATAGCACCACTTAAAGACAGCATTGGAAACTGGACACATATAAATACCATCGCATGCACATCAGTTACTTACAGTCCCAAAGGATAGGATGCTCCAATTTCTTTTCCTTTATAATAGTGTGTGCTTTTATGTCTTAGCTTCTTGGCAAAAGTAGAAAGATTAAGGTTTTATTCTTAATTTAATCAATCTGGATTTTGTTCTGGCTTTCTCTATCTGGGAAAGTACTAGATTATGCCTCTTGGTATAGAGTATTTTGAAAGACCACTTGACACTTTCTTTATGACCACATATACTTTTTATTTAACTCTCCAAAAGGATTTTTAACAAGTGTGATGCTTTGGCTAAAGTAACACAAAACAGCTCCCAGTGGCTTAAACAATAAGGACTTTCAAGGGCTCACAACTGAGAATCCAGAAGCTAATTGGGCATCAAGTGAGATGCCTACTGCCCCGATTTCTCTTCTATTCTCTCAGCTCTGCCTTGCTCCCTGTGCTGGTTTTGTCTTGTGGTCTCAAGATGACCACCACCACCATGGGGAAAAGGGGAAGAGAGAGAGAGACAGAGGCTTCTCTTAGATTTTGCTTAAGAGCCCAGCATTCTCTTTCTCAAAAGCTACTGGAGGACTGACTTATATGTCTTCCTGGCCAAAGTTTACTTAATTCAGTTCATCTCTCAGTCAATTGAAAGTAAAAATATTGGATAATTGGCTTAGGCTGAACAGAGCCCATCTCTTGACAGACACCTTGGCTTAATCATCTTTGCGGGTGACTCAGGGCAAATACTATGATTTGCTCATAGTAGATACTCATTTATTTAATTCATTCATTTATTCAAATGAATATTAAGTACCTATACTGCTCCAGTTCTCAGCACTAGGGATTTACCAGAGAAAACCAAAAAGTTCCTGTCCTCATGGAGCTTATATCCTAGTAAGGGAAACAATATACAATATACAAATAAATAAGTCAGGTGATAATAAGTACCTTATTAAATCTAGTGATCTTAAAAGTATAACTCAATTCACAAGAATTAGCAATCAGTGACAGATTCTCTGGTATCCTCCTAAGCCAGATATAAGATGAACACCTCTCTTTTCCTGGGACCATGGCTGATAAATAAGACACCTCTAACAAACACAGAACAGACTACAAAGCCATGTTTAAATCACCACACTTCTGGTTTCAGGATCCTACTCACTCAGACCTGCTTAGTCTCACCTACACTTGTGGGTTTAGAGTCCTGACCTCTTGTCTCTTGTGATTCTTCTTTGATAACCTGCTGCTTTTTAAGCTTTTCCTTGCCTATGAGGACCCTTATCCACTGGGGGCTCATTTGGCTGACAATTGTGAACCATTTCCTAATTTTCCCAGAACTGACGTTATGACCATACTAGGTAATTTACTCCTTAATCTGACACACAGTCTTGGGAGGTGGGGAGTATCATGGTTGCCTTGAGGATGGGGAAACTGAGTCCACATGGGTCAAGTGACTTGTTCAATATAATACAGCTAGAAAGTGCCAGGGACATCATTCAATTCCAGGTCCTCTGGAGCAAATCGAGTATGAAATGCTGCCCCTGTTTGTAAATATTTCTTATGATGTTAAAATGTGTCTCTCTTAAGACTGTAGAAACCATGTCATGTACCCCTTCTCTCCTCCCCACACGTCTGGTACCTAACGTTGTCCTGAGAGTAAAGCAAAATTTAAAAAATTTAATCAAGAAATGATTGACTGCAGAGAAGGCTTCTTACTCACGTGACAATAATACAATGGTAACTGGGGAATAATATTTTTCAAAAAGAAAAGTAAACAATTAGTTTTAACTAGCCAACAGCAAAGATATCCAAACAATAAATGAATTTACTCTGATTGTTATACAGATAAATATTAATGTGGCGTGGAAGCATTTCCATCAGTTACATGGGCATGAGTTGGGCCTAACATTGACATCGTAGAAGCATTAAGGCCTTTAAAAACAGTGATTAGGGAACAACATGGATCATCATTTTAAAATAACTCTTCTTCATGGCTTAAACTACAACTGTTACCAACAATCATAACAATTCAAGTTTATGGTCGTGCAGTGAGTGCACCGGCAGTTGCTGGACTGCCCGACTCTCACGTGGGACACAGCAAACATCAATCTGCCCCCACTAGTCAAACAATGTGCACCCACTGCAAATGCCTCGCAGAATTTATGCCACCCGTGAAAGGTCATTAATTTGGATGACCAGTATACTGCTCAACCAAAATTAAAAACAAAATATTTAATATACTTCAGTATGATGTAGTACATACAAACATAGTGATCATAAATCAGGAGAATTTCCCCAACAGGAAAGGCATCAATCTTCGAGATCCCTTTTAGAAATAAAAAAAAATTCATGCTATGGCCCCAACTGTCATGGGATCGTGGAATTGTGGTGCCATGGGAACATGGAAAAGTATGTGTAGCCATCCCTCTCCTCTTTGGCAAGGTCTCTCCTTTCAGTAAGTGCAGGCACAGAAAAGAAATGTTAGAGACCTCCAGAGAAGGAGTTTTTGACCTTTTAACAATTTATTATTTTTTAAAATTATAAATTATAATTACATATTTCACATATATTGTCATATGTACAGCTTCTTTTCCAAAGTTTTATATGAAATTGTCATTTGAGACTATTAGAGGTACAGTTGCTGAAATGAATGGAACCTGAAATGCAGAATAACTTAAACAAAATAGAAGATTATTAGTTGTTCAAATAATACTCCAGGCAGCTGCTCATTGTTGATGGTTCCATCTAAGGAACCATGTGGTAGTTCAATAACCAGGCTGAGGCTCAGGCTGATTGAGGCTCTGTCATCTTGAATGCATGTTCTTTTTCATCCTGGTCAACCAGAAGGTCTTAGAATAGCATGTGTGGAAGATCATGCCTAAAAGTGATTTTTCACTTTCACTAGTAGGCCATTGCTTAGAACTCTGTCCCACAGTGAACGTAGCTGCAAGGGAGGCTGGGAAACATGGCTGTGGCTGTGATCTCAGAAAGCAAAGAAGAATATGCACAGGCAACCATCCCTATCTCAGTATCATTTACTCCACAGAAACTTTTCCCTGAGTCATTCTGTGCCTTGCTTCTCAGTACCCCCTAATTTTCCCCTAGTGCTTGTCTGTGTTTTCATTTGGGCACAAATTCCTATTTAGCAAAGTTTAGATTCAGAAGAAGAGAGGAAAGCGTAGGGAAGGAGCTGACTCTGACCCACGTCTCTCTTGGCTCATGCCTAGAACTGTGCTCTGACCTTTACCTTCATTTAAAACAGATGACTGCTTTAATTGAATTGAAATAAGAAAAATACAGTATCTTCATAATGATCACCCATCATTTACAGGAATATTATTAAATTGGCCTTCAGTCTTCTCATCTTCTCACTACATATCAGTACCCTTCTCTCATAAGCCTCATTTCCAGCACAATAACTATATTCATAGATTGCCTTTGAGTACTCAGCCACCTCCAACCTAAAACAAGCCAATACATTTCCTCCCCTTCAGCAGTATTCACCATCATAATAAAGACACATACAGGATATTTCTGGAAATTCGCTCTCTGATAGTATCCTGAATGTTCACTATGTTTGCTTATAGAAGTTCTCACAAATTCCTGCTTAGCTCACTGTCTTTCCTCACTATGACAGAGGTCAAATTTAGGTTCCATGTTTGAGAATGAGTGAGACAGTGTGATGATTTTCAAAATAAAACAATTATCTGGGTTCCCTTTAGTACTCTAGCGACCATAGGCCCAACAAAAAACTTGAGCTCCCCTGTAAGGGACCCCATGGAGGACTCAGCCAAAGTGAATTATAAGCTAAAATAGTTGATGTCAGCATAAAACTGTATTTGAATGTTGCTTCCAATTATCTTGCAGGCTGTCTTGGGTGCAACATGTTAATTCACCAGCATGCATCCATATTTTATGTACTTTTGTGCCTGTCACTTGTGTTAGGGAGGAAATATCCCCCATCCAAGACTTTAAAATTCATTGAAGAAATATGAAATAGTATTCCAGATATTTTTTGAGGGCTTCATTTTATTCCACCATTTCTGAGTGAATAGAAAGCATTTTCCGTAAGTTTTCCTACCCTATTTCTCACAACCCATTCACCTCTTTTCCTTCTCTTTCTCATGTCTGCTATTTAAGAACCTTCTCTCTCTAACGTAGGGAAGCTAGAATTGGTCCAGAGTGAGGAAGGGAAGAGAAGAAGAAACCCTGATCATGTTTCATTCCCTAATTCTCCACTCCCTCACCACCGGCACAAAACTGGCCATGGGGAGAGATTCTAAGCTGGCCACCTCTCTCTCATCTTCCCTTTGCTCTCCAAATTTGTGCAGATGGCAGCAACATGATGGATCCCACAATGGTAGATTTTATCCCATAAAACTAATGTCAGCAAGATCTCCAACTCTCAGTAAATATGTTATCAAAAGGTTGCTAACTGCTGGAAATTTATTCTAAATAGTACAGGTCTCCCCCTCCTTTATAGAACAGTTATCTGCCAGACTTCTAAACTAAAGGAATTCATGAATTAAGACAGGTATTAGTGCTGGGAGCAGCCTACTCTTAAAGTTACAGTATTTAGGAATCTCATTCTATGTTCATAATTTGATTACCTCACTCTTAACATGCTAAGAATAAGTGTGGTATCGTAGTGGAAATAGCATGAATTTTTTTGCATCAGAGAACCCTGAGTTTAAATCCAGACTCTGTCACTTCCTAGCAGTATAACCTTGGGCAAATTACATATCCCCTCTGAACCTCAGTTTCCACATTTGTAAAGTGAGGATAATAATTCCTACATCTAAGGAGTGTTGATCAAACGGCAGATTGTGCATACTGTGCTCGGCATTTTAGAGACATTGAAAACTTTTCCTGGCACTGTGGACATTTTTAGGGCAGTTACCTTGTGTCCGATCTCTGTATTAACCAATAAATGAATAAGTGAGTAAATGAATGAATCCAACTAGTTAGTGTTCAACATTTTTCTAAACTGAACACATACCAGCTGATATGCTAACAGCCCCAAGTAAGACAGATGCTATCTGCTACATGAAACAAACTTAGAGTTAAAATCAGAACAGTCACAAAATGCACAATCCATCACCCAATGTTTCAAAGCAATTTGTGAGATGACAACTGTTTCTGCAAACATCAGAGTAGAAGTCCCCAGCAAAACAGGAAATGCACACTTTAAATATTGCATTTTACACCGTCCTCTTTGATCCCTTAGCATATGGACACAAATAAAGATATCTGGAGAGATTAATGTAGAAGTCTGGAAAAAGTGCACTCCATCTCATCCCCCCTGCCCAAGTTACATAGAATATCAAGTAGGAAACTAGGGTACTCAGAAGCCAATTAGAACAAACTAAAACCTCTTAGCCAAGTTCTGGTCATTAGGAATTGCTTTCTAACATTAATTGATAAGTGAAAATCAGGGTGAGGGAGATGAGACTCCCACCAGAATTTCCCACCTTCTATATTTCTATTTCTTTTGTTATGATTTGAGTGTAGAATACTTTTAATTGTATCTTGAATGATAATATTTTTTCTGGCAGATATGATTTTTTCTTTTAAGTATGTGTCTTGAGGACATTTTCCATATTCTGACCTGTGATTTCATGCTATTCAGGGCCTGTACACAGAATCTCTGACATTTACAATGGAATTGAACAGTGTCATAGGATTCACTTAACAAAAATGTTGCTTCGACACAAATTTTAATGAGACCTTGCACTGGAAAAGGGACACCTGTTTTTAACATTGTCTTGATTCTATCCGCTGATAGAAATGGAAGTCACAAAGACACAATAACTAGGTCTCTGCATAAATGGAACCACATCATTTTTCTACAGGGGAGACACCATCATAAAATGAAGGCAAAATTAAAACAACATTTCACCTTTTTACTCTTTGCTAAAATTCTCCCCATACTCATGGAAGACGACTCAATATTCTGCCAAAACTTGCAATGCAGTCCAGTCGCATCTTCCTAATTAAAGCCTCTCAAAGTCTTCCAACATTCTTGAAGTCTCTGGAGCTGAGCTACTGCTTCCAAGTAGCTGATGTGCTGTTGTTTTACAACACTCTGCCAGAGTTGCTTTCCCTCAAATGAGAATCCTACTAGCTTTACCGTTTGGCTGCCTGTAGTATGTTAAAAAAAAAATCCATAAACCAGATGGTGGAAATACAGAGTAATCTGTTTGGGAAACCCAGGTTATAAATATGTGCATGTTGGGAAAAGGGCAAAAAGTTGAGGTGAAGCAGCTGATGCAGCTTTCAGGCTTGGCTCCAGTTGTGACCATTTTTAGCCTCGTGCAGTGAGAGACATCTATGTGTTTATTTGCTATTGTATCTTCCCTCTCCTGCTCAGGGAAAGTCCATCGGGGTTAACTCTGGATATTTTCACACACTAGAAACCAAACTGAATCTTGACTTGGAAGATTTAGCCAATGTTTTATCTGCGTAAAAGCATTTTCTTCTGTTGTGGGGGGAGGGCGGTGAGGTGTTGGGCTGGGGCACCCCACCCTGTGACTCAGCCTCCTCCTTCCTCCACCCTTCCCCAATATATATAAGGATTTCTCTTTACCTCAACATTTACATCCAAGTGAACTAAGATTAATGTGAAATCAAAGTTAAGCTTGAAAGAACGGATGCCTTAAAACCACAGCTAGTGTGTGTATTGGGGGGTGGGGAGTGAGTAGGTGGAAGATGCAGTTAAAGGAAGAATAAGCCTTCGCCTTCATGCGTGCTTGTGTGTGTGTGTGTGTGTGTGTGTGCAAGTGTAAGGGGAATGACTTGTGTAACACCATTGCATTCATATGAATAGCAAGACCTATCAATGTACAGCTGCTGAATCACACCCTCCTCCCCTTCTGTGGCTTTCAAGAGTTGCAGCGTACCCATCATTGATTAGCTTGGGCCATCAAAAAGTTATCTTCCATGATCTTTCAGCTGTGTCCATATGGTGCACATTTTAAGCACTGTAGACAGTTAAATTGATGTGGCCTGCCTCTTTGAGACTTGTGCTCTAGAACTAGTACCAACATTGCAGTCAGACATACTTAAAGATCTCCAAGCAACTGCATACCTTAGAACGCAGCGCTCACCTAAGGAAGAAAGTTGAACAATGCATGCCATAGTAGCAGTAGTCTCAGGCATATAGCCCACCAGGGGAAAATTGAGGACTCCAGCCATATCAATTCTCCTCTTCCATTCCAAGGATTCTCTCAAGTACTCCCAAAACCTTTACAGACCTCCCTTAGCTGCTTGCCGTGGCCTTCGTCTCCTCTCATTGCTCCTGGCCTCCACCACTGCCTGAGGCTAGTGGCCATGGCTACATTCCTGTTTTTCTCTCATGACCTCAGCAACGCTAATATAATCTTGCTGGGTCTGCTCCTGCAGCTGCTGCATGGAGGTGAAGAGAGAATTCCCTTCCCATTGGTGTCTTCATCTTCATTGTTAAAGCACAAACAAGAGAGCTGTGTGCTTTTAGCCTCTTCCAGTACTCCTTTAATTGTTTCCATCTTTCAGCTTTTTGTATCTTGCTCTTCTTCTTGGGGTAATCACAAATACTGCAGAGCCACACTGGGACAGAATTCAAGAGACAAGGCATTAGGGTTACAGCTGTGGCTAATATCAGCCCTCGTATTTGAACCTCCCACCACAGCCCAATGGCCCCCACCTTCCCACACAACAGGGTGTCCAGGGAGCTATTATATGGATTTCTGAAATCTTCTCTGGGAATAAGCTGTAAGCTCCAAGAGCCTGTCCAGAAAATTCTTCATACTCTGACATGTTCAGTTTTCAAGTGGTTTTATAGTCTGAGCTGATGCTCTTGCATCCTTTCTATGTAAATATTACTTACAAATGTTCCAAGTTATTATTTAGGGCTCACTGTGATTGAGAGATGTTCAGCCCTACATAAACCTACAGTACAAATTAATTATTTATATTGGTAAATAATAAATGTTTATTCACATTAACTGGAAAAAAATAAGGTATGGTTGTACTTTTAAAGCATTTACAAAGACCGACTCTAACATCAGAAAAAGAATGACGTCAACCAGCAGCCTTAAGTCCTCAAGAGACTCTCTGGAATCCGTTCAAGACCCACAGACATGAGGTGCTGGATTGTCCTGACTCTTGAATTATCTCAGCAAGGTGAGCCCTGCTATGGGCTGAACTGTGTTGTCCCCAAATTATTATGTTGCAACCCTAACCCTCAGTGTGACTGCATTTGGAGATAGGGCTGATTCAATAGGACTAGTCTCCTTATAAGAAGAAACACAGAGGAATCTCATTTTCTCTGTGTGTGTGTCATAAAGGAAAGGCCATGTGAGGGCTCAGCAAGAAGGCAACCGTCTGCAAACCAGAAAGAGAGCCCTCACCAGAAATCGACCCTGCCAGACCTTGATTATGGACTTTTAGCATCCAGAACTGTGAGAAAGTAAGGTTTTGTTGTTTGAACCACCCAGTTTATGGTATTTTGTGGTGATAGTCCAAGCAGATTAACACAAGCCCCATCAGAATGTATCCAGTGTCTGGTTCAAGCAGGCTAATCGGATACACATTTCTTCCCTTGGAAGAGCAGAACCAGCAAATCACATTCCAGTCTGTTTTCATAAAGAGTAGAGAGTTGACCTAAGGGCTCAAGAGAGGTAGCACAGGTGAGGTGGGATATAAAAGACCTTTAATGTAATATCCTAATTAGAGGCAATATGGAAAAACAGAGAATGGCAGATATCCTGGAGTAGGAAAAAATGTAATTTATCAAACCCCATGAATTTTAATTTTAGAGCCAAATACAGGCTTTTTTTTTTTGTCTGAGAACTGTTTCTTGTTTATAAAATGAAGTCTGCCGTATCTCGCAGTTCATTTATAGCTATGGATTTGGAAACTGTAGGAGATTCTCAAGGCAGAGTTTTTCTACTTTTCTTTGAAATCTTTCCGCCCTGGTTTGAAAGAAGACAGAAGTCTTTCAGGCCTTTGCCCTAAGAACAGAAGTATCTCTTTTGTAAAGAACTGGGTTCTCTATTTTCTGTGCTTTCTATCTCCTTTCCTGGCTCCTTTGCCATCACATTTGATGTCTGGATTCATTGGTCTTTGTCCTGTAGTCCTGTGGACCCCAACCCCTGGGCCATGGCCTGGTGCCAGTCCATGGCCTATTAGGAAACAGGCCACACAGCATCACTTGAGCTCTGTGTCCCCCACCCCCGCCATCCCTGCCCTGGTCTGGGGAAAAATTGCCTTTCATGAAACCGGTCCCTGGTGCCAAAAAGGTTGGGGACCACTGCTGTAGTCCCTTCTGTTTCATCTCTAAGGATTTTCCTGGATGAAAACCCTTATATACTATTTTAGTCATGTAACTCCCTTTCCATATGCAAAGGACAAATCTCTATTTTCATCTCTATCTCTTTCATAAGTTGAAGATCCACAAATCCAAGAGTCTTCCAGATATTTCTAATAGGATATCACACATCAGCCATATCACACATCCCATGTCCAAAATGGAATTCATATGTTTCCACCAAATCAGTCCACCTCATGTA
The DNA here is from genome assembly GCA_008086735.1 of Cheirogaleus medius. Lineage (NCBI taxonomy): Eukaryota > Metazoa > Chordata > Mammalia > Primates > Cheirogaleidae > Cheirogaleus > Cheirogaleus medius. The sequence goes on along the minus strand of VBSM01002608.1, from coordinate 122,345,020 downwards.
TTCTAAGACTGTTGAATGCCTCATCTGCCCCCCAATCTCCCAAGCTAGATAGAATCCTCAAAGACGTTCAACGTGTCTCTCCTTGGCTCCTCTAGCTTCATACCCTGCAGTCTAGTTAGTCACCTTTTGTTCCTACCTCAGGTATGTATCTCAAACCTTGACAATCCACCTCTTCCTGTCATGGCCACTGCCTAAACCCAAGTTTTCTTAGTTTATTACCTGGACTCCCCACAACCTCCGGGTGCGTCTCCCAGCCTCAATGTAGTTATGGCTAGTGCATCCCTAACTTAGACTTCCACTGCCTTTGAGTTCCCACTGGCTTTTATCCCAAGCCCTGTCTTGAAATTACTGTTATTGAAGTCACCCATTAGCATGCAACTGTAAAATCTAATTAATTCTCTTCAGTCCTCATCACCATGGCTTCCTTTAGCATGTGATGCCATTGACTACTCTCTTCATGAAAGTCCCTGCTCCAGGGTCTAGAACCCATATTCCCTGGTTATTTTTCTGCCTCATTATTCGTTCCCACCTCCTGGTCTTCTGCTCACCCTTTGAACCCTGGTGCTCTAGAGAGCTTTGTGGTCTTCTCCGTCCAGTCCACATGCTTCCCAGGTGGTCTCTTCTCTCATGGCTTCTGCTGCCCCTGGTATTTGTCTTGATCTGGGCTTTTCCCTGAGTTGCAAACAGTACTTTAAACTTCCAAACAAATGTCTGCAGTTTGTTGATATCTTATAGAAATTGCAAATCACAATGCTACAAACTAAATTGCTCATCTATTTCCCTCAATCTTCTTTTCCTTAACTATTTCTTAGCAAGTATTCCTATTATCTACCCAGGTATACAAAGCAAGCCCTCATTCATTACACTTTTAAATAGATTGCATTGTCACAAAAAGAGAAATTCAACATTCTGTAGTATGAGTGTATCAGGCACTTTCGAGTTTCAGCATCGCATCCCCTCAGCCCAGCTCTGATTTCAGTGGCAGCTGCAGGAGACAATTCTGTGGGAGTCAACTCACCCTGATCAGGCAGCACCCTCTTCCAGAATCCAATGCTTCTCTGTCTACCTCAGTCTTCTCTGAAGCTACATGCTTGCCCAAGGCACAAGCACCGCCAAAAGCCCAGCAGTCGGGGGAAGGCTTGTACTCCCAGGGAAAACCTCAACCTGCGGAGGACAGAATCCAGTGGATAAGCAACCCAGCACGGTGTTTCTTTATATATGAATCTGTCTATTTACTGTGCATCATTTTCATTTTTGTTATTATGAACAACGCTACAATGAACAGTTTTCCAAATGTTTGCCCCAATTTGTACTCTTCCCAGTGGGGTGCGAGAGTTCCTGCAGTTTCACCTTCTCACCAACACTTGGTACTATCGTACTTTTACTTTTTTGCTCAGCCAGTAAGTGTGAAATGTTAACCTAATATTTTATTGAATTTTCTTTTCCCTGGTTAATAAGGAGAATAAGTATTCTTTATTTCTTAGATTTAACTTTTTTATGTAAAATGCCTGTTCATTATTTTTGATTATTTTTCTTTTTTTCTTATTTATTTATTTATTTTTGATTATTTTTCTTTTAGTAGTTGTTCTCCTCCTTCTCTCCTTTCTCCTCCTCCCTTTTCCTTCCCTTTCCCCTTTCCCTTTCTCTTTTCCTTCCTCTCTTCTTCTTCCTCCATCCTCCTTAAAGACCTCCTTCAGTATCCTCAGTGCTAATTCTTTGACAATTATATGTGTAGTAAATATCTTCTTCCAGTTTGTGCTTGCCTTTTATTCTTTTTATAGTTTTTCTTTTTTGATGAGTAGAAGTCTTATTTTTAACATACTCACTTTTTTATTTACCGTTAGCCTTTTTTGTCTTGCTTGAAAAACTCTCTTAAGATCATAAAGATATTCTCCTATGTGTGTCCTCTAATAGTTTTAAATTTTATCTTTCACGTTTTATCCTTAATGCATTTGGATTATTTCTTTATACTGTGAGAATTACGAATCCAGTTTTATTTTTTTCTGTATGCATAAGAAATTGTTGTTTCACCACTTATTAATCAGCCCTTGCATTGTTCACTCATCTTCAGTCTTACCTCTGTCATGTATCAAGTTGCCTTATACAAGTGAGACATTTCTTGCCTAAATATTCTTTTACATAAGGCTTGACATTTGGTAAATTAAGTTCTCCCCTGTCCCCACACCCTGTCTTACTTTATTCAGTAATTTCTTGACTGTTCTTTACCTTTTGCTCTAGAATTATCTCGTCAAATTATACACACACACACTATACATAATTATTAGAATTTTGATAAAAATTACATCAAATCTCTATGTGAATTTGGAAAGAGTTAATATTTTATGATATTGACTATTCCTATCTATGAATGTGCTATTTGTCTACATTTAAGTTTTCTTTATTATCTTTAAGTTAAAATTCACAATTTTCTTCATAATGGTCTTGTATATCTTTAAAAAAATTATTCCTATATTCTTGTTTGTTTATGATTATATATGATATATGTTGATTTTTATAAAAGTGTATGGAAGTCCCTTTGATTACTAGTTTGTGAAGAAGTTTAAATAAAAATTATGAATGAATGCTGGATTTTGTCAAAGAGCATTTCCACTTCGCACTGAGTTATCTGGTTTTTCTCTTTTAATCAGTTAATGTACTAAATAACACTGCTGATATTTTAAACTTTAAAACCACATTTTTAGCATAACTGAGCTAAACCAACTTGGTTGTTTTTACACATTCCTAGATTATGTTGGCAAATGTATATATTTAGGATTTTTGCATGTATGGTCATGAATGAAATTGGCCTGTAATTTTGTTATTTGAAGCTTGTTACAGTAACCTCATAAAAGTAGTTGAAGAGCATTTCCTTGTTTTCTGTCTTCTGGAGGAATTTATGCAAATGTTCATAATTATCTCTTCCTAAAAATCCTTGGAAATGCACTGTTTACTTCATGGGATGATTTTTAGCTATTGAGTCATTTTCTTAAAATATCACAAGATCATTTATGCTCACTTTTCTTATTTTCCTAATAGCTTTAATAATTGGTATTTTCTTCAAATTTATTCATTTTAGCTAAATTAAAAATTTTACTGATATAAAGTTGTTTCTAACATTCTTTTACTATCTTTTGAAATCTTTTTTATTCAATCTTTTCTGAGGTTGATCAATTAATTTTTATTCTATTTTTTTATCTCTTCTATAATACATTTGTTTTCTAGTTCATTCACTTCTGCCTTCATATTTTTGTCACTTTTGTATTTCCTTTGGATCTATTCTGTTTGGTTTCTAACTTTGTAAGTAGGATGTTTAGCTCCTATATTCTCCGGCCTTTCTTCTTTTCGAATGTATGCATTTAAGGTTATACATTTCCCTCTAAATATTGTTTTAGATGTATTTTATTGGTTTTGATAAGTAGCATTTTCTTATTTGGTTATGAATACTTTTGATTTTCATTATAACTTTTCTTTGACTCATAATTATGTAGAAATGTTTTTTTCTCAGTTTGCAAGTGTGTAATTATTCCAAAGTAATATGCACATTAATAATAAATGAATTACACTGCAGAAAATGTTTTCTATGATACCTTGTCCTTT
>VBSM01002608.1:122330768-122341323 GCA_008086735.1 Cheirogaleus medius | reverse complement strand
TAAAGACTAATTTGTCTGACATTAATATAACTATATCAGATTTATTTTGGTTAATAGTTACCTGGCATAATTTTTCCTTCATTTACTTTCATCCTTTTCTGTGTCCTTATATACTAGAAGTGTCTCAGTTTCCTGTGCATGTGTATGTGTACAGGTATTTTTATATATATTTACATAAAATTAGTAGTACACTTGGTATGCTGTTTTGTTGCCTGCGTTTTGTTTAAAATATATCATGAATATTTCAATGTATTAATAAGTATTTCTTCCTAAAATTATTAATAGCTATATATTCCATAACATATAAGTACTCTGCTTTGAGATAAATTTGCTTTCCTTAAGTTTTTACCCTTATGAATATCCTTGTGATAAATGTTTTTATACGTACATACTTGGCAAATTCTCTATTGCTTCCACTTATTAATTCCTAGAAGAAAAATTCGTTTCAAAATATGTATTTTAAAAAGTATTTTGGAGCACACAGTCATTTGAGAATATTCCCTTTAGAAAAAAATGACAGCTAAAACTTTGTCAGAAGTTTAGGAGGGTGATTTTTTCCCCATACCCTACTCAATATTAGCAGTTAACAGTCTTTTTATCCTTGCTACTGGGACAAGGAATAACAAACAAACAGAGTATCTTGGCATTTTATGTAGCTCATATTTTCTGTCTTACCTAATCATATCCTTTGCCCATTAAAAAAACGAATATGGTTCTTTTTGATATGTAAGAATTTTAATGTAATGGGAATATTAACACCTTGTCCTATAATTTCAAAATATTTTTTAATTTTTTACCTTTTAATTTTGTTAATAGTGTTCTTACATACAAATGTTCATTTTTGTATTTCTCAATAATAAAATCTAATAATATTTCTATTTGTAGCTCATCTCTTTGTTGCTATGCTTAGAATGATCTTCCCCTCTTCGAGATGTTCACTTATTTTTTTAGAATTTTTATGATTTCACTTGTGATACTTAAGTCATTCCTCTATTTGGAATTTAAATTGGTAAATTCTGTGAATACAATTTCTTTATCAAATAAGATGATAAATTTTTTTAAAAAGTGAAACATTCTTTTCTCATTGGTTTGCGGTGCTGCTTCTATTGTCTATTGAATATGTAAATATTCTTTACTGTTTCTAGATTTTTTAGGCTGTTTCATTGATTGTCTATTTGTTCTGTGATTAGTGCCACATTCTTAAATGTTATTGCTTTGTAAAATGTCTTATTATCTAACAGTTAAGTGCATGCCATCTTAAAATTTTACAATATTTGTTGGATATTTTTGCCCAGTTATTTATTCAGATAAACTTTAAAATAATTGTGTGAAGTCCTTCTCCAAAAATATACTTTTGGGAATTGGACTGGACTTATATCAATTCTATAAATTAACTCAGGAATTGAATTTCTCAAATATGAGAAGGCTCTAATTCTAGTTCATAATAAAGCATAAATGGGACCTTGTTGGCACTGTATGTATGGGGGACTAGGTAAATAGCACAAATGTGGCTGTAAGAGACGTTGAAGTCCTATAGTGCTTTCCTTGTCGTTTTTGCCTGAATCTCAAGGAAATAAGGCATGGGAGGGGGATATTCCTTCAGCGACTTTGCTGCCTTTTTCCCCATGTAAAACATTTCACAGCTTGTCTCATTACAGCATTTGTAATAACACAGTCTGAAAGCAGTGGTGCATAAATGAATTATTTAAGTTTTGCAGCAAATCGTCCTGATCTTGCTTGCTGCTCCTTAATGCACTTTAAGTGAGCCCGGGGTGGCAAATCAGAGTAGGCACAGGGTGGAATGTAAACCAAGTTTTATTAGCCACAAAAAGCCACACTATAACATTTATTAAGTATCAGAGGCAGTGTGTTTAAATAAGTTTGATTTCCCTGAATAATCATCGACATTGCAACCATCTTCCCCAGATAGGAACACTCCCTTGTCAAAAACATTTATTTTCTTGTCACTTCTGTTAATATAATGGGCTCTTGGGGTTTTGTGAGAGTTTCGTAGCAAATCGTGATTTTCAACAAATTACTATGTGTCTCCCACTGAATACAGCTTTAATAGCTGGGGGGAGGAGAGGAAAGCCACACACATCATTGTCTGACAGTATATCATCTTATTATCACTGCCACTTTTAGGGGCTGTAGTTGCCCCAGGAAAACGAGGGGCCACACACCCTTGGTGTCCTTCCCAGTCCTTCCTCCAATGAGCAGTGTCAATAAACTTGATCTTCCCCCAGTCAGCCTGGCCTGAGGCTAATTCCTTTTCTCTTTAGGGGTGAATCAGCCCTTAAGACCAAATAATTTATACTGCAGTTGCCAGTTCTTCCTCTCCTCTCTTTTTCTTTTCCCTGGTGCCAAATAAAACGGACAGATGCTCAGAGTGTTTCTGAGCCCGACAGCACCTTTCTCATCTTACGCCAATAGGGTGAGTTGAAGATAGGCGCTTCCAGCGTGCTGTGTTGTATACATACGCATTATAAATCCTTTTTCTCTTTGGCTAAGGTCATTGTTTTAACTCTGGACAGAAAAATAACACTAAAAAAATTAAGTATACCTAAGTACTCAATGGGCAGGCAGGTGCTGGCTGATAAATATTTAATGCAATGGAAAGCTCACCTTAGATATTTGTGAAATACTGCCTGTTTGTGTGTTTGTCCTACTCCTCCATAAACAGAGGCTGGAAATGGTAATTTGTAAGTGTGAGTTTGTGAGTAAATATGTGAGTATTTCAACCCTGACGCTACAAAGAAAGGAAGGAAGGGAGAAAGCAAGAGAAAGAGGAAGGAAGGAAGGGAGGGAGAGAAATGCCCATTCATCCTTTCTTGTCTTTGTTGGAAATGGTCCTTCTGACAGAGAGACCCACTTACTGCCTTCTCAGCACGGCACACAGACCTGTGGCGCTGTGTTTCCAGAGCTATTGGGGGAAGATTCCAGTACAGAGCTTAGGAGGGACTGGATTTTTCGGCCCATGCACTCCTTTGACAGTGGGGAACAGATATTTTCTTTAGTAAGGTGTCTACCGAGATTGTGGTTGTCAATGAGAAGGAGGTTGTTATTCCTCTGGGTTTCTAAGTGCCCGAGGCATTCAGGTCCTTGATTGAGACATGGGCTTGCCTTAGGATATTGATTTCAACTTGAAGGTATGAGGCATTTAGTTTCATTCATTCACTCACTCACTTAATCATCCAACAAATACTTACCAAGTGGCTACTATGTGCTAGGAATGCAGTTGGATTTGGTGCTGGCTATTCTCTCTGTTCATGTTGTTTATTATTTACTGAGGAGCTCAGAGTAAGAAGGAGGAAATTTTTTATACAAATAATAAATACCTAGTGTGACATAGGTGGTTACAGGACCCTACAGGTGAGACATTGACCCATCGTCCCAGTCTAGGCAGGGACATGGGGCTAGGGAGGGTTTGGCAAAGCCTTTTGGAATATGTGAAATCCAAGCTGAGACCTGAACATTGAGTAACAGACAGTTAAGCAGGACTAATTCCATATGCAAAGGGTCAGAGGCAGGAGAGAGTGTTTGGAATATTGACAGGAACTTAAAGTAGTTGAATGTCGTTGCAGTTCAGAGGAGTATAAAGTGGGGCTGGAGATGTAAGCAGGGGGTTGTTCATGGATAGCTTTCAACCTGCTAGAATTTCCACTAAGCTCTAGATGCCCATGTGTTGCATTAGAGATTTTAAGAGGAGGAATTACATGATCCGATTTGCAATGTAGAAAAGTCACTGTTTTATTTTATTTTTTATAAGCATGAATTCAGAGAGAGAGAGAGAGAGAGAGAATCACTGTTAGACACAAGAATAATTTAGGGAGGATGAGGCCAGAGCCTGAGAGAGAGATTAAATGGTTAATTAGGCTGAAAGCTGATGATCTGATCAAGAGCATCTCATTGGGAAGAAACATAGGACTGTGTGTGAGTGTGTTTTACAATTTTCTAACAAGACTGATGATTTACTGGATTTAGCAAGAAATAGAGGTAAGAGTTCAAAATGAGAACAGAGTTTCTGGCCTAAGTAACAAGATGGATGCTAGTTCTTGAGGAGGAAGTGACAGGAGAGGAAGCTGGTTTCAGAGGAAAACCCGTGGAGTCACAATCCCTGAGGGACAACCAGGTGGAAATACTTTGCAGACAGTGGACAGCCGGGTCTGGAGCTCACGAGAGACATTCTAGTCTCACTTCTGCTAACTTTACCCCATAGTGTAAAATGGTAAATCAACTGCCTACTTTCAAGGGGCCACTTGGAGCACTTCCATTTAAAAATGGGGTCTAAAATTCAAATAAAAAGTGTCAAACAAGTGTTTTCATGCTATTCTATATCATATCAAATATTCAGATATTAGGAAACACCTAGGATTATTATAAATGTTAAATCTAAAAAATTGCCAGACTATATAATGTCTTGCTATCAACTTTGAAAAATACTGTTTCTTTGTTATGCTGAAACTAGACAAAGAGAGTGTCAGTAAGGACAAAAGAGAGAGGAGGCAGTAACTGCCATAGGAAGAGAAAGGTATTTAGGCAATCTGAAGAGAAGTTTGGTGTCTGACATGCAATAAAAACTGCCCCCTCCATCAATCCAGGAAAACTTATATATTTTTCAAAATCTATGTTAGTAGTTATGATTTGCATAATGGATTTTTCTTTCTTTTGGTAAGTTTGTAAAACTCATCAGTTGTTTTTAAGTGAGAGCCAGGCCAACCTAAGGAGAGTCTTGCATTTGGAATGGAATGTGCGTGTGTGTGTGTGTGTGTGTGTGTTGGGGGAAGTATGTGTGTATATTTATGTATACATGCATACACACACCTATATACAACGATGGTTTTAGACTCTCATATTAAAATTACCTCTTAGAGTGGATAGTTTTTGCTACTTAGCAGAATCATCACCTCCTGGTCTTTTGGTTATTAAAATATATGCCAAAACACATAGTCCAGAATAACAATAGGAGAATATCAAGGAAATAACTTACTCTCAATGGCAAAACACAAGTTCTGAATGTGTGGCAGGCTGAGATGGAAAAGGCAGTTAGCAGGAATGGTTAGAGTCAGATAGGTGAAGGAGGGCAGAGAGGAGGAGCATACCAGAAGACAGCAGGAGGCTGGGATTTGAGGAGAGTACACAAGACATTCCTTGTGAAAAATATTGTCAAGAGACTTTTAAGAATTTGAATGCCTAACCATATTCAACTTTAATGTTTTTTTTTTCTATTTTGATATTCTGAATATCTCCCTTAACTCCTCCCTCCATACAGATACACACTCACCTAACTTCTACCCTTGGTGAAAACTGTTTTGATCTTGAGGTACTTTGGGTAAAGTAAAGATCTAAACATGGAGCAGGGTCTACCAAGGCACAATGTAATACAATGTAAGGGACAGTATGCAGGAGGTGAGAAGAATCAGGGCTGAGAGTGATAATCTAGTGGAAGAAGAAAGTCTGAGTCAGAAATGACCAGAAGATATAAGACCTGCTGGGGCTCAGAAAACATTACTCTGAAATCTGGTGATTCAACATGATGTAGCCCTAAGGTCTCTCTGACCTGACCCCTATCTCTCCTGCCTCTACAATCCTCGGCCTCTCCCAAAGCACAGGATGAAACCTGTTCTCTGAAATTCTCTTATCTACTTTAGAAACCAGACCTGCCAAAGAGGAACACAATCGCCTTGCCTGAAATTTCATTACCCAGAAAAGATTAAAACTCATAGCACAGAGGAGGAGACTGAAAATTAAACACCACACCTAGAGCCAGACAAACTTGGTCCCAAACCGTTGTCTGCTCTTTGTCTCATTCAATTTCCAAAGAAAATTATTTGCTAATCATTGTCAAAACATTGGGCTCATTTATTTCCCCCTACATATCATTTATTGTCCTTCAAATTGCCACATTTCCCCCACCTCCTTTTCTCCCATGAAGAAAGAGTATGTAAGGATCTGTACCTCATTGGGTTATTGGGTAATCATTCTTCTGAGATTGTCTGGTGCTATGCACAATAAAATAATTTGTATGTTTTCTTTTCTCCTATTAATTTGCCTTTTGTCAGTTCATTTTCAGGGAACATTCTAAGGGTGAAGGGGGAAGCTTTCCCTTTTCACCCCTACAGACCCTCCATCAAGAATCTTCAGCAATAGTAGCAGGGAAATGTTAGACATCCCATGAGGTCCAGATGAAGACACAAGCAAATTGTAGCAAGAAAGATTTAGACCACATGATTTATAAATGTTTTTTAGGGATAGAAAGGCGTCTTAAAAGTTCATAGTTGTCTGTGATGCTCTATATTTTTGCTGTCCTTTTCTTCACATGTGGTATACTTCCATTTAACTTAGTATTTATCGTTCAATGAACAGTCAGTATTAATTGATGATGATGATGAAGATGATGGTGGTGGTAGCAGCTGTGATGAAAATGGGTCTAACCAACCTAATTAAAGAGAACATTGCTATTGTTACAGATAAGAAACACTTGCACAGTAAGGATTGCTACTTGGCATATGATAGCATCCTCTCAGGAGATAAACATATGCAAAAGAGATAGAAATCATCATCTGGGTCTCTTATCTCCAACTTGCCCATCAGGACTGAAGAAAGAATATCACCTTAATTTATAAGTCACACTTCTTTCAAGAGGCTAATTTCTAGTATTCAGGTCCAGATTAAAGGCCAAAGGTTTCTACTTACCCCATAAAAAAACTCCACATCCTAATTTGTTCATCTCTCATGTTCAAATTGAACATTCCATGGAAGCATTATATTTGACTTGTGGTTTACACTTGAATTGTAGTCATTTTGGATTTTCACTGTGAATAATAAATACTTTTTCTTTTAATGATGGTCTATTATGTAAGAGGGAGGGAGAAAGGGAAAGCTGGTAAATTCTTAAGTGCCCTAGCACCCTACAGGTTCTTAATCCAGTCCTGGTGGTTTTTGGCTAACTCTACTGCATAATGTTACGAAACTAGGCATAAGACACTGTGCCAAAACCCATAATTGTGATTGTAAACATTTATAGATTTACCTTTAACACATAAAGTCAAAGAGAAACAAAGTCTATGACTAATTCTCTTGCATATTTGGCTTAGAATTTCAGTATTTCAGGGCAGAAAATACAGACTATTGCCAAGTTGTGGCATGAAGAAGGACATGTGGCTATGTGTCAATTGGTAGTCATGAGGATTGTGTGGTAAAATTGAAAGACCTTTTCTTAAATCTCAGTGCTATTGGTCTGTGTGGGAGCCAAGTCTTAGCTAGCCAGTCAGTCAAATGGTATTAAAATCCCAGACGACATCTAATTTGCCCTGTTTCAAGAGTGAACCTGTTTTGAACAAGTCTGATTTTATTTTGAATTTTTCTGTGCCTGCAAACCTTTTACTGTAATTAGAAAGGAAAGTTCTAGCATGGGAGATACAGGGAGAGGTTGAAGTTGGCTGGCATCTGGTGTCTTATACGCAGCTAGTCTGGGGTCTGTTGCAAAATACGGTCTGTTGTCTGAGTTGCTGGCTGGTTCTACTCTTTCAGAGCCAAGGGAAAGTAGCACATGGATTTGCTTTCTGCTAACTGGTCTTCTCAAAAGAAGGTTTTGTTTAGCTGAGCTCTTTAAAACAAAATCACATTAACAGTAATTCCAATTCCTAAAAACAAAAACTAAACTAGGAAAATTTTATGAATATGAATGTTCATCCACAGACTTTCTGTCAGAACTGGGGAAGCTTATGCAAAGAGTAGGTGGGTAAGGAAGGTTTTAAGAAAAGATGAAAGGTGAGTTTAGTTTATAATGATAGCTACTGGACTCACAGTTCCATTACGTGATTATAACTACTGGGCTTGTTGCCAAACTTTCAGAGAAAGCCAGCAATCAAGCCAGGAGGTCTAGTCTTGGTTTGAAAGTTGTAAGATCAGGAATAAGAAACTAAATGTACTGGTTAAGAACTTGGACTCTAGAATCAGACAGATTTGAGTTTATGGCCTGAATATACCACTTACCAGTTCTGTGACAATGGAAAAGTTGATTAACTTATCCAAGCTTCACTTTGCTTCAGTTTCCTTAGCTGTAAAATCGAAATAATACTATCGATCTCATTTATTAGTTGACTTTTTATTGTAAAGTAGAGTTATATTTATTTACATGAGTGTAGACTTATGGTTTCCCATTTTATTCTCGTGGGTATTATCTAGTGCTATAAATATTTATTTTAATTTTCAAATTGTCCTAGATTTTTCCAATGAGAACTTCTTCAAGCTAAAATTTGTCTTCATTTGACATGGTCCTATCATTTTTTTAAGCACTTCCCTACCTTCTGGCAATTATTTCAGTTCATCTTATTTTTCCCCACCTGAGCCCTAGAATAAGCCATTTTCCTAAAAATCCCTGGTTCCTTTAGCGATGAATGGCAAATATAAACCAATAGCTAGATGATAATCTTGCTTATTGCTACTGGGATGTCGCTGTTTTTAGTCTCTTTTAGTGGACAGTGATATATATACATACACACACAAAGAGGTCATAAAATATGTATGCATAAAATATGTATTTTTATATATCCATATAGATATCCTCTTAAATTCCAATCCAAAACAATAGAGTTTATTCTAGCTTTCCCCATTTTCATATTTGTATTTTCCATCTCTGACATTGAGAACCCTGACTCCTAGTATCCTTAATATAATTATTTATATTTGCAAGTCCCTGTATGTAGCAAACCTCTGATTATACTGAATACTTTCTTGCTTTAATGGCCTCCTTGTGTGCACTCTGACCACCATCATGCTGCCTTCTCATCTATCTTGAGCCTGCCTAATAGAATTCAATGAAAGAAGGAAGGAAGGAAGAAGAAAGGAAGCTAGGGTAGGAAGAAACAAAATGAAAGAAGGAAAAAAATGGTTTTAAGTAAAATTCAATATGTTGTCACAGATGTCTGAGCTGGGAGGAGGGGTAGATAGTAATTACTTAGGTATATTAGCATGAAATGGCCAAGTCTTTACCTTTTAATCAAGTAAAGAAAAAAATCAATAAAATCTATAAAAAGGAAATAAAAAGGGGGAAAAGAAATCACACAGAGAGACAGAGATAGAAGCAAAGAGAAAGAGACATAAAGTGGAATAGAAAAAGCTACTCACAGCCAACACTTTGGCTTTGGCTTTACTAGAAGTATGTGTTAAAACAGAAATAACTAAAGGAAAACTAGTGTAGAACGTTCAATTACAGAGCCAATAGAGAATAGTTGAGTTGGTCTTCTGGAATATAACACATTTAAAATACATAATCACATTAGCAGAGGTAGCAAATTATAATAAGTTACTCTAAGTTCTTTGCCTGGTCTGGGGAAAAGGTAAAATTATTGATTAAAATTAGACTGGAATAAATTTAACGTTATTAGCGCATAATGTAATTTCTGGGATAACTACTAAAAGAACAGTAAAACAGTATATAACTTGAAAACAAATAGGAGGAAAAAGGAAGATAAAAATCAGTACAAAGGAAGCGATAAAGGAGAAAAAAGAAACAGATAGTACAACATATAGAAAACAAAATACATTAGATGTTAACATATATATTGTTAACATATATAAAATATATATGTTAAATGTAGAAGGAATATAGGCTGAAGTTAAAATATAAAGTATTAGATTGTATTATATCAAAAATAGTTCTCTTTAATAGTATATTAAAAATATACTTCTAAAACAAAAGGAAAACATACATAGTACATATATTAACGTATGTATATGTATGTATTATGACTATATATACACATACCTAAATATATATATATATTAATAACAGGCTAACCAAAAGAATGCTATTATAGATACATTAATAACAGAAAAACTAGGTTTTAAGGAAATAGAACTATTATAAACAAAGAGGTTCACTATGTAAAGATAAGTTTCAATTCCTTAGGAAAAGAAGCAATTCTAAATATTTTTGCACCTAATGACAGCTGGAACTTATACAATGCACAACCTTACAGAACAGAATGGAGATATGACATACCCATGATCAGATTAGAAGATTTTAAAACACCTCATTCAAGAATTGACAGAATATGATAAAATATTAATGAGAATGTAGCAGATATGAACAACACAATTAATGCATCAGACTGAATGGGCATATAGGGAAATGCTATTCAGAGTGGTCCATGTGTCAGACTGGTGAAGGTCCACAAACTATTTTTTCCACCATAAAATAAATGGAAGAAACCTTTATAGACATTTAATGGGAGAAATTTTGTTTTTGAATCTAATAATAAAAGTTTGAACTCATATTTTATGTCTTCTTCCACTTTAATTTTCTAGTAATTCATTTTTATTATATTTTACAAAATTTTTGATCCATGATAAATTTGAAGTTTAAAAAATCTAGTTCTTTTTTTTTGTACATTTGGATACATTGTATAACTTTGCCTCTCCCTAAGAAGGGTTAGAGGTATGCCTTCCCCCCCCCAATGCCCGCCACATCCCTATAATGTGGGTCTTGCCCCCGCCAGACCCTGGTGAACACTACCACCATTTGAGCACCATAGTTTTAATCAGTCAG
>VBSM01002608.1:122309238-122330668 GCA_008086735.1 Cheirogaleus medius | reverse complement strand
TCTTTGGAGAAGTTTCTGTTCATTTCCGTTGCCCATTTCTTGATGGGATTGTTGTCTGATGGAGGGCAGGCGGGAGGTGGGAGGAAGTATAGAGTTACATAATGTGTGCCGTGCGCACCACCTGGGGATTGGACTCGCTTCAAGCTCTGGCATGTAGGGGGGGGATGGGTGGTAAGGGCAATGTATGTAACCCTAACAATATTTGTACCACCATTATATGATGAAATAAAAGGAAAAAAAATCTAGTTCTTTATTACAGATAGTTTGAAAAGGACTGATATATAGAAAAACACTCCTTTCAACAACTGAGGAATAAAGTTCTTTTTAAGTACACATGACATATTTGCAAAAGTACACCATATTTTGGGCTCTAAAGCAAAAATCAATACATTTCAGATTGACACCATGTATGATATGAATCTAGAAATCAGTAATAAAAAGACAACTTGAAATTCCCATATGTTTGGAAATTAAGAAACTTTTAATTCATGGATCTAAGAACAAATCATAATGACATTTTTAAAAATATATTTAAATTAAATGATGATAAAAATGCATATCATAACTTGTGGGATGCAACTAAAACAATATTTAAAGAAAACTTTGCATTCTTCAATGCCTATATGAAGGACAAATAAAGGCTGAAATTAATGACCTAAGCATCCATCTCAATAAGTCACAAAATCCAACCAAAAGAATAAAGAAGGAAGGAAATAATAAATATAAAAGCAAAAAATGAAAAACATGAAGTAGAAAACAATATAATAAAAAGGATTATCAACGCCATATTTGTTATTTGAAGACAATAATAAAAGTTAATAAATATCACGTAAAACACACAGTACATAAGAAGATAAAAAGAGAGAAGGCACAATATGCAACAATAGGAATAAAAAGACATTACAACAGATACTGCAGACATTTGAAATTAGTAAATGTATATTATAAGCTCTAGGCCCAAATGTATGACAATCTAGATGAAATGAACAAATTAGTGGAAAAGTATACCTTACTAAAAGAAGAAATAGAAAACCTTATTAGTCCTATCAGTATCAAATAAATTGAATTGTTAATTAAAACCTTACCACTAAGAAAATTACAGACCCAGATAGACGGTCTCACCAGTAACTTCTACTTAACACATACAGAAAAAAAAAAAAAAATCTAATCTTATATAACTCTTTCCAGACAACAGAAAAAGAAGATACACTCCCCAATACATTTTATAAGGTAACAATAACCTTGGTATCAAGACCCAAGAAGGACACTAAAAAGAGATTTGAGAGGCTTCTCTCACTAATAAACTAAATTTTAGCAAATTCATTCTAGCAATATCTTTAAAGGATAGCATCATGGCCAAGATGGGTTTTTTCCCCTAGGAATAAAAGCTTTTAAAAAATATATAAATAAATAAAAAAGCTTTTTAACATTAAAAAGCAAGCAAAGATATGTATTAAAAATAAAAACCTTTAGCAAAGTAGGGAAAAAAGAATCTTAATTTGATAATGATTACCTATACTATAACAATTTAATAGTAATATACTGAAAGCTATCTCTTTTAGATTAAGAATTTATCCTTTTACTACCTTATACAAAATTATACTGGGGGTTTTAATCAGGGCAGTAAGATAACCCATATATATATGATGCCCAAGGATTAAAAGAACAAATAAAACCTTCACCAAAGATATTATTTGTGCATAGAAAATCCAAAAGAATATAAAAATAAAATATAAGTTTAATAGGAAACTTCAGCAAGTTTTCTGGATACAGCATTAATATATAAAAATCAATTTTCTTTTTATGTACTAGCAATGAACAATTAGAAGACTATAATTAAAATAAGAGAATATAAATTTTAATAACATCAAAAATATAAAGTAATTTGAAATAAACCCAGCATAAGATGTGCAAAATGTCTATAGCGAAAACTATTAAAACTTTATTGAGAGATATGAAAGAAGCCAAAACAAGCTGAGAGATATATCAGATTTATGAATTAGAAAATTCAATAAAGTAATGGTATCAATTCTTCTTAAATTGCTCTATAGATTTAATGCCATCTCCTACATAGCCATCTGACTGGCAAATTTGCCTCGGATAACATCAAAGCAAAACTAATTCTATTGTATAGGAATTTTTACTTACATAGTGCAATCATAAAAGTGAAGATACTGGTTAACTCAAGGAGTAAAGGAATTATGGTACATGGCAAACTTCTGAGAGGCTAGACATGATCTATTTTTGACCTGAGTGTTTGTTTTTCAGTAATTAGGTAAGCTGAATATGTTCGATGTGCATTTCTCTCTCTGTGATATTTCACAATCTTTATTTATAAAAAGCACTTACTCTAAACTATTTGGGAAAAACTATCATTATTTTAGCTTTGTGAATATAGAAAAGGCCAGACAATAAGCGCCATACATTTTATTTCATTAGCCACTTGGCATTCTCTCTTCATCTCCCTTGGACCAAAATTCTAATAACCTATTGAATGATAATTTTTAGACATATAAGCAGTAATTAAACCTAGACATGTTCAGCAGGTGCTTCCAAATATAAATGCTAATTTTACATTTACTATTCATCTTTGGGCCGTGTCAACATGTAAGATCCATGCTTTTGTGGATGGTTTCAGAAGAATTTGGATTAATGAGGAGTGAATCTTTTCCATATAGCTCCTCGCCTTGTTTTACTTTTCCATAGCACCTATCACTATGTGATGTTGTACTTTATCTGTTTTCTGTATTAAAACATAAATTGTGCATCTCTTTAAGGCATGCTAATCCTAATCCAAAATACTAATAGTGATTAAGCATTGGTTACTGTGGTCCTGAGAACACATTTACTAATTTACTAATAATCTTAAAGAATCTTCTACCTGTTTTTCCTCTTTGTAAAAAAAAGATTATCCCATGAGACATCTTAGTATAACCTTCAGGTCTCTATTTCATTACACATAATCTTCTTAAAATTGACCTCCATATCCTAGAAAAAGTTATTTGTCCCTTTTGGCAGTTAAAAGAGTGACCTGCACACATTAGAACCTTCCCTATTAGAACTTCTGCTTGTGTTACTTGGACTTCATATTTACATTGAGGGAAAAAAAGAATTTGATCATAACCCTTGTCAGTGTTACTTTATTCTACTACACCTTTTAGTCTGCAGTGGAAAAACTGAGAATATTAAATGATTTGAATGGCTTATTGATTTCTTCTCTCTATTAAAAGCTGAAGATATAGCTTCTAAATACTGCCGTGAGGAAAAGCCTACTTTGAAGAGGATACATTATTAGAAAGTGCATGACATGCAAATAAACTTTTAGCCAAAATAAAGCACACTTCTGTGTACCTTTGTCTGCATAATAATTTTGTGCAGAATTCAACAAAATTTGCGATCCCAGCTACTTCACATAAGCTGATAAAGAAAGTAAATACTATCCCTAGGAGGAATGCTTAACATTTGAATAAAGCATCTTCAATAACAAAACCTTCCTAGATTATTGAATCACTCTAGTTTGTGTCTTAATATAGCAAGTTCTGAATGCAGAGGATATTGTTTTCTCTATTCTCTGTGTTCTCACTTTAAGATTTTCTCTGTTTGCTGTGATTTGTTGGTTTTATATATAGTTTACTATTACATATCCTTTTATCTTGAAATGTCTTCCAATAATTTACTGGAACAATGTGGTCATCAGAATGAATATTTAGGTCTTTTTTACTAGATCTTTAAAATCATAATGGGAAGTTGATACAGTATATTTATGGAGAAGAAAGTAAATTTTCTTATTAGTCACTCAAGAACACACATCTCTCATATGCACCAATGGCCAATAAGCACATGAAAAGGTTCCCAACATTGTTAGTCACTAGATAAATGCAAATCAAAACCACAATGAGATATTACTTCACACTCATTAGGATGGCTACAATCAAGAAGTCAGATAATAACAAGGCTTGGTGAGGGTGTGGAGAAACTGGAACCCTTACACACTGCTGATGGACTGTAAAGTGATACAGCCATTTGGAAAATGTTTTGACAGTTTTAGAGGTTAGATAAGTGCATAAAGTTTTAGCTTCCACCACAATGATATAGAACAGCTCTATCACCCCCCAAATTTCCCCCATCTTCTCCTTTGTAACCAACATATTCTCTAATATCCAACTCCTGGCAACCACTGCTCTGTAATTTCATGAGTTTTGACTTTTTCAGAATTTCACATAAATCACATTATACAATATATAACCTTTTGGCTCTCACTTCTTTCACTAAGCAGCATGAATTTGAGATTCACTCATAGCATTGTATGAGTAAGCATTTCACTCCTTTTTATTGCGGTGTAGTTAGTATCCCATTGTATGGCTACAGCACAGTGTCTTTATCCATTCACTAGTTGAAAGTTGTCTGAGTTGTTTCCAGTTTTTCATAATTACTGCTAAGCCTTCACATTCAGGTTTTTGTGAGTGTAAGCTATTTTTTTTCCTGAGTAAATAACTATAATTGGGAATTCAAGGCGAAATGGTAAATGTGTGTTTAACTTTATTAAAAAGTTGTCAATATTTTTTTCTTACTGCTTGTACAATTTATATTCCCACCAGCAATGCATGAAATTTCTTGTGACTTCACATCCTCTTTGGCACTTGGTATTGCATGTTTTTCCTTTCTTTTTTGCCATTCTAATGGTGTGTAGTATTATTGTGGTTCTAATTTGCATTTTCCTAATGATTAAGGATATTTTCACATACTTTATTGCTATCTATTTATCTTCTTGAATAAAGTGTCTGCTCAAGTCTTTTACTTATTTTTTTTGTAGTGCTTGTTTTCTTATTGTTGAATTTTGACAGTTTTTTATATATTCTAGATACAAGTCTGTTGTCAGAAATATGATTTGGATGGGCATATACATTTATTTCACTTGGGTAAGTACCTAAAAGTGGAGTAGCTAGATTATATGATAGATATTTAACTTTTTAAGAAACTGCCAAACATGACCAAACAGGGTTTATCCTAGGAATGCAAGGTTGGACTAATATTCAAAAGTCAATTACTATAATTCACCAGATTGAAACAAACAAAGAAACAAAAGATCATATTATCATTTCAATAGATGCAGGAAAGGCATTTGACAAAATGCCAACATCTTTTATGATAAAAATGTTCCACAAAATAGAAATAGAAGAAAACTTCTTCAATTTGATAAAGTCATCTATGAAAAACCTATAGCTAACATATTTAATGATGAAAGACTAAATGCTTTTCCTCTAAAATTAGGAACAAGATGAGGATAACGACCCCACCACTTACATTCAGTGGAAGTTCTAGACAATGCAAAAAATGCAAGCAAAAGAAATAAAAGACATCCATATTGGAAGAGAAGAAGTAAAACTTTGCAGACAATATTTACATAGAAAATTTGATTAAATCTACAGAAAGGCTAACAGAAAAAATAAGTGAGTTGAGCCATGTTGCATAATACAAGATCAATATAAAAAATCAATTGTATTTCTATTTACTGGCAACAAGCAATCAGAAATTGAAATTAAAAAACAATACCACTTATAATAGCATAAAAATATGAAATATTTAAACATAAATCTGATAAAAGATATGAAAGACCTGAACATTGAAAGCTAAAAAATATTGCTGAGAGAAATTAAATAAGACCTAAATAAATGTAGGGATATACCATGTTCATGGTTATGAGAACTCAGTATTGTTATAATGTCAATTATTTTCAAATCAATATATGATGCAATATCAGCAAGGTTTTTGAAATAATTGACAAATGTATTTTGGAGTTCTTGTGGAAATGCAAAGGAAATAGAATAGTCAAAGAAATGTTCCAAACGAAGGAATGGTCTGATTTTATAGGCTCATTTAAAGTTACAATAAGTGTGTACTGGCATCACGTTAGACAAATAGAACAATGAAGCAGGATAAAGTTCAGAACAGAGCTACACATATATTGAAAAAGGTGCAAAGAAGGAAAATGATAGTCTTTTCAAAAAATTATGATACAACAATTAAATACACATTTGCAAGAAAAATTAACCTCAAACCTTACCTCTCACTATAAAAAAAATTGAACTAAAAATGGATTATACATTTATATTTATCAACATAAAACTTAAAACTATAAAGCTTTTGGAAAAAATAAGGAAATACTGACCTTGAGTAAGGCAAAACTTTTAAGATATGACATTAAAATTGCAATTAATGAAAGGCAAATTGATTAACTGAACTTTATCAAATTTAAAAATGAGCACTTTTCAAAAACACTGTGCAGATATGAAGAAACGAGCCAAAGACTTCAGTACAATATTGAGTAATAGTGGTGACAGTGGTAATTCTTCTCTTGTTTCTAATCTTAGGCCAAAAGCTTTTGGTCTTTCATCACTATACGTGATGTTTGCTGTGGTTTGGAGGATATATCTTTTATTAGATTAAGAAAGTTCCTTTTTATTTTTATTTTGCTGAGAATTTTTATCAGAATAGATGTTGGATATTCTCAAAGTATTTTTTTTTTTGTCTAAAGGATAATTACACATTTTTCCCTTTTTTTAGTTTGTTAATATATTGAATTATATCTACTGGTTTTTGAATGTGCAACCAATCTTGCATTCCCAGAATAAACCACACTTGGTCATAGTGTATTATACTTTTGTATATTATTGGGTTCGACTTGCTATCATTTTGTTTATAATATTTGAACCTATGTTCATAATTGATATCTATTTTTTTTCCTTATAATGTATTTTACAGTTGTGGTATCAGTGTAATGATAGCCTCATAAAATGAGTTGCAAAATAGTCCTTTTTTTAATTTCTGGAAGAATTTATGAAAAATTATTATCATATCTTACTTAAATATTTGGTAGAATTTATCAGTGAAACCATCTGAAATTGGAAATTTCTTTTTGGGAAGGCTTTAAATTATAAATTCAACTTCTTTAAGGATATATGTTAATAAAACAATATATTTCTTCTTAGAGAAGCTTTGATTATTTATGTCTTTAAAGGATTTTTCAGTTTCATCTATATTGTCGTATTTATTGGCATAAAGTTGTTCAAACCATTTCCTTATTACCCTTTCAATACCTGTAAAATCTGTAGTGATGTCACCTTTTTCATTCTGGATATTGTTAATTATAACTTCTTTTCCAATCAATCTGGCTAGGGGCTTATCAATTTTATTGATGTTCTCAAAGAGCCAGCTTTTGGTTTCATTGATTTTTCCCAACTGTTTTTTGTTTTCTATTTCATTGACTTCTGCTCTGAGCTTTATTATTTCCTGTTCCTATTTTCTGCTTACTTTGGGTTGAATTTGACCTTCTTTTTCTAGTTTTTCAAGGTGGAAGCTGAGGCTATTGATTTTAGACCTTTCTTCTGTTCTAATTTAAGCATTTATTGGGTTGTATTTTCCGGCTTCCTTCTATGCCTGATAAGTTTTGATTGGATACCAGCCATTGTAAATGTTACCTTGTCGAGTGTTGGATATTTTTGAACATTTATAAATAGTCTCGATCTTTGTTTTGGGCACAGTTAAGACAGTTAAAAACTATTTGATCCTTTTAGTATCTGCACCTAAGATTTGTTAGGCAGAAACAGGGCAGTGCTTTTTGTAGAGTCAATTATTTCTGTCTATTGAGACAAGACCTTTCTGAGCACACTTCCACATGACCCAAGGACTCAGTGGTGTGCAGAGATACTAATTCTGGCCCTGTGTGATCTTCAGGCACTGATCCCTTCAATCCTTTCCAGATGTTCTTTCCCAAACTTGGGTAGCTTCCTCACATATATATGCTGATCATTATTCAGATGAATACTTGAGGAGTATCCTCTGAAATTCTTTGGGGTTCTCTTTATTTGTAGGTTTCTCCTCTCCAGTATTCTTCTCTGTGAACCCTAGCTGGTCTCTCTGGATTCACACCTCTATTTCTTTAACTTGCCGTCCACCAGGCTCTGCATCAGTTTCTCCTTCCTGCACCATAGCCTGGAAACTCTCTCAAGGCAGTAAGCTGGGAAATGGTAGGGCTCACCTTGTATATTTCTCATCACTCAGGGATTACTGACCTTTTTGCCTGATATCCAGTGTATTGAAACCATTGTACAATTTATTTTGCCTATTTTTTGATTGCTCCAGGTGGATAGGTAAATATAGTCTCTGTTACTCTATTATAGCCAGAAACAGAAGTCTTAAATCAAGTTTCTTCTCCAGCCATAAAAAATTCAGAGATCAACCTTCTCTTGATGTTAGCAAGACTCCATCTTGCCTCTGTATCTATCTGATGCCCTCGATTTGATTTTTTCAGTACTTTATTCCAGCATTTCCATTGCTCTAAATGAATTTTGTAACCAGTCCACCACTGCTAGAAATAGAATTCCTACTGTGCAGTACATTTTTATCTTTATAACATACCTTACCATAACTTAATTATTGGTGTATTCTCTAAGATCATTGATTGATCTTTCTATCTCTAGTTGGAGCAATTCAAGAGACACTCATTTAGTGACAACTGTGTGTAAGGCATTATGTGAAACAATGTGAGAGACTACAAAATGATGAAAGATTTGGTCCTTATTCACATAGATTTTTAAGAGCTAATTCAAGAAATCATAATTAATTGGGGTAGAGATGTGTATATAATAACACAGTGTATCTAACAATGTTAAAGGCCACGTAAGTGCCTAAAATACCATGGGAGTAACATATTTTAAAAAGCACTTGCATTTTAGTTGTCAAGGCAAACTTTCGCTACTTGCAGGTGTTAATAGAGACATTAGTGCATCAAATTGTTACCCTAACTTCAATTTCCTAGAGCAAAATCAAAGACTTGTAAAATGCAAATATTTTTATAAAATATTGCCTTTGTTTTTTCCTATCAATTAATTTATTACATAATATCAGTATGTTGAATGTCTATATTCACACTTTAAATGGATCAAACAAAATGGGATTTTTCTAATTTTATTTCAGTTAGATTAATATAAATTAACATTCATCAAAGTAATCAGACATGAACTCACAGGAATGTGTGCACACATGCACATGCACAAACAGACACAAACATATTACTTTAGAGATAAACAGAAGAACAAGGACCCACAAATAAAAGTCAGGAAGAGAGTTGGTTATTAACACTTTCGATGTCACTTGAGATATTGAAATAAATCTCTACGAAGGTTTAGGAGTAGTAGTTTTGTTTGTTTTTAATAAGTCAATGTTTTAAGATATTTTTATCCTAGAACTATTTCAATTACTTTTTAAAAATCAGATGAAAAGAAATACAAATAAATTTGATGTGTCTCTGAAGAAATAATCTATTGACACTACTGAATGCCTTTGAGAGCTGAGGATTTTGCCCTTTGTAGACAACTCTTGCACCACCAGACTAGGCACTTCACTGGCATTAAAGACCACTGAGAACCAAGCACACTGAAACTCTGAGGCACTTGAAAGTCCAAATTTGAGTCAAGATTCAGTCAAAATTTTAAATTATTTCTCTGAACAAATACTTTTGATCAATTCAGAGGTGAAGGATATAGTTTGCAAGAAACTTTTAGTTGTCATTGATAAATTAGATTGAGAAAAGTCAAGGAAGGAATCAGGTCAGAGCTGTTTGCTCAACATCTTCCAGTAACATGAAAATAGCAGATGTTTACATTTTCATCCCAAACTTCTCTGCACAGAGCTTCCCTTGCAATTATGATTTTTAAATTTGAGGAAAATGGTAAATTGTCTTTACAAACCATTTTGGGTAAAAGATTTATGAGAACATTCTTATTTTAAAATGAAGACTACTCAGTTATGAGACTTTAATTTCAAATTGTACATTCTATTCAAAGAATATAAGGTTCTTAATAGCCATGATTTTGTGATAAATATTACTTTCATATTATACTCATATTCCATTGTGCCTGTCTGCCCTTAGGCTTTGGATAAATGAATACAGTGGCCTTAATAGGTTCAGAGATTTCCCTAGGTACATACAGAAAAACAGCAATTTCTGTTTGATATATATACATGTATATATAGATGACTATATGCCTATGTGTATATGTATGCATGTGAGTATATGTATAGAGAGATCTTGGTTCACTACATCAATTGTGAAGCCAGATAAAGTGTGACAAGGAATTCACAATGTTCAGACATTCATTTAAACAAATTCTTGGTTCCATAAACATTGCCTTAGCCTTCAAACATAAATAAGGAAAGATGAACTGTTCATATCATCTCTCCAGCTGTTTTGTGTTTTGAGACTGCATATCACAGATGGGCCAGGGATCTCTGAATCCTGAGAAACTGGGAACTCCATAGCTCAACTTGAACAGAGGGAAGGTTCTTTGGCTCTGAGGTAGACGCAGGTAGACTCCATTTTCTGAATTTTTACCCATAGAGCAAAATTCTTCATTGAGTGGTAGTTTCAGAGCAGAAAAAACGCCACAGCTATTATTTCCTGAAATGCATTTAAAAAAATCTTAGGGAGTTTAGATATGTGGTTATTATCTTTTTATCTCTTGGACTAAATACTGATGGGAAAGTATACATACTAAAACTATGAAAATAATTCTTTGTCTCTAAGACACAACTAGTCACAGCTATTAGTGGGCCTCACTAAAATTAGTCTTTGAGGTAAAAAAAAAAATCCAAATACATCAATTACTCATTGAATTAGAATATCTGTTAATTTTCTGATCAAATGAGGTTTTAACTTCATATAAGGAGCTGAATTACTCTCTTAGGAAGGGATTTGCTATTTAAAGTTCTTAGAATAGTGATTAAACTTCCAAGGAAATGCTCAAATAACCAAAGATGCCTTTCATAATAAAATAATAAAGAATTTAATATTGAGGTTATAGAGGGATATCTGGCGTTCCAAAGAATACAGAAAGACTTAGCAATTAGTGGAGGAAGAATGAAAAATTGAAGAAAAAATTCATTTGGCCATTTGGTAAAGTAAGCATTCTTTTCCAAATTTGACAATACATCAAAATCTCTGGGTTGCCTTATAAAATTTCAAGTTCTGTAACCTCATCGGATCAACTGAATCAAAATCTCACGACATGAAGCTTCTTAGTCTGCATGTTCAAGAGGCATCACAAGTGATACATACAAAAACTTGAGAACCATTGGAATAGAAAAAAACAGAGATGTCAGTTGGGATTTGGGGAAAATAAAAAAGTACACTGGTACACTGTGAATATATCTTCAGTAAAGACAACTCTAATTATGAAATGTTGCATGGGAACAGATTTCTTGTGGAAACCAGCAAAATAATTGAGTTCTGCTGTCCAATTTATACAAGGCCCAAACACAATCAGCCCATGTGATTGAAAGAGAATTGTCATCTGAATTACAGTAAAAAATATTTTGGTTCATGTTTTGTTTAAGAAAAATTTTCTCTGATATGAATGTATTATTTTGTTAGGAAGAACAGTCAAGTGCAGATAATCTAATTTTTCTTTGCTGATTGAAGACCTTGTACTTTCTCTAGGCCATAATTGTGATCATCATTTTACATTTGTCAGTTATGATAACAGTAGGTGTAAATACACTAGGAAATTGGGCTAAATGTGTATTGATGTCTATAGTACTTGCAGAGAGCAACAGTATCAGGAAGGTAAGAGTAGGTACTGAAAGTGTTGAGTGACTTGGAGTCTGGACATCCAAAAACCACAGACTATGTGAACGGAGTGGAAAAGAGATTCTGCGAAGATATCCAAGCTCCAAAGCAAAAAAAGAAAAAGAAAAAAAATCATGAAAATAGCCTGAAGAAAAGAAGAAGAGAGCAAGGAGCACTTTGGCACATGAGCTCTGAACTCAGTTCTGCACTAATTTGAAATATAAATAGGTTATCTTTTGTCTTCAGTTTGTTATTCCCAACAGGTGTCTAGCAGCTGTGTCCACTACACCAACCAGCAGCTATCTAAAAATGACTCAAAACATAAACTCGACTGATATATATGAGTGTGTGTGTGTGTGTGTGCATGTGCGTGTGTCTGTGTGTTAGCCAAATTCTTGATATAGGCAAATTTGCTTGGGAACAGAGAACATTCTGATTAAAGAGGTTAGTCAGTTAATGGGGTGTCAAACAATGTACTCTTCTTCTTTAATCACATTTTGCTGGCTATTCTTTAGAATGTCTATTCTGGAATGCAGGAAATGTTCTTTGACTGTAGTAAAAAGAAGAGAAATGAAGACCCAATAAAGGATAATAGCAGAAGGAGCTTTCATTACTGAAAGAAAAGAACACCCACACAAGTTTGTGGCATCAAATTTTTTCTTTCTTAAGTTTTTCAAAATGAAGTGTATTTTGGTTTTCCTTATTATAAAAGACTATATTCTTCTTAAAGAAAAGTGTGAAAATATGGAAGAATAAAAGGAAATTACAATAATAATGATAATAATAATTAATAATAGTAAACTTCTTAAGCTTATTATCTTAAAGACAACCTTGCAAATCTTGGCAAATATATTTTTAGAGTCTTTGTGCACACAATCATATATATTAACACAATTGTTTTATTTTTATTATTTATAAAAATGGAATCATACTTTAGTTTGGTATAAGTTACTGATATTCAATATTTTTGACCTACAAAAACAACAATTTTATATAATTCAATCTATACATACTTTTTCAATCTGCTTATTATTTTCTTTAAAAGTATATCATGAATATATTTCCATGATAAAATACTATATAATTGTTATATAGTTATGTGTATATATAGAAACTTACTAACCAATTCCCTTTTACTGGACATTTAGATTTTCATTTTTTCTTCTATTGCTAATAGTCTTAGGTCTGGTGGAGGGTAAACAGGTGTCAAGGGTGTAGAGCAGGAACCACACTGTAGCTACCATAAGAACCAAATTGCAGCTAGGAACTGTTCCCTGGTAGGAACACACATAGTGAAAAGTTCCTAGTAACCTTCAACTGATCTAGAGCTCATTACATCTAATTAGCATAACATGGATGGAGCCACATGAAGAATTCTGGGGAAGACACATGCACAGAAGGGAAACTGTTATGTAACCTACCCTGTTATGTAACCTGTCATGTGATCTGTTATGTAACACCAGCCTGTCAATCACCCCCAAAGGCGGGAAATGGCAACCAATCCTGTGAGGAGAAAGGCGGGACAAACTAGTGGGCTTATAAAAGGCAGCGTGCTCTCAACCTTCAGTGTCTTTCTCCACTTGGGGAGACTGACGTCTTCCATTCTTTCTGGAACGTATTTTCACTTTGTGTAGCTTGCTTCTGTACTTTCATTCTTTCTTTTATGTGATAAACTATTTGTATAAAATTGCCCTGTGTTTATGATCACTCCATTATCAGCTCAATTTATTACCAGTACTCATCCTCCACTGGGAACTGGGGACCAGGGAACATCCACACAGATGAACCTAACAATAGTGTTTCTGTAAATATAGCTAAATCTATCCCATATACTCCCAACTCCCCTTGCTGAGGCGTACATTTTTGTAACCAGAATTACTAGAGAAGACATGTACTGCAAATATGTTTTTTAGTCTATTATTATTTTTTTTACAAATGTTGTGATTTTTTTACTTCCTGTGGCTGCATCTACACACAAAAATAGGTTTTGTTATTCACTACTTGTACTAGCTACTAATATACTGAATATAATGCAACGTTTTGGAAAAAAGGCATTAAAAAGGGCTTTTTTTCCTCATCTGCTTTGTGTGTAGGGGGGGAAGGGTTGGCAAAGCTACAGGTTCTAAATGCATGGACATCATTATCTTTATTCCCTTGGTTTAAAAGTATTGACACTGTGATATTTAGAGGCTATGAATATGGTCTACACTAACTGGATGAACCCCTTCATTCTTCACGTGAACCCTTCAGGTGAAAACAGGTATGGAGTGAGAAAGATTTAAATAAATTCCTGGCTTTTTCTCCACACTGGGCCTGTAGAAACCTTGCCTAAAATTGCCTTTTCATTTTCCAGCATCCCTGTTTCACTTGCCCATCATAAATATCAACTAAATCTTGAGGAATCTCTCCTCACCTGTCCTTGACTGTTTAGTCAGAAATCAAAGATAATAAAACTTACAACATCAGTTTGCGTCATAATCCAGAGCCAAGCTTCATGATGAAGGACAAAGAAATTATAAAATATTATTACTGGTTGCGTTGAAAATAATAATTGAGCAACTGCAGCCATAGCTCATTTAGTGGTTCAAGAAAACTGGAGCAGGAATTATGTGACTGATTAGGATCAGAGGTAAATAGCTAAGAGTGCTGTGTCTCCTTCCCAGAAGCTGCAAAGGTTAGATGGGATCTGATGTTACATTTTCCTGGTAGTGAGCCAGAAATGGAAATGTCTGGGGAGCTGGAGCCTACACACCTGCTCTAACAACTCTCTGACTTCCTCCTATTAATAACTTGCCTTGCTCTTTCTCCAGGATGAATGAATTGACTGTTGGCTGCCCTAGGGCTTCATATATGCCTCTTTCTGCTTTTGTGTAGTCACTTTCTGTGTCTCTGTCCCCTGTACAGTGTGGAAACTGTGAGGGTGGGATTGCAATGTGTTCACCCCTCTCTGTGTAGCCCAGGGTCCGACACTCTGGAGGCCCCCAGTGAGAGGACGAAGAAAGCATTGATAATAATTTTTTAAAAATCACAATACTTCATCAACTTTTCTCAAAGATTGAGTCAATGGAATAGTCCATGTGTTCCCAATTTAGGGAACAAATTTAGAAGTGTCAGAGACCCCAACAGAAAATAATTAATTTTATTAATTCAATCATTTTATATTTGTAGAAACTATTTAAAATGAAAAGCAGCATTTAATGCAAAAGAAGGCAGCAAATTGTGACAAAAAGACAAATTATCAGAGGGTGAAGAGTTGGGGGAAGGGATGGCATGGAATGGAATGGAGAAAATTAGATGAAAATTGTTAGCAGGAAACCGGGTCCCTTTTTTCCCACCATTTATATTGGTCCTTTGCTATATAAGATAAATGAGCCATATACTTCTAACTCATAGATTGTATCTTGGAGAAGCTCAGTTTTGGTTTTTACTTTCTTGATGATCAGTTCTTATGTGAGATGCAGGGAAAGTAATCAGAGAAACCCAATATGCAGGTACTCAGCTCAGCTGGGCCATGGCCGCTCTAAGAATCAGAGTCAGAGGTTAAAGCATGCAGGTGGCTCTTTCAAAACACAGATGTGCCCACAGGGTCCTCACCAAAGGTCCTGACAAATAGAAAAGCCAAACTGGCCACTCCAGAGAGTTTATGCTCATAGTGTACCAGCCGTCCTGGCTTTTAGACTATTCTCTGTAAGTCTAGGTGATTTCCTGAGTGTAGGCCTTCCTGCTTGCTGCCCCTCTGGCTGCAATATCTGCATCCCTCCTCCAGCCAGCTCTTTCTTATCATTCAGCTCAAATGTGACGTTCTCAGAGTGGTCTTCCCCAAACACTCTAACGGTAAACTGTTGCTCCCCAAACCCTTTCTCTCAATGGCCACATTCTGTTTTATTTTCTTCATGGTACTTAACAGTATCAGAAACAATGAGGTTTGTATATGTGTACTACTTGTCATTCCCCACTGGAAAATAAGCCCTAGGAAAACAGAGATCTGTCTTAGCCATCATCCTATCAGTACCGATGTATGGTAGGCACCCAATATATATTTGTTGAATGAATGAATGGATGTGTATGGAATCTCAGGTCTGGGTTTTTATTTGTTGGTTTGTTTCTTTTGCCAACAGTAGGACCACCCTTTACATCAGCCTTGTTTACTCTCAGTATCTTACCACTTAAGTGAATTTTGTTTAAACAAGGTAAGACAGGCTATGTGAGATAAGCAAG
Organism: Cheirogaleus medius; assembly: GCA_008086735.1. Lineage (NCBI taxonomy): Eukaryota > Metazoa > Chordata > Mammalia > Primates > Cheirogaleidae > Cheirogaleus > Cheirogaleus medius. The sequence continues at coordinate 122,314,824 of VBSM01002608.1, read as the reverse complement.
CTCTTCTCCTCAGGAATTTGAGAAAAAGGAAATAGGAAAAGGGTGACACAGTTGCTGGCTCCAGACATATTTCCTGGAAGCGAGAAATGAGAAGGAGGCTGCCATTGGAGCAAAGGCAAGTGTCCTATCTGGGAGTTAGGTAACACTAATTGCGTCCCAGGTGCAAGGAGGAGGTGTAGTTGAAATGCCAAACCAGTGTGTGGGTGGAGGCCCTACAACAATTGCAGAACATTAGAGCCCTTAAAGCAACTCAAAGGAACGTCTAAATTCTATCTCAGTTTTACATGCTGGTGAGGGATAAAAGCAGCTTTTATCCTTATACAAAACATGAAGAATCTGCTTTTCTAGAGTCTGAGTAATGTTTTGTTCAATTTTGAGTAGTTTAATGTTGAGACAGAGAAGCACAATGAGATTAATAGCTGAAGATGGAGGATGGGAGTGAACTCTAAACCGGAGCATGAAGCCGAATCATGTTCAGCCAGGGGTAACAGGGGTGAGAGCGCTTAGGAGTGTTCCCAAATTCCCGAAATTGACATTCCTCTTAGAAGTTTCCTAGGTTTCTCAATAGTGTAATTATTAAAAAGAAGAAAGCCAAATGAGGGCTATTTTGACTGTCACCCACACAATTAAATAACCTAATTCCAGACTAATTTATACTCTGAAACTTGTTCAGAGAAAACTCCTTCTAACATCAATAGATGTTACTCACCAAAAGCCTGATTAATGAAAGGAGAGCCGTGGTATATGGGCTGAGAGAAAACGTTGTTCTGCAATTAGGGCACAAATGATCTTTCATTCTTCTGGCTGCAGATTATTTACTTTGGCCATATTTAGAATAACTTGATATATGACAAGATTTATGAAACTTGGACAAAACTTTCCAAGCATGTACAAGTGCTGCTGACAATATGGAATCTCTCAGTATAGTCTGCATCGAACAAAGCCACACATTTCCACAGCGCAACCAAAGAGCTGTGTTAAAATTTCCCTTGAAGCACAATCTTTTCTCATGTTAGCCCCTCCTTCTTAAAGCACTTTCTGTTAGCACTTGGTTTTAGCAAATAGTACTGTTTACCTTGTGTGTGTGTATATATATATATATATATACACATACATTTATGAATATTTACATAATAAATATAAAATAAGGTTGGCAAGTAGAAAGTTCAGTCACACCAGCTCTTGGCAGCATATAAATAATCAAAGTTTGGCTTTTTAAACTAAATTTAATTGGTTTTCAAACTAAATTCAGAGAGTTGGATTTAATCTTTGAAAACAGAACTATTTATATCCTTTAGTGCTTAAACTTTGTGCCTTTTCCAACCTATTTTTATATACACCTAAGTTCTTGAATTTGTTGTTGTTATTTTAGGAATTGACCTAATTTTGAATTTATGGAGACGTGCAGTCTCTTTGTCTATGTATGTATGTATTAGTTGCTTGAAAAGACATGCTTTTTCTAGATTACATATTTTCATAGTTTTTAGCATAAGCATCTTTCAGGAACGCATAGAATGTTAGCTAAATATAGTAGTGTGACTTTTCATTTTAACTGCTTCTCTATTTTATTAAAAAACAAAGTAATAGATCACTACTGTTTACCATTACCCATGACGCACATAGTGAGAATATGCCATTCTCATTTTATGTAGATATCTTTCATTGCGACATCTTGTTCTCATTCATACCAATCAATACTCAATAGATAAAAACTGTTAAGTTTAATCAAACTATGCCTCATTTGAAGTAAAAATAATCACCTATTTATAGGCAATGTTCTGTTCAGTTTTATAAATTATCAATTTTTAAGACCAAAATTACAATTCTTAATTGAAATTGTCTAGCCTGAATAAAAATTCTAGGTCATTTAAATGACTCCTCAATTTCTACTTAGTCCATAATGTCTTCCAGACTGAATGAAGAAGCTTTTTAATTTATAAGTCAAATCAATTCTGTGACAGAACGCTTAGCTTAAATTTTAAATGTTACTCTTGTCAGCAATTCTATTGTTTATTCTGTATATAAGATAATACACAATCACTGAGAATGTATGTCTAGATTTAGTATTTTTCTTCTCTCATGCCTATGTTCTATCTATATATGTAACTATTTAAGGGTTATCCGAAGAGAAAGAATTAATGTTTACCTGATACCTATCTTGTCCCAGGGGTTATGCAGGAAATTGCATCCTACCTCTCTTACTCAGTCCTTACAACAGCTCTATGACATTTTTATCATCCCCTTTTCACAGATGATAAAATTGAGGCTTGGAAAAGCTAAATTTGCCTAAAGTCTTGCTTCTAGAAAAATGGCCTAACCAGAACTCAAATCTCTCAATTGAGAAAGAAAAAATTCATTCATCCTTATAATCTTAGATGGGAAACATTCTATAACACGATTACCACAGATCTCTTTACGATGTCAAAAGTAATCATAAAATAAACAATTTCTGATAAATAGAATGCTTTTGACATTATCACTTTTTTACTTACTGACCTTAGCCCTTTAACATTTACTATAAGGTTTGCAAGCCCATGGGGAGTGAAATTATGCAGTAGTGAACTTAATCCAATGAAGTGTTGAACCAGACAAGTCCCTCGGGGAGGGAAAGCTGCTACCATTCTAAGGCATAACATGCTCCAACCGACACAAGAGCCACAGAAAAGCTCCTTTAGAACTGCAGAGCCCCACCTGGTGAAGACTGATGGAGGAGGCAGTGGGGGATGGAGGGGAACAAAGGTGGAGGCTCTGGGGCCTGGCTTCTTCCCAGAGACCAGCCCCTCGTCCTGACTAAGACCTCAAACAGCCAACTGGCCACCCCAAGGGGTGAGCTCCACTTGGCAGTTTTCCTAATGGTAGGAGAACAACTTCACAAGGTGTTTAGGGATGAGGTCTCTAGAGTCAGGCTGCTTACATCTGAATCTTGATTGGTCACTTATTATCTGTATGACCTGGGGCAAGTCATTTAATGAGTGCCTCAATTTCTTCATCCACGAAATGGGCTTGAAGTAATGAAATCAAGCAACGTGTAAGGAATGTGAAGAACGGAGTGTGCCACCTAAGAAGCCCTAATAACTGCTGCCTATTATTGTTACTCAAACACCTTTCCACTCCCACTAACACCAGTGCCTTTGCTTCTTTCCCTCTGGTCAGTTTCTCTTTGAAGACAAGAAAAAGCAGAAAACCAAAAATCCCTCCCTCCTTCTCCATGGCTTTGCACCTCAAGAATTTTATTCTTATTTAGCCAAACCTACTACAGCTTTGACAAGAAAGGGTTAGGCCAGCTAGATTTACATCACGACCTAGTCTTAGTAATTGCATCAATGTATTTATCCTTTAATTCTAATGTGAGTGGTAAGGTCAAAAATTCCCATTAATATATACCACCTTGACAAAGTTAGAACTTAGATCCTCTCTCCAAAAGTAAAGCAAGGTTCTGAGAAACAAGGGAAGCTACGTCACAATAAAATCATTCTTATGGATCCTAGAAAGAAAATAAAACATCCCCCAAATTCAACAAATAACAAAAATTGGCAATCATATATATGTATATTCACATATATATGTATTTATCTATACATATACACATATGGATATTAGGAGAATCTATGACACTGTTAATCTAAGTCTTTAGGATAGGATTAAAATATTACTCTTGTTGGCATTTTGGGCATTATTACATGTGGTAAGAAAAGATTCAAGAATTTAGTTTGAAAAAATGCTCAGGTGTTAATGTGCTTGTTCAGACAAGCGTGCCCTGGAGAACTGGATGCCCCCACCCCACCCCCACCCCCAGGGATGCAATACTGTTCTGGTCTAGTGGGTACCGCCATCAATGTGACCTTTACAGAGGTGGCCTGAATGAGTTATCACCATAAAGCTCTTGGAATGAAAAGCACCACATCAGTACTTATTGTGCTTTGCATTTTTTATGATTCAAATCTTTTACAAGAGATAAGCAGCTCCTAAAGATATTAGAAAAGTGGTTTATAAATAGGAAGGGGCTGTAGTTGCAATTCATTGGTTTCTGAGAAGGTGTAATTGCTACATGAATATTTTTATCTCAGAAATGTTAATTGAAACATTCACTAAATAACAGAAAAATGGCAGGGCTATAAATAACAATGCTACTTAAGGAGTGCAGAGGGTTATTGTCAGAAAACTGAAAGGTATAGTCTTTTGTTTCCTTCCTACAGGAAGACTAATAAAAATAAAAGCCTCTCTCAGAAGAGACCACGGTCACTTGTTTGTCTTCCTGTGATGCTCAGTCAACAGCACCACTGATGCCACCATCTTGGGCGGGCATCCCAGCATGGCTGCCATTTTGTGTTTCCTTCTGCCTAAGGACGGGCCAGCAGCCTACGTCCAGGTTTTTATCAGCTATAAAAGATAATTTTGCTGTATTAACTCCATAAATTTGATAGAGCCAGCGAGACTTCTACGGCATAATGGCTTAATTTTTCATTATAATAATAACTGCCTGCCAGTTGAAATGAATAGGAGCAAAAACAAACATTCTTGTTCTATAGCATGATCCGTGACAGATGTACCGCTTCAGAGGCCCTGGACAGGGAAGTCCTGTCCCACTCCGATCCTCCCTGTGGCAGGAAAAGCCTCAACACCAGGGAGAGAGTCTAACAGGAAAGGAGCTCACAGGAAACTGACCCGGCTGTCCCGCACTTAAACCCACAGTTGGCTGGAGGCCTGCTTGAGCAGGAGGCGTGTTTTTAGAGCTTTTATGTAGCGCTGTGGCTTTTTCTCAGTCGTTGTCTTTGGCTTTACATGACCCTCACTGGAAAATTCTAATCTATCTCTTTCCCTCTTTTTCCTTTTCGCTCCCACACTTCTACCATTATATACATAAAAAATGAATAATTCGATTATTCACTTGTTTGTATAGATTTTTGGGTTGACAACTTAAAAGTGTTTCTTTTTAAATGCCAGGACAAATCTCGATACATTTAAGTGAAAATAAGGTCATGCAAGTTTGTGCCAACAAACTACTCAGGCTTTATGTAGTTATTGATTTATCTACCTAATGAGACTGAATATCAGTAAATTGTTTTTCATTCTCTATGAGGGAGATCGCTCTCTGAAAGGAAAACTTAGTGAATTCAAATGAAAATTTACTATTTTTTGGAATGCAGTAGATTTATTTTCATCAATAAATCAACATTTCATCTACTCTGGTCCTCTCTTCCTAATTTTTCCAAATGATTTTGATCTTTCATCCAAAAAACCTGAAAACCTCTTTAACTCTCTTCTCCTTCATTATCATTACTCATGATTTTTCTTTTCCTTTAAATATAATTTTCTATATTTCCAAAGTTTTCTGAGAATATCTTTTACTTTCAAAACTAGAAGTGGAGAGATCCCTTCATAGATAATTTTTTAAATGCCTTTCAAATTGTTCCACAACTTAGTGTTATGCATGTGGAAATTTACAAAATAATCTCACCATAACTGAGAGGTGAACTATGTGCAACCGCATTTTAGAGGAAAAAGTACTAAGGAGGAAGAGGATAAAGGATCATGTTAGGTCAATTGTTTTAAAACACCTGTATCACAGGAGAGGAGATATATATA
>VBSM01002608.1:122155774-122309228 GCA_008086735.1 Cheirogaleus medius | reverse complement strand
TATATATATATATATATTGAAAAGTTTATACTTCTTTCCATCCAGGAGATATTAATCTTTGCCACCTACAATTGAGACAGAGCAGGGACCCTTCTTAGGGGCCTATGGCCCACCTCACTCCCCAAGCATGAAAATAAAGGAAAAATCTTTCCCTTCACAGGAAACTCCAGATACCTAGCTAGCCTTGAAAAGTAAATGAGCAACCTGACAGGCAAGAAGATAGTCACAATAGTCTCCCAAGCAAGTCTGAGTCACAAGGTGTCTTGATTCCCTACAGAAACTAAAAGGCAACATCTTAACATATGTTCTTGGGTTGTTTTCAGAAACCTCAACAGATGAAAAATGACAACTGCTATCACATAGACCTCAGATAAGGAGGGAACTCAGGACTGAATTCTGACCACCGTTCTTTTTTCTACATTTCTTCCTCAGGGTCCTAGAGAGAGCCACACCTATCAGCCAAACCACTGTACAACCTCCATGTATTGATTCATAAGTTTGCCTACAGCTTCTGCTTTTCTGGAATATACCCCTGACTTTAAAAAGCCTTGCTTGCAAGCTGTTGGAGAATTTGGTTCTTAAGTGTCAGCTGCCCGTTTCTCCTTACTTGGCGCCATGCAATAAAATGCCTTTTTCTCCTACTACAAATCTCAGAGTTAGTGTGTGGCTTTACTGCACTGGGAGACCAGACTCCAGTTTGGTTTGGTAATACAATACTACTATAGAAAGTATTGCCTTAGTAGGGGTCCTAAACACATTGATTGTCTACGCTTTTTTAAAACTTTTTCCAAAATAATTTTAAATTCCTGGAAAACTTATAAGAACAGTATAAAGAAATTCTGAATATTCTTTACCCGGATTCCAAGTTAACATTTTGGCATGTTGTTTTATCATTCTTTCTGTAAATATTTTTTTCTGAACTGTATGAGAGTAGATGCATACAGTATGCCCCTTAACCCCTAATACTTTAGTATTTATTTTCAAATTCAGAAAATTTAACACTGATTTAATGCTGTTATCTACAGTCCACATTTTAATTTCTTCAATTGTTCCAATAATATTCTTTATAACAAGTTTTCCCGGGATGCAATCCAGGAACTTTTTAGTATCCTTTAATCTGGAACAGTTTTTCAGAATTTCTTTGTATTTCATACCTTTGACATCATTGAAAATATATAAGCCAATTGTTTTATAGAAAAACCCATAATTTGGCTTTTCTGCTGTTTCCTTATTAGGTTCAGGTTATGCATTTTAGCTGGAATATGTAGATAAGCAATGCTTCCATTCCAGGCTATTATATGAAGAGAAACATGATGTCTGTGTGCCCTTTACTAATGATGTTAATTTTGCTTCCTTGGTTAAGGTACTACTGCAAAAACATTCTTACTACAGAGAATTCAAGATTTCTTTGTAGTTTTATCTTTTTCTTCTACTTTTTTTTTTAAACTAAGGATAGATGATCAAAGTACTGCATTCAAAAGTCATTTTGCATAGTTATTTTTCCGCTTAAGTGTAGCTATTTTATTTGAAATAAGATGAATCTCTTTACACTGAGTTTTAGAGGTTTTTTTCCTCCCTTACCCTTGTTATTTTATTTTATTTTTTTGAATATACAGAGCATTTATATGATTCCCAAAGTCAAAATTATATGATAGACTATACTTAGAATTACTCTATCTCTTATAAGTTCCACATTGAACTCCTTTCCTTAAGAACTCAATTTTAAAAGTTTCTGGTTTATCTTTTTCTTTTGTTTCTTTTTATAAAATTAGCATGTTTTCTTATTTCTGCTTTCTTACATAAGGGGTAGTATGCTATATCTATAGCACTTTGCTTTTCTCCCCTTAACAATATATATTAGAAATCAGTCTCTATCAGTTCACAGAGATCTTCCTCAATCTTGTTTTTTCACAGTTACACAGCACTCCACTGTATGTATACCATAGTTTATTTAATCTTCCTTGCTTGGGCAATTTAGTAATTGCCAATAACTTGTAATTACAAATGGTGCTGGCTAGAGGTGTACCTTCAGGCTAAATTGCTAGGAGTGCTAGGAGTGGGATTTCTGGGCCAAATGCATTCGTAGTTTTATTAGACGTTGTCAGATTCCCTTTTAGAAGGGTCTTCACATTTTGGATTGCCACCAACAATAAATAAGAATGCCTGTTTTTCAACAGCTTTGTCATAGTATCTTGTCAACCTTTTGAATTTTAGCCAACTTAACCAGTAAAAAACAGTGTCCAGTATATTTTAACTTAAATTTAAATTTAATAGTATCCAATGTACTTAAACTTGCATTTCTCTTTTAACAATAAAGTTAAACATCATTTAATAGATTTGGGAGAAAGTGAAACCTTTTCATAGATTTTAACTTCTTTTAAAAAAATTATCTATTTAGGTGCTTTGTTCGTTTTGAATTTAGTCTCTTACTCTTCAATTTAAAAAATTTCTTTGCATATTAAACAGCTCTTTTTAAACTAATATAGATCTTATAAATATTATTTCTGAATTTGCCATGTATCTTTAGACAAATGCATACAAATAATTTATTTTTATATAATAAAATGTGTTAATTTTTTATTTCTTCTCATAGGTCAAAAGCTTTACCCTAAACACAGGCTATAAAGACACATACAATGTTTTATTCTAATATTTGTACATTTTTACATTTAAATATCTGATCCATTAAGAGTTTGTTAGTTTGTATGGTTTCAGAAGTGGGTTTGTTATTTTTTAATTCTTTTCCAGATGGCTATCCACTTGCCCCAACATCATTTATCAAAAAGTCTAGTTTTGTTCCTGATTTGAGATATCACTTTGTCACATACTAAATTTCCATATGAACTTGGGTCTGCCTCTGGCTGTTCTCTTCTGTTATGTTGACCTGACTCTTCAGGTACCAGTGCCATGCTGTTTTACTTACATATGCTTTGTAGTACGTTTTAATATTTGTCAGGGCTAGCAGCTACCCCTACCTCCAAAAGCTTTTCATTTTTAGTATTTTCCTTGGAACCTACATATCTCCCCTAGATTTTCAAATTACTTGCATGGAGATGTGCAAAGTAATTTCTTGTGATTTTAAAAAAGATTTACTCTGAATCAAGTTACTTGTTCCTTGTCATTTCTTATTTTGTATATTTGTGCTTTCTCCCCTTATTTCTTGATTAAATAGTGGAATGTGTGTGTGTTTTTTAATATTTTTTTTTACAAAGAAGCAGGACTTTGGTTTATTAAATTAATCTATTGTTTTATTACATTCTATCTCATTAATTTCTGTTTGTAACTTTATTGAGTCTTTCCTCGTGCTTCTTTTTGTTTACTTTGTTTTTCTGTGCTTAGATTTTTGAGTTGGAAATTGAATTAATTTATTTTCATTTCTTAATTTATACTGATGTAGATGTTTAAAATGATAATATTTTCTGATTGCTGCTTTAAATGTATCACATAAATTAAAGTATACAGTGTTTCATATCATTATTTTTCAGAAGTAGTCTACTTTTTGTTTGCATTTTCTCTTTCACCTAAATATAAAGATTTTTTTTAAATTTCCAAGTGGAATGGGTTTCAGTGTATTTTTTTTATTTTTAGCTTTACTTTCCTGTAATCAGAGAATGTCGTTTTTAACATTTATGCTTTACAACTCCTGAAATTTTCTGAGCAACCTATTATATGATGTTGTGAATATTCTCTGTGCACTTGACAAGAAGATACATTCTTTATTATCAGGGAGTAGAGTTTGATATATTTCCAAAACATTTACCTTACTGATTAAGTTCTTCGGTTCTGCTATATCCTTACTCATATTTTAATCTGGTTGATCTGCTTCGCACTAAGCATGGAGTGTTAAAATCTCCTACCATGAGGATTTCTATTTTTATTTGATTCAAAGATATTCATAACTGTTACATGCACACTTTGAATTGCAGCTTAAGGTTCTGTGTCTCTTTGGCAGCATCTTGAATTTTTCTCCTACTTCATTCTTTCTCTTCACTGCCACGTCTCTAAGGGCCACCCCCTTTATTTATGGTTGTGTCTCCCAGAAGCAATACTTTGAGGCTTCGCCTCTGCTCCGACTCACTTTCAAGTCCTTTCTCTGTAAATGATGCAGGCGCCCCCCAGGCCCAGATCTGTGCTCAGTGTTCCACCACCTAGTATTGATCTTTCTCTTTCTGGGGGTGATTTTGTCTGTGTTTCATCCATGATGTTGGATCCTATTTTCCTCTTCCCGTGGGGTCACCAAAGATCCACTTCCTCCCTGTTCTCTTCAACCACAGACTTGAAGAGCAGAGGAAGCTCTGTTGGAATTTCTCTACTTACCAGCAATACAAAGTTTATGATACCCCCAATTTCCGGTGGTAATGCTGAGGGCACAGGTCCTGTGTGGTTTTATTCACATTCCTGATGATGTTATTTAGGAGGCTATTATATAGAGAGATTGATTCAGGTAGCCACCATTTCCTTAAGCCAAACTCTTTTACCTTGAGTTGGATGTACAGGATCTTCTGAGTAGAAGGTGATTTTGAATGTGGCCTTTGATGTAAAAAGCAAACGTCCTTACTGTCTTCCGTTCAATTGACCTTTATAATACTGTTTCTCCTCTGGCACATAATCAAACATTTTGAAAGAAGCTTCATGTTAATTTTTGCATAATCATTTTTCTCTCTGTTAAGTGTTTCTTTTTGGAATGGGACACACATTTCCTGACCCAATTTGCAAAGGAAGATTATCCATTGACTTGTGTAATGCCCACATATTTCTTCCAAGAAGAAGGTCTTAGGAAGATTCATATTTCCTATTTTAAGAAATTATATTTTATCACTCTCTCCCTCCCCCAAATAAAAACAGAATCAATATTAAAGCTACAAGAAATGTGAAAAGCTTGGGCTTGTGTAAAATTAACATGAATGTAATGTTTTGTGCAACCCATAACAAATGATCATTTGGAGGTAAATAGATCCCTTGCTTATTGTTCACACCACCAAAAACCTAAGCATAAATCTATGTACTTGATAAGAATAATCAGCAACCATAGGAGTAACAAATGCTAGTGAGAGATTAATATAACATAACAGTATAATCAACTAATGTAGGCTTAAAGCATCCCTTTCTTATTTGAAAAGAGCTATTATCTGCTACTGCTTAAAATAATAGACTCACAGGTTCGGACAGGAAGAACGGTTCCAATCGTGAGTGGGTAAAATTTGTATGTCTTAAGTCCAGAAAAAACAATTGAAATAAAATCATAAGGTGTGTTTATGCTGACAAATCTCAGAAAATCTAGAGGTTTTTTTTACATATTGTATTCAATTCTGTCTAGCAAACATGTCTGAAACTTTAGGGTCTTTGAATATCAGATCATTTTGTAGACTTACGTATTTAAGGACACATTTGCACAATTTGGAAGACATTATTCAAATTAGACTTGGCCAATTATTTATTGTATTGGGGTGATGATGGTAAATATATATTCTGTGCAAACCCCTTAGTGATTGAATGCTCAATATAACTGAACATGTACTGAAAAATAAAATAAATTACTGAGTTGTTAAGTAGGCACCTAAATAATATATGACATAGCATCAGTAAATGTCTAAGATGGTTTGTTCATTTATGTTATGAAGTTTAAGACCTCATCTCAACTCTAGAAAGGTTTGTATTAGCAATATATTGAGCAGTAGGAATTTTGCATATAAAGACAACCCAGCACTGAAGCTCTGACGTGAATAATGAGCAGTATGTTTTGATAGCTGTATCTCTGAAAGAGAGAAGGTAAGGTATGAGTATCTTATTCTAGCACCTGCTTACTCCAATCAACCTCTTTCATTTCCTTAGTTACTTCAAGACCTGCAATTATCCCACAAATTCCTTTACATTCTCTGGAGCCAAATAAAGTATATTGCAACTAACCCAAGATGGAGCATTTTGGTCATTAAGAATGTTGGTTAATTGTGGTGCTGGTGGTGTTGTCGTTGTTACTGATTTAGAATAATCACTTTCTGTTTCAATATTGTTGCTGAAATTCTTTTTGGAAATAAATCAGCTTTATCTCTTCACTCAGTGAGAGAGACAGAGTATAAATTAAGTTGTATGAGGATACTAGAACATATGCTGAAATTTTTTCTTTGTACAAAAAAGTCCTGATCTTAGGTTCTAGAACAATACTTTACACATAACAAAGCCTTCAATAAATATGTTGAGAGAATACATAACTAGAGATTGCTTTTCCATATAAATGAAATATAAAAGTAGTTAATTATGAGTTGTGTTAGTAAAGTTCTGGTTAAAAGTATTTTAAGGTAATTGATTCTAAATCCTCCTTACTAAAGAGAGAATATTTTTATAACATCCACTTAGGATCACAATGCCTGCCAATTCATTATGGTGTCTGTGAAATAAGGGATTTAGATGAGAATTTTAGGGTTCATTAACAATCTTCAATTCTAAGAATAATTAATCTTATTATGAATGATAACCAAACTCGTATACAAACTCCCTGAGTTAATAATAAGCCTGGCATGAGGTGTATATTAGTAAGGTGTATAGTAGGTAAGCCCAAGTGTTAGTTGAGGGAATCTTGAAGAGAAACAGATTAGTTCCTGTTGAAATGACATAATCTTTGGAGTAGAAGACTGATGAAAAGGGAATTCCTCTTGTTAATAATGTGTAGCATTCTAAAGCTGCTAATAGGTCATTCATTTATATGGCTCTTGAATGACTACCTTTGGGAAATCCCAAATGATTTCAATTAAAGTGGCCATTATGAAAGTCAATAATTATGGTAGTATATGAGAGGCAATTCTTTTGTAATATGATGTAAATGAAAAAAGATATCATCAAAGCCTTAGAGACTTTGAAAGTGACAAGAAGTATGCAACAATATTTAACATCCATGGGAGGACATATATGAAACATTGGCTGTAGTCATTGTAGCCTCATCAAAAATTAGCACTTTGGAAGGCTGAGGTGGGAGGATTGCTTGAGGCAAGGAGTTTAAGATCAGCCTGGGTGATAGCAAGACCCTATCCCTACAAAAAAACAGAAAAAGTAGCCATGCATGATGGCCTGCACCTGTAGTCCCAGCTACTCAGGAGACTGAGTGGGCAGGAGGATCACTTGAGCCCAGGAGTTTGAGGTTGCAGTGAGCTATATGACGACACCACTGCACTCTATCTGGGGCCACAGAGTGAGACTCTGTCTCAAAACATTTCTTAACTTGATGATCCTGGAAGATGTGTGAATAGAAGGGTTGGAAGTTAAACAGTATTGAGGGACAAAAGTAGTGCCATGGGACAAAAGTTGCTATGCATGAGGGAAATTAAATAATAATAAACCCATGGAAACAGAGAGTAAGGTGGCAGATTTGCTGAAGTGTTCCTGGAAAGAATCCAGGCTTCCGTCTTCTGATACCTGAACACAGAGTCCTTTCACTGACCTCAAGCACCTGCCTTACACTGGATTTTAGAGCTTCCATGACATGGGGTCAATATGAACTTCCCACTTACTGTTGAGCTGTGCTTTTTAAGCTTACAAAATGTATGTTTATTACAGGTAAGAGATTATTGATCATATCCCTAACATTACTACTGAATTATATGGTACTAAGCATGCCACCATATTTCTTTCTTTTCACTTTCTGCATTACACTGAACATGACATAATTCTACCAAAATCTGCCCACTACCAGCTAGCTCACTATAAAATTTCTAATCTGTTTATAGAAATTGCTTATTTTTGACAAAAATCTGGTCTAGAGAAAACAGGTACAACTCCTGATTCAAGAGAGTAAGTTATTCTTGGCCACTGACCCCTGTCTTTCCTTGGTTCCCTAGAGTGCTTTGAGAGTTTTTTTGGGAATTATCCAAATCTTCTAAGTCTTCCGATTCAGTTAATTGCCACCAGAGAGCCTTTGCTTTCATTTTTCCTTTTTCTATTTATTTACTTGCTTGCTTATTTATTTTAGTAAGAACATTTAAAATGAGATCTACCCTTTTAACAAATATTGAAGCATACAACACAGTATTATTAACTATAGACATGATGTACAGAAGATCTCTAGAACTTCTTCATCTTGCATAACTGGAATTTTATACCCATTGAATGGCAGCTCCTCATTTCCCCTTCCTCCATCCTTGGAAACCACTATTCCACTCTCTGCTTCTATTAATTTAGCTATTTTAGATACCTCATGCTTTCTTGTATCACTCAGATGAAAACCAGGTTCTGTTTAAAATCTAAGCAAAAAGGGGAGCTTGAAACATCTATGATTTTATGATTCTTTTGATCATAAAAGTATCCAAAGTCATTGCAAGACATTTGAGAAAATAAAACAAAATAAAAATATGAACAGGAACATTACCCATGAATAGTATAGAATATGTTTCCATGGTTTTTACAATACACTGAGTAGTAAAGTATGAAATGACCAACCATCCAAAACTTAAACTAAGACTTGGTTTGAAACAATTTCTTTTTTTCTGGTTCACTCTATCAAAACACTAATCACCCTATTCAAGACCAGTGCATGCCTCTGGAGCATGGCAACAAAAACCTCTGACCCAGTTGTGCTGTGTAGCTCTTGGAGGCACAGTTTCATAGCATTATAGACTGATGATCCAACCCTCAAGGATTAGACATCCCTGGATGACTCAAAACCCATGAACTTAATACCTGAGAGTAAGCTGATACAGAGGTAAAATTCATATCTTATGATGCCACAATCCTATTTCCTTTCAGAGGTTTAAAATAGGATTTTCTTTATTCCTAAGTGGAAGAATACACATTGTATTCTTAGGTAACATCCTGGCCTATTTTATTATGTAGCATCACTTTACCAATTCATTCTGGAAAGCTGAACCAACACTTTCCAAAGGTAAGCAGTTTGAGGAATTTGAGTTTGCCTTAATTCAAGTTCCTGAAGCATATCACCACACTATAGAAATCCAGATATCCTCTACCTAGCCCAGTCATGGTCATTACAGTCCCTGGAAATGAACATCCAGAACTATCCAGCATGTGTGGAGGATAGCCAGGCCTCATTGCATGCTTTTCAGTACTTAAAACTCCCTCAGCAACTCTGATACTCAGTGACTACTGCCTCCTTCTATTATCTGCCCTGTCACCTCATTTTAACCTTGAGTGTGCCACAGCTACTTATCAAGAAGACATCAGGGTCCACCAAGGTCTGTGTTGCACAGGATCAGTTTTGCCCGGCCACCATAGGAGTTGCTGATCCATCTTGAGTTCTCTTGCAACAGACCTGTTATGCCTCAAAGCAGTAATCGGCAATGATAGTCTTTATTATCAGTGAAGTATGTGGTACTACCTCAGTGTCCACATAAATATTCCTCTAAGTAGAGGTCCTCAGAATAGTTTTAAGGGCAAATCCCTTTATTCAAGTGAAACATGGTATGGAGTTACTCTAGTTGAAGTAGGGGTGGAGGACCCAGAGCACTTCATTTTGGTTCTTTTCCTTCCCGCCCCAGCACACATCTTACAATTGTATTCCTCAAAGTACCTCCAGGAAATTCCAGGTCTGGTATAGAATTTCTCAAAGCTCCAGTTGACCCTCCCGACCCCAATTTATCAAATGAATGCTGGGGAAATGTTTACTACCTATAAGCAGTGCTTCTTTGGTGGAAGACCAAGTCTGATTGAACCAACTCTGGTTCATCTGTCTGCACCAGAAGAGCAGAAATTGATACCTAGAAGCTATTTGCCCCACTGTTGCTCCCACCCATGGATTTCCATCCTGGATTTTGCTCTCCTGCTGCTCTAGCCCAAACTCACTCACAACACGCACCCTGCATCAGGATGTGATCCTAGTCTCTATTGAAAAAACCAGCTCCCTGACTCCACACTAACAAGAGTTGAATTGAATTAGACTCCTCATGGTACCAAAGCAGAACTCAAATAAATGGTTGATTTGGAGAGATTTTACCCTGAGACCCAATTGTTATGTGAGTGATACATTTAAGCCAACATGAAGTAGTGAAAGCTGGATAGAAATAGCACAAGATCAACAGAAAGTCATTAGGAAAAATCTTCATGAAGTACCTAAAGCCAGTTCCTAGTATCTAACCAAGCTCTTCGTTCATTTCAATCCCCCATTGAACTACAATTTTCAGAACATCTTCTTGGTGGCACTTCATGAACTTTCAATACCAGCTGTTACCTTTTCTTTTTTCAGAATATTACTATTGTACCTGCTGGCCACTCGCCTTATATTTAGAACTGACCCAGCATCCCCCATCTCCACACAGCCACCACATTGAGCCACTGCAAGCATTCAAATTACATTATTGTCATATGAGAAATTATTAGAAAAAATTTCAGGTTTCTATAAAAGCTGATGCCTCATATTGCAAACATATTGTCACTCCATAGAAAAAAATAGGAGAAAAACAAATTTTTCTATGCCTAAGTATACTTAGAAAATATTGACAGTATACTTCTGAAAAAAAAAATATAGGACACAGTGGGGACGTAAAAGAGGAAGGGGGAAATTCTACATGGAGAGATGACTTAGAACACTTACATAAGTATACTTTTAAATATGTTGAATATACACACATATATATACATACACATATATGTGCACACAAAACATATACATATAAAATATTTATGAAAGAATGTGTATATGTACATACTATGTGTACTTATATATAAACATATATACAAAATTCCTAACTATACTTTTAGATAGTAGTTTTCATGTTCAAATGCATTTTTCCTATATTAGTTTAATTTAGGTATAGCAAGGCTTTAGGGTAAAGGAAAGGTACTAAGTATAAATAATAGTGCCAAACTCCACTACTTATGAAACAGACATAAAATCAAAGACAATGTATACCAAACCTCAAAGTGGTTCTTTCTTATATGAATATATTAAACTAATGCAAGAGCAAAGATGTATCATTCCATCCAAAACTATATGATGCAGACAAATGGCAGTTTGTTTCTCAGTCATTGTGGTTAAAACCACTTTTTAAAATGTAGGAATGCTCTGCGAGGAAGACATTTTATCATTCTTGGGTCTTAACCTGAGCATTTGGGGTTTCACACAACTTCTTTTCTCTACAAAGAACACATCCATCCTTGTTAAAAAACCACACAGAAGTCGTAAACACATAGAAGTCATAAACACACACAAGAGTCATTAAATGGTTTCCTTGCTATTTAGTTTTTAAACATTGTATTCCAACTGCCTGAGGAGTCATCATTTTTCTTAATGTGATAGATTGCAATCCTGGATATATTTGCTCCCTTGAGTTGCTGACTAAAGCTGTACATACTATGTATCTTCAGTTTCTAAAACCTCTGTGCAAACCCCCCTTTTTATTTTGGTTTGTACGGGTTCATGCCGACTGAGCTGCACTTTGAAAAAGCAAATAAAAGTGAAACAATTGAAACCATGAAGATTCACATGAACTCTAAGTTATTATACATCAATTTAGACTTGCTAAAAAATGGGCTTTTGGTTTAAAACAGTTAGGAAGTCTTTAAAGAGTGTTGGTTGAACTTTTGTTCTGTATTACAGGCCAAGTATAACCCAGAGTACCCTAAATGTTACTTTAGTAGCCAAAAGTTCTCATCCTACTAAACGATTCATTTCCTCTTCCTTGGGTTATTGTTTTAAATTGTGCTTATAAGAACAAGACCATGTACTCTGGAAAAACTTCATACTTTTAAAAGAATAATATTATAAAATGGCATCTTGTGACTCTCTTCCAAGATTTTTTTACTCACACTATTTATTCCATAAATGTTTCCTGAGCACCTAGGAGGTGCCTGGCCCTGTTAAACAGTAAAGATAGGAGGATGAGCTGGCACCGACTTGGCCTTCAGAAGCTTATGTTCAACTAGTGAACAGATATGTGCAATGAAGAGTTAGAGGCACAGAGGAAATAGAAGGTATAGGACACAGTGGGAATATAAAACAGGAAGGCGAAAGTTCTATATGAAGATGATTTAGAAAATTTTCATACAAGAGGTTTGCATTTGAGGCTGCATGGTGGTAGCAATAAAGAACAGGTAATCCTTCTCCAAATATCTAGAATCTCTGGATTCTAGATTTGAATCTTGAGTCTGCTACTTCATAGCAATGTAACTTGAGCAAGTTACTTATTCTTGCTATCAAAGTCTCAGATCCCTAAATAGGAAAAAGGAAGTGATAATGGTGTCTTCCTCATAGAGTTATTATGAGGATGAAAAGGCAAATCCAAAATGTAAAGTGTTTAGAAGAGTGTCTGGAAATTCTCACTAAATGTAAGTTATTACAAATCTTAAAAGATGATTAGTTCATCAGGCAACAGAGGAATATCCAACAGTGTTTTCTTAGAATATATAAGAAGGGAATCTTTTCCTAAACTATTTTCCCACTAATCTATCTGCTAAAATTAAAGTTATAACACATTTTAATAAAGGAAAATATTTCCAAAGGCTCTCTCTCCTCCCTTTACTGTCTGTTGACAAATAATTTGAATAGGTGCTAAAGGCAGGCTGCTGCTGGAATGGAGATATTACACCAGGTTGTTACAATTTATGGATTAATGGACCACTATAATATCAACCAAACTGCATAATGGGAGTTAAAACAATGGTTTGGGGACAAAACTAGAAATAAAGGTATCAAGATGATCTGGTTTTGTATTGGGTGTCAAATAAGGTAGAAGCATCTATCAGAAAGTAAATATAGACTTTACGGAAAATAGCTTAGCAATATAATTCTAAAGCCTTTACAAAAGTCCATATTTTTTGACCCAGTAATTCCTTTTGTAATCTATTGTAAGAAAACAACTTGAAATGCAGAAAAGGATTTATGTATGAAGATGTTCATTACAGCACAAGTTATTAAAATGCAAAGTATGTGAAATATAAGATCACTAGTGATAGTCAAACTGAGTATTAATTCATCATCACAAATAACATTAATAAAATAATTATTTCACTTAAAATATATATAATGTAAAAAGTGTTATTGGAATGATGAAGCCAGTTGTGGTCTAAGAGGTTTTTAATGATATAGGAAAATGTTCAAATGTAAAATCAAGAAGGCACAATACTATCTCAACTATATAAAATCCATAAAAGAAAGACTAGAAGGAAATAAGTCAAAGTATTAATAAAGATTTCCTCTGAATGGGGTGAATAAAGGCAATCTTTTATTATTCTGTTTGACACTTTCAGCATAAAGAACATACATTGCTTTTAGAATCAGGCAAATAAATAAAGACTGAAAAAGGATAGAAAAATGCAGTGGCGTTCTATAAAATTCTTCTGTGGAGAAATGTTCAAAGGAAGAATTTTAAGTGTGGGTTTCTCTTTGGCCATTCATCTCTATCAATCAAACTGTCATTTGTGGCCATATACATCCTTTCTTTGCTCTGAGTCATGTAAAATCATTTGCTTTCCCAACAATGCATCCTCTGTGCAATGCCATCTTTTCTGCATTTACTCATATCCTCATGCTCTGACCTGGGAGGCTCTGAAAAATCTGTCCCCAGAGCATGGAATGCCTTTTCCAGCAAAGAATTGAGACAGGAACCAATCACTGACCAAAGTTTTTACTGGGAAAATGATGCTCCTCTTTTCGTAGCTGCGAAAAAACTCTTACTCTATTTGATTATCAAAAATTATTCTTGTGTTTCTTTTTTCTTCGTTCTGCCATAGTAAATAGAGAGATCTGTCCCATCACCATATTTGAATTTTATGCATAAATGCGTAGATGCTGAAATTCAGCCTTAGGCCATCAGGAAATTCCATATGTCAGCTTTCTGTTTTAATCCTATATGAAACTCAGGTAAAGTGTGTGCTGTCAAACTGCATGTGGCCTGAAGAATGATCACTGGCTTGTTTGGTTTTGCTTTGCTTTGTTTTTTATGCTAATAAACCTGCACTGTTGACTATTATAGCCACAAAGTTAAGTGAGATGGTAAAAGTAATGAAAAATGTCAACTCGAAGTATAACTGCTGTTGCAAAGCATAAAACACAGTTCATACCTTCAAAGTGCTTCTAGTCTATAGCCACCCTGTCCATGATAGCCACTAGTGCATGTGGCCATTGAGCACTTCAAATGCAGCTACGCTAAATTGATATGTGCTGTTAAGTGTAAAATACACATCAGATTTTGAAGACTTTAGTACAAAGGAAAAAGAATGTAAAATATCTAAATAAGTGTGTATAGTAACTATACATTGAAATGATACTATTTTGGATATATTAGATTAAATAACATATATTACTAAAACTAATTTTACATGTTTTCTTTTTTTAATGTGGCTCTAGAAAATGTTCAACTACCTATGGCTGATTGCATTTGTGACTCACATTATATTTCTACATAAAGACTCACCCACATGAAAATTAAATGATAAGACAAAAATAAATGACAATACTGAAAAAATAAACCTGAGCAATGTTAAAAGCATATATAATGCATTTATAAATTAGCAGTAAACTCTATAAATATTGAAAGAGATGGTCATGGACAAGGGGAGGGCAGGCCTTGGAAAATGTGTCTAGAAATTCACCGTGGTCCTTCAATCTAATGGCCCAATCCACTCTGGTGATTGTTTGATCTTAGTTCCTCAGTTATGTTTTAGTCTAATTCCTAACTTTTTAAACATTAATTCAATGTCTTGGACTTCTATCCTACATTATGATGCTGTCTGTCTGACTCACTTCTAAATTGAAGTGCATATATAAAAAAAAAATTGAATCACTTCAGTGATTTTAAATCACTCTTCAACGTGCAAAGCAATTTAAAATTACTGGAGT
Organism: Cheirogaleus medius; assembly: GCA_008086735.1. Taxonomy (NCBI): domain Eukaryota; kingdom Metazoa; phylum Chordata; class Mammalia; order Primates; family Cheirogaleidae; genus Cheirogaleus; species Cheirogaleus medius. The sequence goes on along the minus strand of VBSM01002608.1, from coordinate 122,294,449 downwards.
GCTTCCAATTTTTATTAGTCCTTGAATTTGGAAGTGATCTAGGCTTTTCTGGGCATGTGCAATGCACTGTGACTTAAAATTATTAAGCTCTCATGCCCCCCCACCCTTATTTGTAAGAAGCTGATTTCACTTTGCAATGGAAACCATCAGGAGAGTATGGCATGGAAATGGCATGGATAACGAAAAACACAGGGGAAAAATAGCTTCCATTTAATAATGAGGACTATACTTTGTAATTAGATAGTGTCTTGCCCAAGGATCTCTAAGTGCTTCATAAACATTAGCTCATTCATCATGAAGACGTCTTACTGGGGACATATTTTCAGTGTGGGAGGGTGGTGGTAGGGATGGGTAAAGCCATTTAGATTGGCTTCAAACATTGAATTGGGTAATTTGAATGATGTGAGAGCTATGCCTAGGACATTTATTTTTGGTGCTGCTTTTTTTTTTTCTTTTTGCAAGGAGAAGGAGGTAATGTTACACTGTCTGATCCATTTGCAAATGTCATAAAAAATTAACTTGGCAATGCAGAATCTACTACATAAATTGCTTATCCCAAATAAACTCCAGGAGCAAACACAAAGTGATTGGTTTTCTAATTTAATTACTTTAGTTAAACTTTGGAAGAAAATATATAAACCCTTCCACTATTTTCTTTCAATTTAATTCTTTCCTGTTTAGCATATACTGAATTCACTGAACCTAAAACATTTACCTGTAAGATGGTTTATCTGAGAATTTTCAAATCATAGGCATTTCCTCTGTTATTGTAATATGAGAGCTTTTAATCAATATAGGATCTAGTAAAACCTATTGTAGAAGGGGCTTAATTTAGAACCAAGAATAAGAGATTCAGTAAACCTTAAATGTAGACTACAAAGCAGTTGCCTGCTTGTTCTTCACTATTATGCAACAGATTATTGAGTTGTACTGTGATTTGAGCACCATAATAGGCATTGAAAGCAATAATCTGAATCTGATAAAATGAAGCCTGTGACCATACTGGCTTATTTGGAAGGCAAGATTTCAAGCGGGCTCGCTATATGGTAACACACTGAAAGGGCTTTACGTAAACTGTCTCCTCGAGATCTGAGGAATAGTCTCTGTAAAACATTATGCACGAAGATGAAAAAACTCACTCACCTAACAGGATCTAGCCCACTAGTAATATGGCTCACACAATAATAATATGACTTATCCAGTAGCATTCACTGAGTCTTTGACAAAGGCCATCTGTTTCCCGATCTTTTATAAACAAAGATAACAACAATAACAACAAGTAGTAAAATGAAAAAAGAAGTGGTTAAGGACCCACTCCTACAAAAGGCTGGAAAAAATAAAACACAGTTCAAATGAAATGACCTCCATAGAAATGACAAAATAATTGCCCATAGTTGCTACCCTTAGACCATGTATAAAAATCATGTATATGAATGTAAAGTTTTAGTGTCAACTTATGCAAATTCATTCTTCCAAATTTACAGTGGCAAGGTCAGTTCCTGTAGAAATCCAGGACCTCAACTTTCTCACTCAATTCAGTAGCATCTTAGCAAAGGTGATCTTAAAGCAAAACCTAACATGAAATATGTGTGTACCGTGGGGGATTTTTAAAAATCTATTTTGAACAGCATGACCCATAGGCGGAAATAGAATTTACAGTAATGCCAAAGATTAAAAGGAATGAGCCTCTTGTTTAGAAAATTAGGTAATCAATATGCCAAGCTTATTTTTAAAAATGCTTTAATTTTTTAAAATACAGCATGTCCGCTCCAGCTTCCTGTATTTGACTCTGATAATAAAACTTTCAGTATGACTAATGCAGTTTAGCTAAACAAATTAGAGAACTGCACCGTTTATGCAGAGGAAAGTTTCCATTAGCCGTTGTGATGCTCTCTGCCTGGTCAGCCGGTGATGACTGCAAACCAGGCCAGGCGAGCGGGCTTACGTTTAGTGATGGAGGGACAGGAAGCAGGGGACACAGACTACAGGGGAGGGAGGGCAGTGATTTCTCCACCTGGAGACCATAGGCTGCTTTGGGAAGAGAGAAGAGTAGAATAGCAATGAGCAGCCTTCCTATTTTATCGGCGGCAAAGCTCCTTCCATTTTAATTAATGGAACACACCTGAATGTCAAAGAGAACCAGGGGAAGAAACTGAGGAAGACCCAGAAGAACTCACTTTACTGACCCCTGCATCCTCCTTTGGATCTCTGTAGGCCTCAGCCTACATGCTATGGGGTATGCTATGAGTTCAGCTGTGCAGCCACCACCACCCCTCCAAAGATATTGAATTCCTAACTCCCAGTACCCCCAAGTGTTACCTTATTTGGAAATAGGATCATTGCAGATGTAATTATTAATATTTAAGATTAGGTCACGCTGGAATACGGTGGGCCCTAATCCACTCAGACTGGCGTCCTTATAAGAAGAGGGAAGATGAGGCAAAGACAGACACCCAGGGAAGAAGGCCATGTGATAGCAGAGGCAGAGACTGATGTTGCTGCAAGACAAGGAACGTCAAGAATTGCCAGCTACCACCAAGAACTAGGGAGAGGCAAGGAGGGTTCCACCTAGAGCCTTTGGGGAAAGCATGGCCCTGCTAGCACCTTCATTTTGGATTTGTAGCCTTCAAAACTATGGGAAAAAAGCTGTTTCTGCTGTTTTAAGCAACACTGTTTATGGACAGTTTGTTCCAGTAGCCCTAAAAATCAGACACAAAATGACAGAATTTTCTCGAAGTTGCCTGGTGTCAGAGTGGCTGAGTATGAACAGCTGTGACTAAACTGTAATAGAAAGGAGACCTAAGTTTTAGTAGTGATTTTTGTCAGAAATCAGCTCTGTGACCCTGGTCAAATCAGTGCCCTTCCCAGGCTTCTGTAAAATGTCATTTCTTTTGTCCCTTCCAGTCCTATTGTTTTATGGTCTGTGAGTCACTAGCTGCAATAGATCACCTTTGGGGAGGGCAAGGCTGGTGGCTGGGAGAGTGAGGGGCTGGAAATCAGGTCAAGTTCTTCTTCTCTCCACCCTGAGTGGGCAGATTGGAAGTGTGAGGAGAGAGGGTGTTTGATGTGGCTGCTTTTCTATTTAATCGTTGTCTCACTCTTGAGGCCTGTGGATGACATCAGCTTTCCCACATCACCCCAAGTCACTAAGCACACAGGCTGTACCCAGTAAATGCTCATTGATGTACGATCCTTTAAAACAGTACTGTGTTCATTCTCTCACTGTCCCTGGAATTATATACCTATTGTACACAGAGTAAGAAGAAAGTCTCTACTTTAATATGAAGCCAGAAAAGAAGGTGTCTACACTGAAACAGAGATCTGCAGTGTCTCCCAGGAGCTCTTTGGATAGAAAAGGAAACTGCTTGTGACCCTGAGTCCCTCAGCTGAGTCAGGAGAGGTCAAAGCTCACCAGTCTGGCAAACTACATTTTGGAAGAGGAAGACAACTTAGGTCAAGGTACAGTTTCTGTTAAGGTTTCTGAATGTTGTTCTAAGGTTTGAGCTTGTGACTATCCTTATAGCTTCACAGAGCAGCAGATACGTTGAGACATAAATTGCTCAGCAAAATGGAGAATTAGCAAATTTCAGAAGGATGCCAGCCTTTCAGCAACTCTAGCTCAATTCATAGTTGACAAATGCAGCTTAAATTTACAGTAAATCATCTGGTTTAATTTCATTTTATAGAGGAATAAAATTTGATCCAGAGAGGTTGTCAGTTGCTCAAGAACAGATCCTTAATAAATTGATTAACTTTGAACGGTTCTCCATGTTTGTGATTGCTACAATCTTTATTTCTTCCCTCTCACTTTAATAAAGATTTCAGAAACATTTGGGATCCTGTTAATTTATAAACATGAGCAATTTTTCCCAAATATATAAAAGTTAGAAATAGAATTTCTATAACTTCTTACTGAATAAATTAATAAAAGAATAAATAATTGAGGAAGTGAGAAAGAGAAAGATGACTACAACTAACTACAAATTCATTACAAGTTACAATATGTTAACATTTCTAATTCATTTCCTACTCCTTCATTCTTATATCCTCTCCTATCCCACTAAAATTTCATCCTCCATCATGACATTCCAATGAAATACTCTGTCCAAGTGATTTAAATTGCCCTATGTCTTATAAAGTGGAAATGAGATTTTATTTTTGCTGTTTAAATAGTCCACTTAGGCCCTAGATTAATTTAGATCATCATTTTCTTTGGAAACATTTGTATTGTTTTTATACTTAGTACATTACTATAGTATTCATTTTAAAAATGGTAATGATAACCACATCCACTTATGTTCTTTCTCACCTCTAAGAGAATGTAAATTTTTTTCCTTTGGAATTCGGATGTTGTAAGATGCTGTAATACTCTGCACTTTAATAAGGAATGATAAAAAAATGGAAGTAAATGTTAATGATTGATCTTCAAAAGTTATGGCTAAATGTGGTTAACAACCATATTGTACATTTTATTTGGATTTTAAAAGAATAAATCTGCTATAGATATTTTCTCACTTATGTAATGTACACTATCTACACTATCAAGGTTTTTCTAAAATATGGGCAAATAGCATTGCCTTAAAAACTATAAAGAAACAATTTTTTTATTAGTTGTGATTTAGGTTTTTGGTTTTGTTGTTGAGTTTTGTTTTTTATTTTAGTAAGCATATTCACACTAAAGAAAAAGTTTTCATAACTATCTTTCAGTTATCAAAATTTTCAGCCATTGCTGGCTTCTGGGTTCATTATATAATTAAAGATAAATGTAGTTTCCCAGTGATTCTGATGTCATTGGCAAAAGGCTCTAAAGAGTCAGTGACAACAAATAAACTCTTGAAAGAGGAATTCTTAAGGGAAGATTCATAGAACAATAATAGAGTCTAACCACCCAATGGGAACAATTATCAAAAGCAAAAACATTTTTTTGAAGTGAAAAAAATACATAGTTTTATAGTAGGTATCTTGCTTATATAAAACAATTAAAAGCATAATTGATATATTTTTATATTATCTCATAACACGAATGGTAAAGAAAGGTTTGCTCATATATTTAGTGTCTAAAGTTTGAAAGTAACTCATAAACTAATGTTTGAAAATATGCTTGTACTTCAAATAGTGTAAGTATAAAAAGTAATCTGTATAAGATAATAGAGATCTAAAGAAACTGTAATAAAAATTTACAAACAGAATGATTCTAGTCTCTGCAAATTAGCCCATGGGAAAATTTTATCCGTCTAACTTTCTAACCAGAATCAAGTAACATAAGGACTTAGACATCGTCCACAGAGCTGTTGAAGTATAGATACCTGATGAACAGTAGTCAAGAACTCCAACTTGTCAACTGATATTTAATTTTCTTCTTTGTTTGATTTTTGATGTGCCTACTGTTTTAGTGAACCATAGCTTTTCTCAAAGAGGCCACATTTCATGTTTACACCTAGAGAAATCAGGAAAACATACTTTGGCGTGACATTATGTACCACAGATCACTTTTCAAAAGTAAATCATCAAATGATCATAAATTAACTATGGCTATTCTCTGGAGAATTTCAAAGGTTCTGTCTTAGAACTCTGCAATGGTATATAAAATGTAGATTCATGTAAAATTCACTTGGATGCAGTGTTTTTCAAATGTTAAAATGAGATTTCAATGATTCTGACGTTGTATAATTACTACCAGCAATTGCTCTAGTACTTTCACATACTGTAACAAGAATGAATTATAATTAATAATACTCAAAAATTGAACTGCAAGGCTATAAATGCCAATCAGTGGCTGCTATGGACCGATTGGGTCCCCCAAACTCATGTGTTGAAGCTCAATGTTCGATGTGATGGTATTTGGAGGTGGAGCCTGTAGGAGGTAATTAGATCATGAAGATAGAGCCCTCATGCATGGGATTAGTGCCCTTGTAAGAGGGAACAGGAAAAAGGTGATCTCCCTAGGCCATGTGAGGATATTGCTAGAAGGTAGATGTCTAAAAGCCTGGAAGAAGGCTCTCACCAGCCATTGAATCTGTTGGCATCTTGATCTGGGACTTCTCTGCTTCTGGAACTGAGAAATCAATATTGTTGTTTAAGCCACCAAGTCTATGGTATTTTTGTTATAGCAACCCTAACTGACTAAGGCAGCAGCCTATATTTAAAAGCATAAAAATGAATTTTCTGTATGGGTCATATGTCATGGTTTTTGCTGTCCCAGGTCATTTTATGGGACTGGATGATAGCTCTCTCATTCTCTCTCTCTCACTTTCTGTAGAATTTGTATAGCGTAGTGTTAAGTAACCAATCTAATAAAACAAAATGTTATGAGCTTTTCCTTTAGATTCATTGAAAAAGTTCCTCCAATAAAGTAACTCACTTAGGACCCTGCGCCAGGACCCCAGCTCACTTCTTTCACAAATGGCTTATAAACAGCAATGGAAATGCAAAACTGCTGACATTGGCGGCACTTCCAGGAATTACCTTAATTAAGACATCCAGTACCAGGAAGGGTTAACATTATTTGAGAGTAAAAGCTGTCATGCCAATAGCAAGCCCACTCTGTGTGCACTGCTGGCTCAGCACTATAATTAAGAAAATTGCCTCTAGTGTGCTTGTTTGGTAATGCTATTATCATCCTTTTTTTTTTCCTTTTAACAAGAGTAAACTACTAGGAGATGTCCCCATTTATTCTTCTTGCTTCCACTAACCCCTGATCCCACCAAGGCCATGCTAGGCTAGCATTTAAATGACTAAATGAGCTACTTTATCATCTGGTTCGCCCTGAAGTCTTTTACATATTTTTCCTGACCTCTAACCCACAGACAATTATTTTGACAGCTATCATTAATGCTGTGTCCGGAGGAACCACACATTGACTATGATGGATGATGAAGGAGCTAAGGAGTTGAAAGAAATGGACACCCACTTTCATCTTCCTCTTGATTAAATCGAAACCATCCAAAGCTATTGCACACAGGGTGTCCTGTGGCAGAATTTGAACTTATTAATCAAGATTTTAGTGGGATACCCCATTCAGAAATAAGAAAAGAACCCAACTATGAAACAAATAAACCACATAAACTGAACATCTAGAACTCTATAAATTTGATAAATTATGACAATTCAAGTATGAAATTAGATGAATCAATATGTGGTTAGAATTAAAATACTTCGTGGTGCTCCATTGAAGAGGAGCCTTGCCGGTAAATTCAACAAAGAGAAACCCGATGTCAAGAGAGATAAGTTAAAATGACATAGTCAGCTACAAAGTTTTGTCATACATCTTCTAAGTACAGGCTCCCATTTGAAAGGCCGTGTGATCATTTGCAAGGTTGCTGTGATCATTTATATGGAACACCATGGTCTGTGGTTGCTCTATAATTGTGAAGTCATTACCAGCTTTGGACCCACACAGTTTAATTGCCTCTCTCCTCCAGGAAATGACTATAACTAAATTTGGTGACTTAATTTACCCTATATGAAAGGCAGCTAGTGAACACAGCAATGACAGCATTCCAGAACCCAATAATCTTTACATTGATAAAGAAGTTGACCAACATGTTAAACCTGGATAAGGTAAAAGTGCATATCAACTGCAGAACTCAAACTGGTAAAAACAAAATTGATGGGGAAGGATGCATGGTATTGATAAGAAACTGTAGCTAAAATTGGAATATTAACTTTTATTTGGAAATGTTGTCATACTATAAAATAAATTAAGAATAATTATCTTGGGATTAGGAGAGAGGAGGAGAAAAGTAAAATACCATATATTATACTCAGGAAATGAGATCTCCTGAGTAGAAAAACATGGGGTGGACTGCTCCAAAATGTATTTCTTTTTCTAACATTGGTAAGATTCTATTAAGACTCTATGCTTCATTGTTATGACATTGTTAACAATTAACATTGTTAATTATAAAGTTTGGTGACAGAACAGGTAGAGTATACTTAGCAACAATATTTTGTATATTTCAAATTTAGCTTCAAATGATACCAACACATAGAAATGATAAATGCTCAAGGTGATGGATACTCCAAATATCTCAATTAATCATCACACATTCTACACATGTAACACTCACATATACCCCACAAATATGTAAAATACTATATAACAATAAAGAAAAATGTTTTTAATTGTAAACATTGCAATACATAATGTTTCACAACCCCCACCCCTGCCACTGCAATTCAAATGCAGACATAAAATGAAAATTGATTTATGGATGGTTGTGGAATCACTATCAATGAAGTTCTTTTAAATCTTATAGTTAAGAATTTATCCTGAATGGTTATATTTCCTAAAATCTTGGAAAATATATAAAGTCAACTCTTAAGATAATACCTGGTATAATTACTCTATGTTTCTAATATATGTTTCCTGGAAAACACCTTAAAATATGAAATATTTAAGTTAATTTGAAGTCTGCATCAATTAATAATTCTAAGGGGAAAAGCATGAACATCTCAAGAGAGCCCCTCCCACATTTTGAGAGTCATTGACAATTATTCAGAGGAAGAGAGGTATTATCTTATAAGGGCCACATCTTTTTCTGTTCATAACAATAGCCTCTCATAAGTGACTAATTTCTCAATCAGAAAAAACACTAATGGACATTCCCCAGGTTCTGAATTCCATATAACTGTTGATATATATATATATATATATATTAATCTCTTCAGAGAGCTTTCTTTTACTGACAAAATGAAGTGTTTTCTTTTTTTGTACTCCATCTCTTTGTTAGGTAAAAATATGGGTAAATAAGTGAATAAGCCTAGTTCATCATTCAGAGGCTGTTAATTGGGTTAAATTCAAGCAAATTAGAAAACTTCAACTTTGTATAAGAGTATTCTGAACCATCAGATATAATTCTTGATTTGCTCTTTTGGCTTTGCATAACTACAGCTTCAACTCGCTCACTCATTCTCTTCTAAATTTAGCTCAAACAACTAACATTTGTTGAGCACTCAGATATATCATCACTATAGATTTAAGAGGGAAAAAAAATGAGTTATTAGAAAAGACCATGAAGAAAAAGGTCATGCATCTATTTTAGACATTTTAGAGACCCTTATCCAGGCTAACAAGAAAAGGTAAACCAACAATGAGAATGTTAGTATAAACTTTTAGCATATGAATCTCTTGAAAATAGTACATGAAGTCCAGGGTAGAAAGCAAGGACTTAGTCAAGAAAAAAAAATTTTTTTAAGAAAACAAATATACAGATTGAAGCAACTATTTTCTTTCCAGCTTTGTAGTTTTGTCCAAAACAATAAAAAAATAGAATTTATGAGAAACATTTACAAGAACTAAGGCTATTTTTCTAAAAAATAGGATAATGATGACGATGATGTGTTTTCAAAAGTCAGGCTAATTAACACATTTTAATACTGTACAGAGGGCAAATTTTGCCTCTATTAGTTTGTTAGGGTTTCCATAACAAAGTACCACAGACTGAATGACTTAAACAACAGAAATTTATTTTTCCACTGTTCTGGAGGCTAGAAGTCTGAGATCAAGGTGTCAGTAGGGTTGGTTTCTTCTAAACTTCTCTCCTAAGGACATATTCCTCTGGTGTCTTCACACATATGATCATCCCTCTGTGTGTGTTTGTGTTCTATTCTCTTTTTATAAGAATATCAGTCCTATTGAATTAGGGTCTACCTCAAGGACTTCATTTAACTTTAAATACCTCTTTAAAAATCTGATTTCCAAATACAGTCATATTCTGAGGTCATGAGGGTTAGGATTTCAACATGCAAACAGGGTGGGGCACAATTCAGCCCATAACAGGGTCTAAGCTCCAGCATGGATTTTGGGGTTACAAATGTTAGAAACAAATTTTACTAATAAATAAGAAAAACTTTATAGGTACAGAGTGATTCAACTGTAAGACAATAAAAAAAATCTGCTTTCAGTAACTTATTGTTTGCCTTTATAAGTTAACCCATGTTAATTTTGATTCATAACAATGTGTTTCCAATAAGATAATCAGATTTCTTTTTAGTTCTCCTTCATGAAATGGTTCTGAGCACAATGGCAAACCGAGATTTTCATTGAAATACTCATCTTCATCATCATCATCAACAACTTACATTTATTAAGCACTTCTTCATGTCAGACATTGTACTATACACCTTACAAGTACTATCTTGCTTAATTCTTATGATAATGTGATGAGTTGAGTACAATTACTATTCCTTATTATAGATGAGAAAACTGAGATTGAGAGTTCAATTAGTGCACAAAGACATAATGCAAGTAAATGCTGGAGGTTGATTAGTGCTCATTTATGTCTGAGTCTGGAATCTCTGCACAGGACTACTTCTCATAACTGACATGACAGACCTAAGGAAAAAAACCTACATTGGCAATAAACACTACAGACCAGAAACGTCCAAGAATGCCTGCAAGATATGGACTACACTGAAGTTAATCCTGTTCTGACCCGTATGTGAAGGAAGTCCAGGAAAGGGGAGGAAGAGATCCAGGCAGAACATTCCATGTATTCCCTTGAACAAGGAGAGCTGGAGGAAAAGGGTAGATCCAGCAGCGAGAGGGGAGCTCGCCACAGTGCTAACTCCCAGCCCAGCTCACTCTTATCTCTGATGGCCAAGATGAGCAAGAAGGAAAAGGAAGCAGGAAAAGAGGCTTTTTTTAAAAAAAAAAAAAAAAAGGATGAAAGCATGAAATGAAATGGAAGAAAACTAAACTTGTGAAATACTAAAATCATCATGAATGGTTTAAAGTCTCCCAAAATTCTAAACTGGTATTAAAAAATCAAATCTACCTGTGGACCTTTTGAAGTAAATAAAATAGTGCAAACCTAAATGCTCCAAATAGGAAACTTTATTTAAAAATGTATTACATATTCAATGGCATACCAAGCAGGCATTTAAAGTCATGATCTATAAGATTTTATTTATAAATATTGAAACTCTTCAACATAAAAATTTTCAGGTGAAGTATTGATAATGAAAGCTATTTGGGCACTGTAGGATTCTAAGTTTGTAAATAAAATGCTAACATTTGTTAACATAGAAAAAAGATTAAAAATATGTACTGCCTGTGGCAATAGTATTGAGGGTAACTTTTGTTCTTACTTTTATGCTTTATGTTTTACAAATATTCTATAAAAACATATTTTCTAATAAAATAACACTTTTCAAAAAAAAAAAAAAAAGAGAGAAATTGAAGGCAGTTCACATCAAAAAGGCATCTTAAAAACTAGATGAAAAGCTAGAGTATTCCAGCTACTTGGGAGGCTGAGGCAGGAGGATCACCTGGGCCCAGAAGCTTGAGTGATGCCACTGCATTCCAGCAGCCTGGGTGACAGAGTGAGACCCTGTCTCTTTAAAAAAAAAAACCTAGAGAGGAACCTTGCCCCAGAATGAGAGAAGAATGTTTTAACCCCTTTATGACAGGCTATTTAAGGAAAGGAGTAGAAAGTAGAGAGAACACCAACTCTTCTGAGGCTCTAGAAAAAGCAGAGGAGGTGAACTGAGGCTGTTGGTTATCTTAGTAAGTAGTGAGTCGTGCTAATGTGGTGGTTGAAAGTGCGAGGATTTACTCAAATCTCAGATCAAGCTGATTGAAAAAGGCCACACCAATCTAAATCAAAGACTCTCAACACTTGACAGGACAAAATCAACTGGGGGACTCTTTAAAAATACTGATTCCCTCAGCCCATCTCATGCCAATTAAATCAGATCCTCTGGGGTGGAAACACAATAGTGTCTTTTCTAAAATTCTGCAAGAGACCCTCATACACAACCAGGATTAAGGACAAGTAGTCTGACTCTAATCAATCATCTTGTTAAATAGAGAGAATACAAATACTTTTGTCCTTGGCACATTCGTGGTCGAGAATGATCTACTGAGAGTTGTCAAATATATATGTATACGTTTCCATGTGAATTCTCTCATGAAAAAAAGTATTTACCTTCCTTTACTATGAACAGCAAACTCCTATCCAATGCAATCATCAACCGCCTACAGTCACAGAAGGTCTAAGTAGAACATAAGTTCCATTTAGAGGGGATTACAAGAAGGAAATAAATAAACCACAGAGGAAGAAGCATCTTCCAGTCCTCACACAGATTTGCACTTTCTCTCCTCTTGGCTTCCAAAGCTCCTGCCAGTATCTCTATTTCTTGTATCCTTGTGTGTGTATTCCTCCCTCTTGGCCCTTGCTCCTTCATGGAAGATGCCTTCTCTGTCTTCTTACCGTCAGCATCTGGCATACAGTAGAAGCTTAATAAATGTTTATTGATTGGACAAAGGGATGAAGTGCCAGGCATTATTATTATTATTTCTATTATATTCCTTTCGGTTCTATGCCTTTAGAATTCTATGGTAATGCTTCCTCATGTTCTGAATGTCCCATTTTCCCTCTACACTTTTATAATGTTGTTTGATAACAACCCACTTTCATTATAAAAGGTTGTAAATGCTTCTGGAATATGTTATGATGTTGTCCCCAAATAGATATAAGAATTTTAAAGGTCACCAATAGTATTTAGCAGTGCACATGGTAAGCTATCCTGTTTTTTTTATTTTCTTCAAGATCCCTTTGATTAAATGAGTACTAAGTTATTTATGCATATTTATGTCAGACTAGGCTTGGGCTAAAAATAACTGTGATAAACAAATGTAATACACTCAGGTAGGTGACCCATAGATATACAGTCCAGACTTCCTCAGTTAAAGATAGAAATTCTGTTGGCAAATGGCTTAAGTACAGACAAAATCCAACGTGTTCTGTAATAACCATGCTCACTGTTTTTTGAAACCATGCATCTTCAAGAATGTCAGCTGAAGTTTAAACATTCCAGTACTCTCGTGGGTTAAGCTAATGCCCTGGAACCTTAAAACTTACTGTGCTATCTATGTGCCAGGTGGACAATGGATTGTTTTACACAGGAGTCAATTTCAGGGGTAAGGAAGGATATGCTATCCCAGAAAACATCTGCATCTTACATGCACATGCAATGCTGATTTAAGATATTGAATATTAGAAGGAGCAGGCGCTATGATTTTTTTAAACCATAGCAATTGTAATTAATCATAGCAATGAAGAAAATATGAAATGAATTTTAAAATATGCTGCATGGCCTGCCTGCCTAAACAGGGTGTGTTAGCACAAAATTTAAAATATTCATCATAGAATATTTTGTGCTTGTGCTATTGCAATTAGTTAATTGAGATTCCATTTGTTGAAAAGCTGCTTTGAGAGTAAAAATGTGAGTTTATTTCAGATATCCTGCTTCCTTTCCTTTAATCAGTTCCTTTTTTCACTCTAGGAATCTTGATGTAACCAAGTTAAATGGAGTTAAGATCTTAAAACTTGTAATCAAAAAACAATATTCTATAATCTTTGTTTTGGCTTCTCCACCAAGCAACTCAAAGTATATTGCTATTGCCATTGCTGATATTGAATAACAGTAAAAGCTTTATTATAACTTGCATATCAATCGAAAAGAGTAAAGACCTAATGTAGTCATATTTCAGAGGATAACATGTGTATTAATCTATGTATCTGTCTTTCTCTAGTAACAGCTAGTTTCAATAATTCTTCATTAAAATCATTAATTCTTACTTGATAAGTCACTATTATTTGTTGACAGGTAATGAGGACCATTCACACCATGGAACTATCATATGTATTATTCTATAGTCAGGAAACTGATTGCTGCATATTATAATTCTCCAGACCTCATTGCAAAAGTGTCAAAAATCACTACAAAGATTTTTAAATGTCCCCCATATACACAATTGTATGTACATGTTTGGGCAAACATTTACCCTTGGAAATTAAGGTAAAAATTTCACCAAGCAATTACAAAAAGATTAATATATTTTCTTGAGAGGCTGTATCAAGCAAAATTGGCACAGAATCGACAGAAAGGAATGGATTGCTGACATTTATACAACAGCTCAAATCTGTATGCTCCTTATATCGGAATATTACCTTTTGTACCTTCCCAATACTAAAGTTCAGGAATCTTTTGTTACAATAAAAATGTAACAGATCATAAATGGGAAAATAAAAGGCTTAATATTTGAAGTTACTTTTAACTATTGGTGGAGTAAATGAACAAAATACATTCATTTATCAACACTTGCCAGTTCTTCAATGAATTTGGGCTTCATAGCCTTCCTTAGACTCTAAGAGTCCAGAACCTATAGGAAGAAAATTTAGTAATATTCTCATTTAGCCAGAATGTATTTCACTTTCTTTTAGCCACTAACTTGAGAACAAATTAGTGAAGTGCATGATTTTGGTTGTCATATACTATAAGTTGTTTTTCCCAATGTTTTATTAGAAAAATTTCAACAATACAGAAAGGATAGAATAATTATACAGTGAACACCCTGCATAGGAGTGTTTTTAAAATCCATGAGCTGGTTCATATATACCTTTTATGTAACTAACATCATTCAAATGGAAAAATGCATGTTCCCACACATGTTTAATTACAATTAGAAATTGGGCCTAGAGTTGACCAAAATGATAAAGACAGTTTAAACTAAAGAGGCTGGAGAGCAATTTATTAGCAACATATAGCTTAACTATGAATGGATTCATACTATTGGTAGTAGAACAATTCAAATACAATTTAAAATAGCATTCAATTGCAACCAACCATCACTGAAGTACTGAAAAAAGGAAATAGTGACATTTTTAGATCTCATCAAATTGTAATCAAATGTGTATAGGACAGTACCAATGGATTTAGCTGCAAGTTACTATTCTGATGCAGTGATTCCAAAGAGTGGTAGGTATATCATGTAGGTATGTTACATTAATAACATAAAGATATTAATGCTATAATTTCCTTTCAACCCTTCTGATTTCTCAAGGAAAAGCATTAGTTTAATACTGGTAAGTACTAAAGGCCTCTCTACCTATTTAAATGTCTACTTTTATCACTTATCTTTCAATATGAACAGTATCTAGCTAGAATTAATAACATTGATTTTCTTTTTTAAATTACCTTCTATTTATGGTTATTGAATGTTTTTTATTTACAGTTGTGATATAAAATTTACTTTATGCAAATTGATTTAAGTGGAAAGTGAATTTATTTGAAGAAAAATTAGGCAAATAATGACAGATATAACATAGACTATTACAGGCAATATACACAGGCAAAATTAGGCAAACAATGATATAGGTATAAGAGGCAGAAATTATAAAGGAAGTCATCAACTGCCAAAAGTAGGAAAAATATTAATTTAATGGTTGCTACTAAACAGTATTTTGACAAAGCAGCTGACAAGGTATTCCAAATGATGAAATTCCTCAAAATATGTAGTTACCACCAAAACTGATTTCTAGGCTTTTCTTGCCAAAAACTCAAATATATTCCCACAGATTTTGTTTATAACTGAAAACTCTAGGGGTGACCAAGAGTCCCATTTCTTTAAGAACCCTCAATCTAGTGAAAGAACTGCTTTTATTTATCCAGAGAGGTGGGGCAAAGTATTTTAATTCCTTCCCTAATCAATGCAAGTCTGTGATTTGAAAATCTTTTTTTGTAATATAATAAATTACCATCACAAACAGAGAGATTTCTAAACCATAAAAACAGCAGGAAATAGGTTGCGATTGCTTAGAATATAAAGTTAGTATTATATCATGAGAAGTCTTAAATTATTGGCACTTGACTCCCCCACAGACTATGGGAGTAAATTTCATCATCTATCATCAGCCACAATAGTCTTTATAGCAAATGTAGAGTCTAGCTAGGAGAGGTTGCTGGAGTCATCATATTCTGCAATACGAACCATTTGGAGACAGATTTTCTCAGTGAATGAGTTGAACAAAAGATTAAATTCAATCATAGGAGTTTTGAATGCTCATTTCATTTCAGCATTTTTGTACAATTTAAATAAGTCATATTTCCTTCCTGTCTACACCCTCCCTTTTGCTTTCATAATCCTGGGGTTGGTGGGGGAGGGTGCTTAGCAGGATCCAAGAATGGATCTAATCCCATTTGGTAGAGCAATACCATTGCTAAATAGATAGTCAAACACATGCACACACATGACATCTGAGAAAAGCAGCCTTTCCAAAATGCAATTGTTTTAATAATTCTATTATTACAATGTTCTGTTATTTCATTCTACTATTCTCAGATTTTAAAATAACTTAAAAAATAGATTTCTATATGATATTTCACATCATTTCAAACAGAGTTTCCTTTTGTACATCTTATTGCAGGTCTTTAATCTTTGTAAATATCACAGTGGTTGTACTAGAATAATTGAGTCCATCCTCTTCTTATGGAGAGAATATTCGGAGTTAATCACAAGTGTCTCATAGTTAGAGACAGAGACTAGGATCACACTTTCTTCTTACGTATATTTCAGTACAGCCTAGCAGGTGCTAGGATCAAAGTCAAGTCAAGATTTTTCTAACCTACATATGAAAACAAGCATTTCTTAAATGCGTCTAATAATTTTTAGTGTTTTATATTGCATTCAAAATTTAATTTTCAATATAATTTCTCAACCAGGATCATATTAACCATATTAAACCCCAGCACCATGACATAGATGCTAATGGACCATAGCTAATGGACCAGAGTATATGTAGTCCTACAATTATTTTACTCATTATACACCAAGTCTCTGCAACTGAAAGGTATATGAGACTAATAGATTTGGAGAGTTAAGAAAAATCTGGAACAAATAGGTAAATAATCATTGTATATTCACTGTAATCTTGGTTCCAATAGTGACTAGAGATCTAGAACTCAATTATGGCTTCAAGAACATTCATTGCAGTACTGTAGCCCAGATGTCATTTTTAGATGGACAAAAAAGAGCTTTTTGTGAATTGTTTAAATTTAAGGTTTCTTGTGAATTTTTTAAATTAGTGTGATTCATTATAATCCACATGAAAATTGTCTACACTAAGTAGGACATGAGATCCATGAGAATCAGTGGGCTATTTCTCCATTTGGAGGTCTTTGATTAGGGACTCCTATTCCTTCCAAATCAATTTGATGAATAAAGGAAGGAGGTTTAACTTAATATTAAATAAAATAAACCTTCTCCTCAAATTCCATGTCTATGCAATTTGTTCTTTGAAACAATAAAGTAGGCTGGTAGGAAAAAAAGTGAAATTATTTTGTTCTGAGTTTTGGTCAAGCCAATACTCTTTATTTTGTCAAATGTCAAAGTAAAAGTAGGAGGAAAATCAATCATTATCTTGTTGTTCCCAAATGTAGAATCATCTGAAATATCAGACAGAAACTTCCTCTGTTTCCCACGACCAAACATACCAAGCCCCTTGATCCCACCACTTAGGATCTGGATCCAATTTCATCTTATTCTCTTGGGAATCTCATACCACTGACTAGTCATCCTTTCACTTACCTGCATTTTCAGATTTTTCTTTTCTACTAATGTCATATTTTTTCCATCAACTTTTAAGCAAGTTCAAGTCTTTGATCTTAATTTTTTTAAAAAAAATCTTCCCTTGAAACTCCTGCCCTGGTTTTTGCTCCCTGTCTCTGTGCAGCTCCCTCTGCCATTCCTCTGCTGATATATCTTCTTCCTGACCCTTAAACAGTCATGACCCTCAAGGAAGATTCTTTACCTCTTTCTGTTCTGACTTATCATTTTCTCCATAGGCGATTGCCTTCACACCCATGGTGTCTTTATCCATTTATATTATACACTGACATATTTCAACTATGTATTTCTGAAGTTATTACAGTTTGTTTTCCCCGCAAGCAGATGCTAAGACAAGAATTTGAGTGTCAGTAGTTTGTTTTGGAAGTGATCACAGGATACACCTTAGGGGAATGGGGAAGTAAGAAAGTGAAGGAAGCCAATGAAAGGTGTGTTATCAAGCCAGTGACCACTCTGAGCAAATGGAATTCAATCCCACTGGGAACTCTGGGACACAGAACAGAGTTGCTTAGGGGCAAGTAGGTTTAGCAGGGAAACATCCCCAGATATCTCTTCAAGAATGTTGCTATAACAGGTCTTTTGTTCTGTCTGAACATAATATAGGTTACATTGAAATATGCAGTGACTTAGGCCATTGTGTGTTACTGTCTTTTTTCCTACGGAGATGTAATGTATATATAATTGATTCAAACTGGTTTAAACAGGTGTATTACCCTGTCTCAAAGGAAGAGGAGAGACTAAAACCTATTGCACTTCAGTAATAATATATTATTGTTGTTGTTGTTAAATTAATGTGTAACATAGATATCAGACAGATCTTTACCCTTTCAAACTATAATGGGAACATACCGCTTTTCCCTTTGGCAGGCTGCTCATCTGCTCTGCTTATTTAAAAACATATCTTGGTTCTTGGTCCATCGTCTGGTTTCCTGTTTCCTAGGTAGCAAATCTTCCTTTCTACACTACTCCACAGTTTCTTTTCTTCTGAATGATCTTCCCAGAGCACTTCATCATCTTACCTCCATCTGCTAAGTCGCCTGGCCAGTGACGACTAAGTGCACACATATTCCCAGCTCATGAAACCTGTGCTATGAAGTCATTATAAACACTAATAAAATTAACTAAATGGGGCAAGGGAATATGGCACATGCAGGAGATAATAACAGTGTAACTGTAAGCATAGAGCTAAAAGGGAAGACTAAAAGATCATGCCTTATGCTAACAACAGGATAAAACTTTGGTTTCTTGCCCATCTGCTCATTCTACCCTCCAAGGTTTCAGAGTCACACATTATTCCAGGAGGCAGGGGAGTTTGTTGCTTATGTGGTAGGCTGTAGCAACTGCTTATGTGCAAGGCCCAGCTCTACTCATTTGCTAGATTAATTTCTTTTCCTAAGATGTAGAAGTAATAATAGTACTTACATCATAGTGTTAATATCTAGATTAAATGTGATGTTCCTTATAAAGCATTCAACAGAACACCTGGCACAAAGCAAGCAATTGATATGTAGGCTGTTATGAATACATAGATCCAGTCCACATGTGTCTGTGACAATGTTCCCCCAGGCACGTGTCCTATGTGTGGTTGACACTGACATTCCTGCTCTTGTTTCCTCTCTGGCAAAAAATACATAAAGAGATGGGCTTAGTTTGGCATGATCAAGTATTCCTACTTGGCCTTTTCCAAGTTCCCATTTAAACTTCACCAGATGTGTCCAACTCCAAAGATAGAGATAGCATATGTCTTCCATCTACCGTGTTTCCCCAAAAATAAGACAGGGTCTTATATTTATTTTTCCTCAAGAAGACACCCTATGGCTTATTTTCAGGGGATGTGTTATTTTTTTAAGTATGGTACAACAATCTACATTTATTCAAATATAGTTAAGTCGTCTTCTTCTGGAACATCATCATTACTCTCCAAACCCAGAATTCCATCCTGAATTTCTTGCGACTCTATTTCCTTTAAAACCATTGGCTCCAATCTCTCATGTCGAGCAATAGAGCTCTCATGGGGCAGATGAGAAGGGTTGCTCATCTTCTTTACCGCTCCGCGAAGAATGCATGGGTTGTGCAGATACGCTGTGTAGCCACACCCATCACTAGGTCTTATTTTCGGGGTAGGGCTTATATTGCGCAAATGCTTAGAAATCCTGCTAGGGCTTATTTTATGGGTAGGTCTTATTTTCTGGGAAACACGGTACCTAACAGAAACTAATATACCTGGTGGTTGCCTTTGTGGAACTCTTGTTCCAAGGAGGAATTTAAAATTGCTTTTTGAGACTTTGTTTTAATTAAGTTCCATTGTATGTGCACTGAAGTATTTGGCCCATTGATGACTCTTCTCTCATATTAATCAGATCACCTTTTGGTTCTAATATTATGATCATATATGCCTGGGGAATTAAAAGAGTCCTAAAATTTGGGATCATCTGGTTCAACTAATACCAAAGGGCAATATAGGATATATGCCTCACATCATTCTTGTTGTAAGTTGCAGATCTAGATGAGAGATACACATTCTTGGGGTGCTAGGGTTCTTTCTTTTCTACTCAGTACTTGGGAGTAACAAAGAACACACTCCTTCTCTGCAAAGAGTTGAACTCCTGATAGAAGAGTCTTAACATGGAGTTAAGTTCAATAACAATCAGAATTTCATATTTAAAATATGAAATATGAATATGACTTTTTCCTTTTCACATTGATCTATTTAGGTTAGCAATTCTCTTATTTCCTGACCTCTGGACTTCTTGAGTGTATACTTAAGGCTCTGAAGTCTTACTTTTAAAATTAAATGTCAACTAGAAAAGCAGAAATCTGCTGTAAGCAATTGAAAAATGTTTAAGTAACAACATAAAACTTTGCTTCAAATGAACCATACAATGGTTCTTTTAAAAAAGAGATATGTATAATACTTGTACATACACACAGCCTACACACAAATACATATAAATATTCATACACGCATATGTGCGTGTGCATCGCTTAGCCATAGGAGGATGTTCATCAGGTGATATATGCACCTCCGAAACCTCAGCACCTTCAGGGTGTAAATGCAGGAGTTGGGCTGCTGCAAGTACTCCCTGTTGTGAGTTATGGCTTATATAATAATTTGCTCAGTTGAGTAGCAGTCTAATGATTTGCAATCAGCAATGCTTTCTCCTGATTCAGCTGATGTCTCAGCTTCTTCACAGTATTCATTAAGTAATTTTTTGATATTTATGTTCCACTCCTATACTTTATTTTCTAGCACTGCGGTTAACATGTAGAAAATAAATCCCTGACAGCTAAGTTGAATCACTACAAAGAAGAGACTCAGTTCATTACATATTTGTTTATGTTTTGTTATTTGAAAATTGCCTGTAACTAAATAATGCATTATGATCCAATTTGTTAGGTTATTGTAGTTTTTGAAGATTGGGCAGTGTCAAAAGGCTAAAGGATCAAAAAGTGGCAGTGAGGGGCACAGAGGTGAGGTCAAGATCAGATTAGATTTGCCTTCAGAGCAGCCAGACAAAAGCAAAGAGTTGAAAGAAATTAATCAATCTTAGAAGATTTTGAAACTCTCTGTTCAGGATGAACAAAAGACATCAAGAGTGACTAGTGAACAGCTGGTGAGAAGAATGGATGATAGAGAAATCAGACATAGGTCCTAGACTTACTCTTATATAGCAGCCCCAAAATATCATTTATGAAGAAATCATATTTCCAAGTTATTTGAAAGTTGATCAGATTTATTTTTCAAATGAATATGCTTTATTTTCTCAAATAACTCTTGGACTTTGGACATACTGCTACCTTGCAATGCTTTCACCCACATGCTCTCGTGCATCTGGGGATCATAATACCACTGTGCGTAGCCCACAGGAAGTCCTTAAAACACATTAGCTAATGTTATTCCTGGGTGCATGCTAAACGTTTTATTTCCATGCAAAAATATTTACTTGTGTTATTTAGGAGGTTTCCCTATTATTAGATTGATTCGTTTTTTTTATTTTGGTGTGAAAGTATTAGAAAATAGAATATTTCACAAATATTTTCATCATGCTCGAAGCCAGGCTATTCTATACCAATAAGGTTTGACTTTAAATAATGTCATAATATTTATTTGAACTATAATCTAAATTTTATTAAAACACTGATTCTTTTAACATCAGATTGTTGAATTATCTATTTAAAGAGCTATAATGAGTCTGATTAATCTTTAAAAACTTAATATTTACAGATCATGTACAATGTTTTTATCTTCTTCATTAGGAATAACCAGGAGTGATATTTTTGTGGCTGCTGGTTGTTAGAGGTTGAAAAATGAAAACAGCAAATCTCCCCTGAAAAGAGTCAAGCCAACACCCACACAAAGCACCACAATTAGAGAAAATGACAATTTAGGAGCCTCACATGGTAAGCAGGTTTGGCCCATCCATTGATACTGTTGTATAGCAACTAGGTATGAATGATACTGACCAGTTCAGCCACAGGTCTAGAATTTTCTGACATCATAACACTGCTTTATTTCTCCAGGTATAATTCTAACTATTATCTTATGTATACAGAATCACAAGATATCAACAAAACCAAGAGGAACAAAGAGTGAGACAGTAAATTGGAAAACTTCAGAAGGTGATCACCTTGGCCCTTAAAATTACTACTTCATTTGTCATTGAAAAAGGGTTCTGAGTCAGCTAAGTTTTCCATTCCATCTTTCCAAAAACACCTAAAGGGTCCAGAACCTCTGCTTCATCTGTCTCCAATTTCAAAATAACATCTTGCTCTTAGTCTCAGGATTGGAAATTTTTTTCAAGCATCTCCCTGGATTGCTTTGTCCAGCAGATGCACATGCTAATAGCCACTGCTGTTGCGGATTCCATCATTTTCACCTTATTGCTCTGATTTATTACTGTTTTGAGCTTGAATTTGGAATTCATTGTTTATTCTATTGCATACTAATGAGACTTTCTGCCTCTAAGGTATGTGGCAGCCCCCTTTTCCCAAGCTCATGTTATTTGTACAAAGTTGATTCACACTGGCCAATTTTGTATGCAATTACCTTTCTTTCTCTCTCTCCCTCTTTCTTTTTCTCTTTCTGTGTATGTAGGTGTATTTTTCCTTGTGTTTTTAACTTTCTGACTCTACAACTAAAAAATTATTAAAAGAAAAGGATTTAAAACAATAACAACATAATAACAAAGAACGTAGGAGAAAACTTTGGGAGGTGATGGCTTATTCATGGCCTTGATTGTGGTGATGGATCAAAGCCAAAGAGATATAAGAAAATGTGGCACATTGGAGAATTATAAGTAGCTGGTGTGGGTATTGCATGAGTTGAGTGATGTTAAATTAAACTGGAAACTTAGGGAACTCATCATGAAGAACCTTGTAGTTAATCCCACAAAGATTAGATTTTTATTTACAAATTGAGTACCAAAAGACTCATTTGTGGAGAAAGTTAAAAAGGTGTATTCCCAGAACCCACTTTCCCCTCAAATTCTAGTTCAGTAGCCTGGGGGTGGGTTCTGGAATTCTACATTTAAAAGAAAAATCCCCCTATGTGATTTTTGGAGCACACCACAATGAGAAGCATTTGAAGAAATTTGAGTAAGCGAAGCAGTTACATAATCAGAATTGCATGTCAAATCCTTTGGTAATATTGTAGAGAATGCCAAAGCAACTATTTGGTCAAGTCATTTAAACTACTGATCAGAGCAGTAAAAATATTTGCCAAACTGATTGGCCAATTCAGTCTGAAAGTTGATCCAATGATCTGACTTGGAACTATTTTAAAGTATTTCTCTGAGGTTTATCATTCTACAGAATAGTGTTATTGTTTGCCTTTGGACTTCCTTGAGTAACACAACCCAATTTTCTAGTTTTGGTGGTTTATGTTCCAGAGATTATTCTTGAGTGACCTTCAGGTTTTGTAGCCTCCATATTAGTGTTAACAAAAATCAGGCATTCAGCATTGAGAATGGTTGGCTTGAGCTCCCATTGGTAATGACATAAGTGAATTTGTAGAATATACTCAATTTCATACAAGCTGGTAAGTTTGTAAGCCCAAGAGATTTTTTTTCTAGTTATATCTTATTTTTCAAAGTACTTTCTGATCTGACCTCATGGAATTGTGCCTTTATTAGACCGTAGATGTTAGATCTGAAAGTGTTGTTAGTATCTCACTATATACCCCAAGCACTCCGACTTTTCCATGCTATCAAATTCTATTCCCATGCCCTTGGAGATAAACATATGATTTCTTTACTATATACATGGAATCATCTTAGCATATACAATTAATCTTAGACCTATGGTAGAGTTATCAATGTCTGGGATAAGGACCCTCTGTCTTGGGGTCCCTAAGACTCTTTCAGAGAGTTTCCATTATCTTTTGTCTTCCACCTACATATCTGTGTGAGGTTGGATTTTCTTCATATATTTCAACCAACACAACATGTCCAGAAGATTGAATGCAGAAGCCAATATGAGAATCCAGCTGTCTTTTATTAAGCTAAATGTGAAAGGGATTTGCAAAAATGTAAAACAATGTCATTTTCCCACTAATGATTTTGTTTGAAAAAGAGTTATTTTTCACAAACTACATTATGTTATTGTATGCTGTTTATTCTTATTTTAAATGAAATAATAAATATTTTAAGTTTTTCTTGGTTTTAATTTCTAATATGGTAAATATTGAAAGCTATAGCCCACATCAATCAAAGCTCTTTGAGATATTCGATAATTTTAAGATTGTGAAGGTATTTTGAGGCCAAAATGTTTAAGGAACGTTGGCTTATATAAAAGGGATGATTCATGAAAATGTAGTATGTTTCATAGTATTCAGTTCATTGGAAAAATTTAAGTTTTGTCCCATTCTCTCTTGAAACAAATTCTCTACATGTCATTTCTAAAGACTATATGTATTGTAGACACAAAAACAATTTTTTTTCTAATAGTGGTGGTAACTGGTAAAAATTCAAGTTGATCAGAATATGCCTAATCCTTTTTTTAAAAAGTTGACTGTTCTTCTCTTGCAATAAGTGCACGTGCACGCATGTATGTGTGTGTGTGTCTGTGTATGTGTGTGTGCATGTGTGTGTATGTTGAGCAGAGGGAGATAAGAGTCTGGAAGAGTTAGAACAGAGAAAACTCAAATTTCCCAAGATTCCCATCAAAGGGATGTATTATTGCTTTTTGTGGCCACATCAGCCATGTGCCCTCTTAAGGCACTTCCTGCCCCATGCTCTTGTAAAATCTTTTTCAATATTGCTACATATATTGCTCTCTAGATTTTCTTCTGAAAGAATATCTTCATTAACAGTGATTTTTAGATTTTTTATATATAATCTGTTAAGATTTTAAGTATATATTTAAGATTTGATATTATGTATATTATTATAAAATAATCTTTAAGATTATATATATGTATCTTTTTCCTTTCCATCCAGTTTTCATTTTATGTCCTGATCCAATTTCTAACATCCCAAGATTCATTTGCATCATTTCTCAGACTTCATCAGAGTTTGCTCTTCAATTTTGATGTGCAGATTTTATTAATACATTATTGTTTACTCCCTTCTGCAGATCATTAATGAAGATGTTAAATAAGACCAGACAAAACACCAAGCCTTCAAGCTCTGCACTAAAAATTCTCCCTTCCCCATGATATATTGTCATTTACGGTTGCCTATTCCATTTATCATTACTAAGTTTCAATACATGCAACGGTGCTCATATCTAAGCCAATTTGAATTAATTTTGCAAGTTAGATTTTGTGAGGCCTTACATAAAATGATTTACTAAAAATCAAGATAAATCACTGGCATCATTTTAGGAAAAACCTGGTTCCTTGCTAATTTTGTAACTTATCTCCCTCCTAGAACCCTAAGCTCCCTCCGTGCCACCTTCTGCTACCACCCCAAGTTCCTCTGTTGGTGAGGATGATTCATTTAGTGTATGTGGTTACTGCCCACAGTTGTGTCATCCTCAAGTTACTCAGATATGTGTTCCTTTCGATTCTTGCAAACCTAAACTTTCTGACCCCAGAAACTTTTCTTGCCAGAGACCTAGGTCTTATTTTTCTTATTCATTTTCTTTTGCACATGTATCCAGACCTTTAGAGTCATTTTCACTCATTTTGGGACTACTCTATGGTACTTACATGGTACCCTTGGTTGGAATCTCACTCCCTCCATACCTACCTACAATCCTTTCTTCAGAGATGTATTTTGTAGGTCACGAGGCTTTCTTGATAGTACAGTATTCTTTGGCAGGAATTGCCACATATGTAGAGGTATATGCTGTGAGAAAAAGGTTAAGATCCAGACCATAGTCTTCATAACTGAACTTGAAATTTGAGATCCCAAAACTTGATCCCGTCTTCTTGTTAGGAAGTAAAGAAATCAGATAGGCAAATGCTCATGGAGGAATGTAATTTACTCAGGGCTGATGGGGCAGGAAAGCCACAACTCTGTGCCCAATCTCTGTCCATAGAGAAGAAGGTGATAGTAAGGCAGAATTAGGGCATAGTAGGGAGCCCAGCTCCAAAATATATACCCTCACCACTTTGAGAACTTGGCAATAGCATCTTTTAGGTTAATCCTGGCATCACTTTTTAAAGTGAAAATATATCTCAAAAAAAGGTTATGATACAACTGGACTAGAGCTTGTTATTGATGAATACCTTACCTTTCCAAAGTAGCCTGCATACCAAAGGGCAGGAAACGCAAATGAATAGCTCAGGGGTGAGATGTGGGAAGATAGGCGAAAGTCAAGGTTGGAGACACAGTTCTGCAAAAACCTGTAACATCCTGGAAGGTCTTTGGGAAGAGAAGTTGAATAACCTGAAATAATGAACAAGGATCAGGATGGTGAAGCAAACTTATCCCCAAAGCTGGTCAACAGACTATCATGGGAGACAGGGATCAATCATTTACTTACTTTTTCACTCATTGGTTATTTATCCATCCATCCACCCAACAATATTTTTAAGCAACTTTTATGTCCCAGGTGCAACACTAGAGATAGTAAAGGACACAAAGTTGGTACAAAAAAATCGGACTTTGCCCTTAAGTAGTTCACAATGTAATAACATTACTTCCAGAAAGTTGAGCAGAGGTATTAGAGTCTGGGATATAGAGGCAGTTTCAGAAATGTCAGAGGACACCAAAGAGAATCAATCAATCAACCAGGGGTCTAGGGCAATGATCACTCTATTCTTCTAAGCAGGTATAGGGAGAGAGGTGGGGGTGTGGATCAGGTAGGATGTTTCCTCATGGAAATTTTGCCTATTGGTCTAGCAGGTTGAAATCCAACCACTCAGCTCTGTGGAAGTAATCCAACTCTGCTTCAGGTCTTAGGTGAGCAAGAATGAAAGAGACAATGCCTTCCTTAAGTATCCTTTGTTATTATAGACTCCTGGTTTGGGTGGGGAAGGTGAGGAGGGAATCAGTTGCAAAGTGGAAACAGAAGCAAGCTATGCTGGTCCTAAATAGATTTTAGTTTCATTACATTTTAACAGAGTCTATGAACTGAGTGAGACTCTGCCCAGGGATCTCTTCTGCCCAGGAAGCATGCTTGACCTACCTACAAGGCAAGGGAAGGGATAACACCTTAGAAGCAGCCTTTGAACCAGTGGCAAGGAGTTGGTGGATAAATGGCTCAGTTTCTTGGTACTTTAGTTAGAATACCCTGAGGAGAGTCCTACATTGTCTACCAGAGTTTTCCAGAGATCCTGATCTCCAGTTGCTGGCAGGTAACTGACTTGATACCACACCTTCATTTGTTCCCTTCTCTTCCTGAATCACTTCCTTAATTTTACTGCCAGCACTTCCCAGGACCACCTTCCAAAGAAATCTTTCATACTTGAATGCTTGTATCAGGGTCTGCTTCTAGGGAAACCCAAACCAAGTCAGAGGCTTTTGCATGTACATTTGCCAATAATGCTTAAAAAGATCAGCCTAAATGTAACCTCCTCTTTGGATTTTTCTTGAACTTGCCCAAACAACCATTCAGCCTTTTTGTTCTTACAATATTGTACTTTGTTATAACAATTCTCATTGTTATTTTAATTATTAATAATTGGGTAACCCAGTTATCCTTCTGTGGTATCCCTATACCTAAACCTCTTGAGAGGATAGATTCAAATTCCCATTCTAAATGCTAGAAAAGCCAATAATCTCCCCAAGATTAATTTTAAGATTTTTGAGGTTCCAGTGAATGCTGAATTCTCGTCTTGTGCTCTGTGGTTTGTGGCTGTTCCTTAATCTCTACCCTAGCCTAATCCAAATATGGAACTTAATCCTTTTCATAATTTCCACCAGAAGGAGAAAAAAATTACTGCTGAATGAATGAATGAATGACAATTCATTCATTCAAAAAATGTTTCTCAAGCATTAATGCTATTTCAGACGTCATTCTAGGCACTGGGAAAAATAAGACTGACAGAGCTCATGTTTGTAGTGGTCAGACTTATTTTATTAATAAATGTCATGTCCTATGCCTCTATTGTAGCTATGCTATGACTGATCTCAAACTTCATTTTTTTCCCCCATTTATATACTGATTCATTTATCAAACATTTGTAAGTATGGACTATTTGCCAGACATGAATTCTAGAGCTATAGGGATGAATAGTCCCTGCCCCCAAACTATTGCTGCCTGACAAATATAAAGTACTCTGTCATCATCAGGAAAGTTAGGGTTAGTCAGGTCCCCCCGTTTTCTATCCTCTATAGTTTAGGGATGATAGGCCCAAATTCACCCGATGGGTAGCAAAAAAGAGGGCTAAGAATCCAGGTTACCAGGATATGGCTCCAGATGGCCAGTAGATTCAGAACCAGGGAAAGAACTGAAGTGTAGGTCATCCAGCTAGCAGTGGTATCCCCTCAAGAGAGGATGGAAGATCAGGAAATAGGCATAGTCTGAGTATGGGAGGGTAAAGGGCAATACAAAACACAAACCAAATAAAACTCACAGTCCTCTGAGAACAGTTACCAGAACAAAATGTTGAGGAGCCCTACAGCGGTGACCCGGTAGCTGTAATTTCCCAGCCCTTGTTATGACTATATTCAGCCCATCATTTTTGTTTTCAAAGGCTTGATTAAGACAACTGATTATGGTATCATCAGTGCCAATATAACTGCTACAAGGAACTTATTGGCAATCCAGCTAATTGGGTAATTTGGAATATACTTGAATAGGTCAAACCTGAGATACCCTGATTAGTGGTTTGTGGCTTTGCTATTCAAGTTGTAATCATTCTCCTCACTCAGAAGAATGAATGTCCTTGTGTGTAATAATGAGCCGGTTGATTTTCTCTTAATTGAGCTCATAGTGTAACTGGACCCCCTCATTCACTGGGAGTTGGCTCTCAGCTCCCCTTTCTGTCGGTTAGGAGACACCAGTGCTTTAGCAGCCATTGTAGTGTTCTTTTATGCTTCATGAATCTTGCTGTCTCTGGGTTACTGTATAAATCCACAGAAGAAACTTGAGACTGCTACAGTGGGTATTAATCTTCAGCTACCCAGAGGTCATGCCTTAGCAAGTCTATCCTATTTTCCTTGTCGATCCTTTTCTCCTCTATTTCTCTTCATCTTGACTCTACTTTGGGAGACTATACACTCCCCAGTGACTAAGTCTCCCCTTCCTATCTTGCAGAGCAACCCTACCTATCATTTTCCCCTTCATTTCTTCCTCATTTCATTTCTTTTT
This sequence comes from Cheirogaleus medius, assembly GCA_008086735.1. Lineage (NCBI taxonomy): Eukaryota > Metazoa > Chordata > Mammalia > Primates > Cheirogaleidae > Cheirogaleus > Cheirogaleus medius. Next base: position 122,265,336 of record VBSM01002608.1, on the reverse strand, counting down.
TCCACTGATAACATAACCTCAGTATAAAAGTAAATATTTAACTTACACAATTTTTGCCAATTTTTAGTAACATCTGATGTTCAGTCACCATCTATTTTAAGTTTTGGTTTATTAAGTTAAGGAAAATAATATCTTAGTTAAATTCAAAATTTAGAGAATCACTGTGGAGTGTGTTAAAAATGCAGCCTTCTGGGCTGTTGCCACAGAAATGCTGATTTAGTAGGTCTGGGGAATATGAAGTATCTGCATGTTTTAACAAGCGTCTAGGGAACTCTCATATGACCAAGTTTGAAAATAGGCTCACATTGGAAAAAATAAAACCCTCGCATATTTCCAACTCATTTTTTGTTGTTGTTTTGTTGCTTTACTTTACTGAAATATCTGTAGGCTGTAGGTACAAAGGGTATTTGCAGAAATAAATACCTTGTACTAGAGACTATTGATTGGTATTTGCTGCATTATAACTCCAAGACTTAATGGCTTAAAACAACAAACAAATTCTGTGAGTCATCTGGATGATCTAGGATGGCCTTATTAACATGACTTGTGGTTGGCTTGAAGTCAGTTGGAGCAACAGGGATAATTTGGCCACATGTCTCTCTATATACCAGGCAAGCCAAGGAGTTATCACATGGCAGGTTCAGGGTTCCAAAGAGTAGTGAGAAAGAGAAAGCCCCAATGTACCAATACTTTTCAAGTCTTCAATTTAGTCATGTTTACGATTGTCCCATTGACCAAAGAAAGTCATATGGCTCAGTTTAGAGTCAGGATGGAAGGGAATTACCCAAGTGTGTGGGTTCGGGAAGGCAAATTATTACAGCTAATTTTGCAACAATGTAATTTCCAAGCTCTACTGGAAATTCAGTTGACTTCTGAACATGTGTATGGTGGAAAGAAACAACACTCTTCGGGATCAAATACCTGTGTTAAACCCCGCATTCCACTCAGTATATGGAAGACTGGTAAGTCTCTTATTTTCTCTAAGTTTCACTCTCTTCACCTATAAAATGCAAATAATCCTAATAATAATTTTTACTTCACAAAGCTGTCTAGAGTATAAATGAAGTACTGGGTATAAGAATACTCTGAAAACTATTAATAGCAATGCTGCAAAATTCAAGATATTTATAGATGTATATTTATAGATGACTATTCCTCACCACTCCAAAAATTATTAAAGTGTTTATTAAATCAATGAGCTTCCTAATATTTCTGTGACTTGACTGTTCTCAGTCTAGTCCAGCCTCACCCTGCGATTATTTTTCTTGAAAACCGAAATTGTCATGTCATCCAACACTTCAATAAACTTCTGACAGCTCTCCAGTTGCCTACACAACATTAGCAGAATTGGCATCTGAAGACTGCCAATCTGTGCCCACCTCCCTCTTTATCCAACCTTCTTGACTCTCCATTGAATTTTCCATCGTTCTCTTTATACATCAGAACTTTATAATTTCAAGTTATATTCATTCTATTTCTCTCAAACTAGGATTATCTTATCTTGCATCTTCACTGTGGCAAACTTCTACTCATTCTTTAACATCCACATCAAAATGTCCCTTCCTCATTGCATAGAACAGTTATTGAGCCAATAAGCTTTCTCAACTCCTCCAGTGTTAATTGCTCTATTTTCTCTGTTTTCAAAAGACTTTATTAATATCACTAGCACTTACCACAGTCTACAGAGTGTATTATAATTTATGTGTGCATGATGCTTGTCTCCCCCACAAGAGTATGAGCTACTCCAGTACCAGAAACAGTGCAGGTTCTCAGTATATAGTCTTGAGTAAATCAATGAATAAATACTTGACTCCTTTATCCCTTCTCTGGTTGGCCAGATTATGCTCTGATATTTAACTGACCAACCATAGCCAATCCCCTAGATTTCTCTTTGCCAACCTTGACTATAGACCTCGAACTGTCTATATTCTTGGCCAGTGGTCCATTTTCACATTCTGAAGCGAATTACAATCATGCACTACATAACCAGGTTTTGGTCAACAACGAACCTCATATACAACAGTGGTCCCATAAGATTATAATAGAGCTGAAAAATTCCTATTGCCTAGTGAGTTCATAGCCATCATAAAGTCATCCTGTAAAGCATTACTTTTTCTATGTTTAGATATATTTAAATACACAAATACTTACCATTGTGTTACAATTGCCTCCAGTATTCAGTACAGTAACATGCTGTAGAGGTTGATAGCCTAGAAGCAATAAGCTATAACACATAGCCTAGGAGTGTAGTAGGCTACTACCTATCTACGTTTGCATAAGTACATTCTGTGATGTTTGTACAACAATGAAAGCACCTACCAATGTACTTCTCAGAGCACATCATTAAGCATTGCATGGCTGTACTTATATCTTAACTCACAAGTTGTTTATCAAAATTTTGACCCACCACCTTTCTTGATCTCTTAACTCCTTTATCTCCTATCCCAGAGAGTCAATGCATTTTCTGCTACCTTTGAATTTATAGTAACACTATCCAAATGTAGTGATGATTTGGGCAATAGGGAAAGAGCTGATTTTTTATCAGTGTGCCTGCCATGAATCTCATGAAAGGAATATTTTTCTCACCATTTTACAGCTGAAAACTGTGGCTCATAGAGATTAAATAACTTACTCAAAGTCACAGAGCTAAATATGTGGCATATGTGATTTTAATCCAATGTTCCCTGACAAAAAGGAAAACTCTCTTTTTCTTTTAACTCTGCCACTGTAGTTTGGCAACTTACAGGCATGTGCCTAATTTCCAAAGGCTCACATCCAGGACAGCTAAAGCTGTAGCTATGATTTGAGGACTAGTCAAGGTTTATACTTGCCTAGTTTAACTATGAATCTATGACCTTCATACTAAGAAAAGATATTAAGAAGTTGTATATCAACTTAAAATAAAACATGTAGGCACAAAGTCATATGTTGGTGGTATTATATTAATAGTTATTTTGCCTCTTAAATTCATATTAGCAGTTTAGCCAATGTTTTAAGAGTAAATAGAATGTAAAAATATAAGGGTCACTTCAAACAAAAAACTATGAAACTTCAGTCCTTCTGCTTCAACTTGTAAGTTCAAAATTTCATCTCCCTCTGGGCAAAAAGAAAACTTTTGTTTTCATTTTTACTAAAAATAATAATTATGTATAAAATGATACAGTTTAAAGAATTGGCTCTTATTCCATCTTTGGAATTTCCCACTACAGACAATCTTTTCTCTCTTGGCAAAATATGACATAATGATTTGAAAGAAAGAAAAAAAACTTAAGTGTTTGAGGCCAGAAGTTAATTGAATAAGACCTTGGATTCTGATGAGTTTGTGTTTTATGGTTGATTAACTTGTTTTAATACCAAAAAATGCTTAGGAAACCCAATTATCATGCCACTTAATCTGAGTTATTGGCTGATTTCTGCTAGTTTCTGGATGTCTTATTGACCAAGTTATATTTCCTACTATGATGTACAAGAGAAACTGAGCTTCAGTTTGGAAAGAAAGATTTAGGTTCAATGTATGAACAACTGCCCAATAACACAAAGATTAAATTCTTAGATTCCTAAATCCTACAACCTGAGCTTGCAATTTTCAGTACCCAACATACTTCTGGCCCTAAGAATAGGATGGATAGTGTGAGAAAATGAAAGCCCTCATATTTTTCTATAATTTACCGATTTTATTCTAGTATGGCTACTACCTCATTATTGTCTTTTTATTACTTTGTTTAAAATAAAGACATCAGAGCCAGATGCCTGGTTATAAATAAAGGTAGAAAAGATAATAACTAAAATCCTTATATGTCATTCTGGAGCTTACTGGTCACACTGTAAAGAACAACTCACCACTGACATGCTACTGATTCTGTTCTACCAAAAAAAATATCTACTCTTATGTTATATGGCTGTCTTTCTTCACTTGCTAGAGAGAGGCAAGAAATGGGGCTAGACATAGGCTTCCTAAAGGACTATTGGAAATTCTTACATAATCCTTTAAAATAGGCATTAACTGAATCTGAGCTCCATAAATGAGCTTTAGGAAACCTGTGAACCTCACATCCCACATTTTTGCAAAATCATGCTATGCATTTTCTGATGAAAGATTCCATGAAATTTATCAGATTCTCATGGAACTCTTGTGACCCATAGAAAAATAGATTAGGGACCAAGGATCCTAAATTCCTGAAACTTCTAGGCATAGCTATTTTTCTGGGATATCAAGGAATCATAAGGACCAAAAGAATGATAGATAGAAGAGAGGAAGAATGAGCCATGGTTTCATGCCTAGTACAAGTGGAGGCAACATGGGACCATAGCTTTCAAGCACAGAATTATAGGAAATTGAGTTAGCAAACTGGCTGGAATGAAAACAGTTCTCATAAGTTTGCCATTTCCCAAATGAGTAATGCAGAATACTCTCTTTGTAGTACCAAATATTTGGAGCTAGGCACAGAAACCTGTGGATTATTGAGATCTGTAGATTTAATCTATTCATGTTTTATTTGATCAGTTTCTCTGTGCCAAGTATAATGTCAGACACTAAAGATATGGTGGTAAACTAAACAGGAATTTAGAAGGATCGAATAAGCAAGGCTTGATTCAGCCACATGTGTGGGGGAATTAGTATATAATGAAAGTTCTTTGAACTGCTACGTTAATCACAAATTACTGCAAAGGCATAGAATTTTAGAACTAGAAGAAAACTTAATAATGACCTAGTCCAGAAGTTTTATTTTACAATAAAGAAACTTAGGACTTTGTTCAAGATCATTCAGTTCAGTTGTCAATGCTGGGACTGAACTCTAGGCTTTCTTTCGTCCACCCATTCATCTCCCCCCTGTTTGAAATTGTGCCTCCACAACCTATCTATATTCTTTTATTCGTAGAATCAACCAATTTCATTAATCCCTGCTGTCTCCCAAATACCTAGATGCCAACATACAATCCCTGGAACTCCTTGCTCTAAACATCAAGCTACCCATTCCACTTATCAAGAAGGAAGAAAATTCAGAATTAATTGTAAAGTATCCATTAGTTGTAAAGTATACAAATGATGGGACCCAACCAATTGAAAAACTAGAAAAATTTCAATGTTCAAACCCAGCCTTTGCTCAGAAAAAGAAGTATCCCTGGCTCTGGCTCTTTAAAATTACCGTCTCAACTGGTCCACTTGCTCATGATGTCATATACAGTTTGACGTTGTCTGGGCAACTTGGTAAACATACCGCTTCCTCCATTGTTTAATTCCCTTCCCTGAGTGAGATCCTTAGGCAACCAGGCTTCATTAGTTCAGGTGCTAGCCTCAGGGAACAACTTGTTTTAATTAGAGGGATGAAATGGCATTTTAATTGTGCACAATGATTAATAAACATGCTGAGCTGCTGCATAATGATCTGCAGCCTGAAGAGCTGTCTCCCCTATTCCTGATATCTACATCCATTAACTGATTGTTATCCAGGTTGAGAGCTATCGAGCTCTTCCTCCAACCAAATTGCATGTTGCCTGTCCCCCAATTCATCTGCTAATAATAATTATTAGAGCTAAGTCCCATTTTTTTTTTGTAGTAACAGAGAGACAAGGCTAGAATGGAGAGAGCTTACAAAGTGGCATACTGTCTCTGTAATTTATTTCATTGAACTTCCCTATAAAAGGGAGATAATAATAGGACCAACCTGACAGGGCTTTGCAAAGATTAAATGAGACAGTGTATGCAAAGCACTTAGTGGAGTGCTGGCCCAGCGTAATGTTAGCTGCCATTATCATTAGTAGTCTTGTTGTCGTTATCATCATCATCATCAATAACTTCTTCACCCTCATCGACTTCATGATCACCATCTCCAAGACCATCATCTTGGTCAAGATTAGATATCCATACATGTCCTGTTAGAGGTCATTATGTTCACTATATATTAATAACATAGACATTCTAATTCAGAAATCATTTTATAAAGGGAAGAGTTTGAAGATTTTCCCAATTTCTTCTTCATATTGTATGAAACTAATTTGCAATGTCTTACTGGAAATGTGTACAAAGAAAGTCATATATAATATTTTAGAGGCACAATCTTACCTGCTCAGAAGTTAAATAAAATACTTGGTACATGTCTGAAGTTCAGTGAAAACAGAAACCAAAACACTAGATGATAAAGTAACTTCCTTTATAAAGTTGCACATGCTTGGGATTTGTACTAGTTTTATTAGCCACAATTATAATTTGGTGAGTTCTTATGGCTTTTTTCCCTAGTGCTGATACTAGTGAATTATTTCTTCTATGTCTCCTAGAAATTGTTTCTTAAGGTCATAAATCTATCACCAAATCTTTGACTTTACTTGATTTGGGTAATAATTCTTCATGAAACCCAGGGCAACTGCTATGATTCACTATTTGTAAATGGCTAGTGTGATGTTGAATATTACACAATTGATCTTGTTCCTTAGCTTGAATTACTAAATATAGGATTTAAAAAAATAGGTCAGGTGATCTACGGATCCACTTATCTTTATATTTTGACATACTAGCATAACTGCACACCAATACAACTCAATTATGCCCAAGAAGAGAATAGTAGATATGACTGAGCATGGTAAAAGCTAAATGTAAAAACAGCTTTCTCTCCCACAAAACGTTACAGACTTCATGGAAACAAGTGTGCCGCACTGAAGATGTCTTCCTGTACACAGGGTCATTATACTTCAGCAAAGCAGATATGATTGATTACATGGGCCAAATTCTACCATGCCTCCAGGGCACTCCTAATTCTTGTTATTTTTTCTTTAAAGTCACACAATTGTCTTCAAGAGTCAAAGGGGAAAGGTGAATGAACTCTTTGGGCCATGGTAGAGCAGAGAAAAAGGTTTTGGAATAGATACTGAACCTGAAATATCTAGAACAGAGCACAAAGCAAAAAAAAAAGACTGAATGTATTTTCTTATCTTTCTGTTTTCTTCTACCTTTTTCTTTAAAATCACTCACCTGAAGTTCTACTAAAATATAATTGCACATTTATTATAATGGCTAACGTTAAAAACACTGACCATATGAAGTATTGTTAAGGATGCGGAGGAAATGTAACTCTCAAATGCTGCTGATGGTACATTTTACCAGTGTAAAATGCTACAGTCTTTTTGGAAAACAGTTCTGCAGGTTCTTAAAAAGTTAAGCATGCAACTACTATGCATTTCAGCATTCCATTCCTCTGTATTAATCCAAGAAATGAGAGCATATGTCCATACAAATTCTTGTACACAAATATTCATAGAAGCTTTATTTGCAAAGACAAACATTGGAAATCAAATGTTCCTCAACAGAGGAATAAACAAACTGTTGTGCATCCATACAATGGAATACTACTCAGAAAGAAAAAAGAATGAACTATTGATACATGCAATAACAAAGATGAATCTCAAAATAATTATGCTCAGTGAAAGAAGTCAGACAAAAATGTAATCTATAGTGACAGAAAACAGTGCAGAGATGGCTACAGGGGGTGATTACATCACTTATAATTTTGTGCCCCCCCCCAAAATAAGAGTGATTATCAAGGAGCCTGAGGAAACCTTGAGGGAATTATAAATATGACTGTCATCTTGATTGTGGTGATAGTTTCATGGGTGTATACATACGCCAAAATTTATCAAATTGCATATTTTAAATATATACAGTTTATTGAATATCAATTACACTTCGGTGAAGCTGTTATAAATAAACAAGCAAGTAAGTAAGTAAATAAATAAATAAAATCACTTACCTGAAATTTTTTTGAGCATGGTATCCGTGCTAATGGGACTGGTTACAACATAGTGTACTAATTTCTAGTGAGCGTATATATTTTTTTCTATTAAAGGCTATCTATCGTTATGTAAAGAAATGGGCTCAAAAAACAAATGCCCTTATGTAGATATAAACACAATTCAATAAATTGAAAAGACTTTTCTCTAATAAACAACTATAGCAATAGAACTAGAGCCATGTAAATGTGTCTGTGGTAAACTCTTGACTGTTTGGTGTCTTTCAAATAACCAGACAGTAACATTGTGCTAATTAAGGACTTAAATTATATTTCTAATCTTTTCCCCAATTTTAGAAGAGCCTATGAAGAGAGACTTTTCTGGAGAATTCAACTTAATATCCTGCCTGTCACTCCCAGCCCAACCTCGGCATAGCAGAGTCAGCCAATCCTAGCTGTAGATTTGCTGACTCAATGCCGATCTCCATGAGTCAATCTATTAATGAATCCTTTATTACCAATAGATCCTTTCTTTATGCAGTGTACTTTTGGCCATCTCAGTCTCACCTGAACTTTCTTCCAGTTTTTCTGTAGCCTTTACAATGCTGAGGTATTGGAGAGCAGTTTAAGAATACGCACTGAAGATATGTCTACATTTTTAATGTCTCATTTCTTTCAAAATACCTCAAGCCCTCAAAAATGGACCAAAGTGAAAGAATTCTTGAAAAAAGATGGTTTCTGAGAAATTTACCAACTTGGGAAAGAAAGGCTATTTAAACATAATGTAAACTGACATACATAACTATCAAATCAGATGCACATATATTTATAATATATTACTACTAAATTTATATTATTCATGAATATTCTTTAATAATCAAGGAGCAAGTAGATTATAATAATTTAGATGAATTTGTATTGATTGATTAGTTTAATCTTCTCTCCTTGTTAGGAATGCAACACATTTATTGAGTCCTTACATAATAAAGACTACTAGAACAATTGTTAAAAAATATCATCAGAGTGATGAAAGAAAGAAAAGAGAGAGAAAGAAAAGAGACAGAGAAAGAGAAAGAAATTGTATCTGTATATACTTTTCTACTTTGTCAGTCACAACATGCATTGCTTGGATTAGTTTAGATTTTCTACTTTAGTTCTCAATCTCGGCTGCACATTGCAGATTCCCCTGAGATCTTGAAAAAAATTTTTATGTCTGGGTCTCACTCCAGACCAATTGAATAAGAATCCGTAAGTATAGGGCCAGGGACTGATGATTTTGATGCAAAGAGGGATTTGAAAACTCTATCTTAAAATGTGCAAATTAATAATGGAAGTGCTGGGCAGCCCTAATCTTCTCATCAGGTATCCATATAACCTTGATGTCAGCTGTCCTGTCGTTCTCTTTCTGTTTTGTCTACCACATCCATCATGACCTTTGGGCAACCCTTCTGGTTCTCTTCCCACCCTACTCCCTAATCCCAGATAAAATATGATAGGAAAAAAAGAATGACAGTAAGCAGTGGTGACTTTGCTGAAGATGTTATATGGGCATCAGAGAGGGTGCTTTATATCCCACATCCCACAGCCACATGACACTTGCCTTCCTCCATAACCCTGTCTCCCTTAATACAACTGAGATTTTTATTTTTCTACTGAGCCAGCATGGTATGGAAGAAAAGTATAACAAAGTGTACAGGTTTACAGAGCAAATCACCTCCACGTCAAACCTATATATTCTCAGGCAAAAACAAAAGACCATGCAGTTACTACGTCTCCCCATCCTTAGAAAACACTTTAATCACCATATTATTATTTGAGCTTGCCCTTGCAACCTTCTCACTCCAAGCTTATCAAAATCTTTCCCCAAACACACTCAATAATTTCTACAAGAGGAACCTTTGTACTATCTGGTAAGATAATCAAATCGTCTTCATATCATTTTGTTTACATGTGTTCATGCTGATCAAAAATTAACAAAAAGTAAATGTTACTCTTACGTTAAGAAAGGCAAACTCTGAGCTGGAAAAGGAGAACAGTGATAGCAGAGTAGGGTGACCATAATTAACTGTGTATTGTAGGTTTCAAAACAGCTAAAAGAGGAGACTTGAAATCTCCTCAACACATAGAAATGTTTTCTAAGAATGGGGAGACATATTTATTAGCTGAAGGTGATGGGTACCCCAAAAACGCTGACTTGATCATTACACATTCTGTGCATGTAACAAAATGTACAAATATTATGTATTGATTTTTTATTTAAAAATATTTTTAAAAAGAGAACAAAAAAGGGATTAACAAATAAAAAAAGTACAGCTAATAAAAAATGAAGCTAAAAAGTCATGATAAAAAGAATAGAATGGAAACAACTAGTGTCAATCTTGTAGTTCATGACCAACAGTTTTAGATTCCTAGTGTAGATCTATGTTGCTAAAACTTAGGGTCTTATTCCCAGAGACACTGATTCAATAGGCCTGGGACTGGACCAAAATTCACATTTTTACCAGCTCCCATATGATTTTGATGCAGATGACAGACATACCTCAAATTGTAAAGTGCATAAGAATCATCTAAGGATCTTTTTGAAATGCAGATTCTGCTAATGCTAATTCTGCAAGAATGTGGCCTAAGCTTTTGCATTTCTAACAAGCTCCAGGGTGCTGCCAATTATATGGCCCATGTGTCACACTCCTATGACAAAGTAGTAGGATGTTGAAAATTGAATTTGGATATAAGCGATACATATGATTTGGATGGTTTCCATAAAAGGCAATTTTATGGAAAAATCACTTAGATTTCTTGCATTGCCCAGTGCATCTCTTCTCTGCCCTGGCCTGGCCCAATTCCTCAGATATGCTTCCTATTATAGAGTTAATTAAGCTACAATTAATTACTGTGGATTCAATAAGTCTTTCTCTCTCTTTGTTTAGAATATATATGGGTGCCATCTATGATAGTGATTGCTAAACTATTATAGGGAGGACAAATATGGCCGCTGCCTCTTTTTTGTAAATAAAATATTATTGAACAGTGCCACATCCATTTGTTTATATATTGCCAATGGTTGCTTTCCTGCTACCATGGCAGAGTTGAGTAGTTATCATAGAGACCATAGGTCCACAAAGCTGAAAATATTTACTATCTGGCCCTTTACAAAAAAGTTTGATTGACCCTTAACCTATGAAAATTCACAACCTTCCAAGATTCATTTTCTGTAATTGATCCAAAAGTATTTTTAGCATAAGACATAGTAAAAGAAAAGGAGGAAAGCTTTTATTAATTCTGAGGTTTTGTATGGATATCAGGAATTTCAGTTTCTCTCTCCTTCTACAACCTAAGGTACCTCATTCATTGCTGCTATTTTATTCTCTTAACTATTGGTTTTGTTCTTCTGTTCAATAAGTAGTGATTGACTTATTAAGCTCTTAAGGAGTGATAGAGATTATCAGAGGAGACAAAGATCATTTTATATTTGGCCATGAGAAAGTCTTCATGAAGAAGCTGGGAATTAGGTTTGTTATTGGAAAAAAAAAAAGTAGACATTCAATTGCAAAAGTCAGAACACTCAAAGGGGTTTTAATAAGTGAGTAAGTACTCTGTATAACTACATGGAGTGTTCATACAGGTCAGTGGGAAGACAGGATTAGACTTCAAAGGACCTTGAAAGCCAGCCTAAGAATTTGAAAGAGTTCTTCCATCCTTGCTACTCTAAGTGTAGCCTCCAAACCAGCATGGGCATGCCCAAAGCCTAGTTAGAATGCAGACTTTCTGCCCAATCCCAGACATACTGAAGCAGAGTCTACATTTTCACGAGATCTCTGGGTCACTGGCATACAAGTTAAAGTTTGAGAAGCACCATTCTAGGAGAAAATCACCTGCATGGCGGAGAAAGTAAGTGGCCTGGGATTCCTAAAGAGTCCAGCGCTATCATTCCCAAACTGAGTGTCCTTGGGTAAGTCCCTTCAAATCCCTGAGCTTGTTTCCTCATATACAAAATAATGGTTTTACAGTCTTCTAACTCTAAAATTCTATTTTCTCATTCAATGGACATCAACTAAATGGAAATTAACATGAGAAGGGATATAAATACAGTTAGGCATTAGGAAGACCAACTTAAGGACTGTTTCAACAGGATTGGAGATGGAAAAAAAGGAAGAAGAAAGAAACTGGAATATCAGTTAAAAACACAGTGTGGTATTCTAAACATGTGGTTATAAGAATATAAGAAGCACACTTCTGTGTAAAATTATTTTACCAATATAGATACCTTCTTAGTATTAGCATTATTTTCCATTGTCTGTATTTTTATTAAATGTTTTAAACTACAAGATACATTTGGATAAGTTAATGGATGAGTTAAAAAGTCATATAATAGATTGTGTTTTAATTGGCACTCCTTTGAGATGGCTGCTATCTTTCCGATTTGAATATTATTGCAAAAGTCATAGGGCCCTAGAAAGCAAAGTCCTCATGCCTCACTCAAAACTAGCTATGACATCAACATTGCAAAAAGCATGAAATTATTTTTAAAGGCATGAACAAGTTGACAAAAATACTGATATCTTCATATCCATGTATACTGATATAAAGTAAAATAAACTTTTACTTTAATATATTATGTTGTCTAGTGACCCAGGGGGGATTTATATGTCTTTATTTACTTTTAAAAAAACATTTTCTTTATAAAAATTTCCTCCAGTCCATAGTAGGTGTCTTTAACCATCTTTTCTAGAAAAATACAGAATGTCTATTTGAATTGATTGAATTCAACAGATTCATTTCATGATCTTTTATTTATGTCCTTCCACATTTAAAATAAATAAGGTTAATACTGATAGAACAAGGTTGTATGGGTCTTAGAAGGATCTATTTTTTTCATCACACATCTTTTGTTCCATCTTGCTTAGCAAATCAGATGCTAGATATATTTTGATTAGTTTGTACTTTAATGGATCATGTATGGAGGGTCCACCTTTCACATTGGGGCCATTAATTTTTCTTGAGTCTGATGGAAAAAACAGGTAGAGCTTTTTTTGTGTGCTGATTGAAAAGTGATGGATTATTTTCATGTGGTAAGAAACACAATGTTTTCTTTAGCACAGCAGGATATAATGTTTGCAAGGTCTAACAGTGAAATATTATGCATATCTACTGCTGGCCGGCTGCCAGAAATGGAACAGCAAAATCAAAGGAGATTTTGAATTTGAATCTTAAAACCAGTTCAGCCTTCAAAGAAGCTAATGAGCCATTTTAAGCAAAAAAAGCATTTGTACTAATAGATGATGCCCGCCATACACGCCAGCATTTAATAAAATGGTAAATAATTATTCATTTAAATGTTACCTTGAACTTTATTTCAAGAAAAAAAGATACTCATTCCTGGCAATTTCCAATAGGCACCACTGTAAGGATTCTTTTTTTCTTTCCCCAATTCAGAGGCCCCTGATATTTTCTACCCAGGGAAAATAGAGTCATTTTCCATACAGTGTTTTTCCTTTTGTGGCTGAATAATTGATTCACAGAAAATTTTATTTCACCATTATTTAGTATTTAAAACTGGCATTTTCAAAGCAGTACAAAGGATCATGATAAAACTTTGAAATGTTGTAAGAAATACATATATAAACATTTTAACAGGTTACTAGGGGATGTTTTGAGTTTGCTGAACGTTTTGAGCTCCTTTGTTTTCAGAGTCAAGGATCTAGCACTTAGAATCCTTTCTACACTTAGTACTTGTTTATGTCATGATGAACTATTAGTATATTAAGGGAAACACAATCCATATGTTCATTTATAGCCAAACGATCAAGGTGTTGTTTTCTAAGAAATATTTGATATCTTAGTAAGTTGGAGCCATTTTTTTCTGGGCTTTTAAGTTTTATTTTATTTTACCTTATTTTAGGACCAGAAAATTTTATTTAGTAGGCATTAAAAGGAATTTGGATCTATCAGAGCATTTGTTCAGTTTTAAATGGAGAGGCTACACAATCCATATGGAAAATATGCTGTATATTTCAAGAAAATATACTTGATATCACTACCCCCTTGTAAATAGACAAATCCAATGGGAAGAGGCATTCGCTACATTTTGATGTCTTACGTATTTTATATTACTGTATTTCAATCTCCATTTTCAAGATGGTGTTATGACTTTAAATTACAGCCTTTCACTTTGAAGACCATAATAATCTCCCAGTGCTGCACCACTGCAGGGAGGGGCACTGATGCTCAGTTTCCTGGCAACGTAGGGTGGAAAAGAAGAAAGGGGAAGCCCTGACATACTGTTGAATTGAATCTTGCTCTCTAAAGTCACAATTGAGACACACTTGTGACACAAATACTCGAGCCATCCTCCCGCCTGAGTTACTTGCCAGGTGTTCCGTTTTCCTGGAAGCTGCATTAACTCTTCTGGTGCTCTAGGGTACTGAAAAGTAATTTACTGCCAGATCACCCCAAATGGCGCTCTTGTGGTCCAAGGCCTGGTCTATCTCCAAATTGACACAAAGCCTCAAAGACCTGCTAGGGGTGGCTTACACATTAGAAGACTGGCTTATCTTCTAGATATCATTTTTTAAATGTCACGTATCATACAGTCATTTTTTATTTGTTTAATAGATATAAATAATAGATTACTTTAAAGAGCTTAGAGATCACATAGTCCATATATTAACCTGCCAACAAGCCCCCAAAATCTTAATTTAAAATTTAAAAATATGAAGCCCTATAAAATATGAAAAAGGGTGCAATATAAATTTAATTTTTTTTAAAGTTTGCTATGTAATACTCACACATGATAGGAAATGCACTCTTTGTTTAAAAAAGAAAATCAATTCTGCAAGGGCTCCCCATATACTGGAATTATGTGAATTGAATGTATTTTGTCCAAATGTAAAATTTTACTTATTTGCTAGAAACTCATTAAAAATTAGAAATAAAAGATCAAAGAGACTCAAAGAACATATTAGTAGAATGCTTGAGTACATATATTTCTAAGTGAAGTAGATAATGTCAATTCTTATAACATCTAATATGCTAGATTCAATCCAACAAAACTATTATAGTACTGGTGTTTGGGCTGTGCTGAAACTAAAAGATAATATTCAACATTTAGAGGTACAAGGGAAAAATAACTTTAAGTTTTCTAATTTTCATTAAAATTGTTTTTAAGAAACAAAATGGAGGGAAGAAAGGAAGGAAGGAAGGGAAACATAGCTACATTAGTATGGTTGAAATGTTAAATGACAGAATAATGTTTCCATCATGATTAAATTAAGATTACAGAGTCTATTTGTTCAGGATAACTAAAAACAACATATAATATATTGTATATATTTGCATATATGTAATTATTGTATATGCCATATAAAGTCAATGTAAGAATGAAAACTACAATTTTTGTTTTTACATATTTTATGATTTTCATTTTCTCCATTTTCCCTGGGTTTTTGCTCAAGATAGCAATCATGTTCTTATATTTTGCATCTGATTATGTTATTTAGTGATTAGCATGTCCTTCTGGTTCATCTCACTTAGCCTATAAATTTCGAGTGGTGCTGCTTCAGTTATACCCTGTCTGCCTTATCCCTTGGCCTTCACTCTGGCCTCTGAAAACTCTTAAAATAGAACTAATTTATTTAAAAAAACAACTGGCCTTTCTTGTATTTAATATTTAAGGAGATAAAGATTTAACTTCAGGGCAACTACATAAAATACCTAACTAGAGATGTTATTATTTAAATGTTTGGTGAAATTTAATATGTACTTTAGGACTTTCCAATCTTCCCAACATTTTATAATATATTTATTCTAAGCAACTAAAGCCTGAGCATGAGAAAGGATTCACAAATACAAACTTTACATTGAAGAGCTCCATTGAACATTGCCCAATCTTGTGAAGTTAAAAGTAGAGTGGTTGATTAGCTATATACATATTTTTAATAATTGCATATCAAGCATATTTTGTTACTGCATAATCAGATGCCTTAGGTATGTCAAATATACTTTTTCCACAAGACTAAAAGTAAGAATTTGCAAGTAAGAAAAGCAATCACAGTTCAATTACATGTGCATGATTACAAAACACTAAAACAAGTCAGATTTCTTTTTCTAATATCAGATGTGAATTTACCATATTTTCCTAAGAGCAATTTTTTAGTATTACAAACCACGATTACCCTTCTGTCAGAAAATGTGTTTGAGGATATTCCCAGTACTTTGAAAGCTTTTTCTAAAATGTTTTTGGCATGTTCATTTTTCCTGAAATATTCCTATAACTTATAGAAGTTGAATCTGTCTTTAAGACAGTCATTCCCCTCCTATAGATTCAAGAAACTCACAATGTCCTTTGTATTAAAAAAATCATTTGTACTTTTGACATCTTAATAGGACTAAGAGTTTTAAATTCATAATAATTTTAACAAACAAAATCCATTCAAATCTCTTAAAATCTTAAAAGTGATGAACTTCTACTTCACACAGACAAAAGCAAAGCTTTAGTGAAATTTTAACTGATAAATATTAAAATGCTTTATTCTTTAAAGATTGTAGCATTTCCAATGTTTTGATACTAAAAACCAACTGACAGATCTTTTATGAATATTTGGAAAATCATCCTTTGCTTTTGTGTAGCCCTGCAAAGATGCAAAAAGAATCATAATATGCATTTTGGAAAGCTGTGTGGTGATATAAAAGAGTCCCATGGTAAGAGCAGACGGAAAATGGTAGTTATTATTAATTTAGGAAAACAAAAGAGCAGCCCAGCGTTTCAGTAATGTGGCAAGTTGTGTGCTCTTGAAGGAGAGAGGGTTTTATAATTGGATTTTAGAGTAATTTAGAAGACGAGATAAGATGTAATGGTTGTGTATTAGAGGTTAGAACTACAACAGAAACCCATAATGCAAGGGTTCATTGTGCTGGGAGACAACAGAACAAAGAGAAGCAGTGCCAACCGAAAATAGTCTGGGTGGGAAGCAGCAAGGTGAGTCTGGGGAGATCTGGGGTGGACGTTCCCATGGGCCCTGGCAGGCATGCGGGCTCACTCCTTCTGCAGCAGACCTGAGGAGCTCAGGCTTCCTTCTAATGGCTTCTCTTTAGTGACACGTCACCCTCTCGCCTCTCGCCTCCTCATGCCTGCAAATTCAGCTTGGCATTTCCTTCTCCCCAGAAGCCCAGTTGTCCCCAAGTCTCCTCCACCCAGCCCATCCTGGGGTCTCACCTGCTGCCTCCCAGGTTCCCTGGGGGAGGTGGTGGTGCTCTGTCCTCAGACTCCCCCTACACCACACACACACACACCATGCACACATACACCCAAACACCCACATACACCCACACCCCACATACCCACACACATACCTACACACATATACCCACATATCTTCAGCCCGCACACATATGCACCCAAACACCCAAACACATACACACACATACCCACCCATCACCCACAGCCACAACCCTGCACACACAGACACACACACCGTACCACCCAACACACACCACTCTCATGCACACTCACACACATGCACACCCCCCACACACCCACAACCTCCATGCCCACACATATGTACACACATACACACCCCTCAGAACACATACACACCCACACACACATACACACTATACCCCTCACCCCACACATCCCACATGCACACACACCACACACACAAAACACACTCCATTCACATCCACAGACCCACACCCCACACACATACACACCTAAATACCCACACATACCACACCCACGTACACCCACACACATACACACCCCCACCCCCACCCCCCACACCACATACACACTATACCCACCCACACCCCACACGTACACACACACCACACACCAACACACTCCTTACACACCCACAGACTGACACTTTACACACACCACACAACCACTCCCACACACCCTCCACACACGCACATCCCCCCCCACACACACACAAAGAGTCAGGGTGGCTGGCCTGATTTCTCTGTCTCTCTCCATCTTTCCCAGGGAACTCTCAGTCTCTGCCCAATGGGATACAGAGAAAAGTCTCTGAAGTAAAAGTAAAACCTGCCTCCTCCCCCCACCCCATTTTCATTCCAAGCCTTGGGCAGGTAAATGTACTTTTTCACCCCTTTATTCAGGTCTCTTTCCAAAGACTCCATTGCATAGGTTCCCGCTCTCAGGTGAGGGCCTCAGGTGAGTGGTTCCTTATGGAGTAAATAATCCCAGTCCTGCAGGAAAGCCTGCCTCTAGAAGGGGAGAGCTGTGGCTGGCCTGCGGTGGTGGGAAGGGATGGATCCCAGGAGCTGAATTCCTTCCCAGTTACCAGAGCTTGGCTACCCCCTGCTGGGCGGGAAGCTCTAGGCCGCCAGACGCAGCCATTCTGCTCCAGGGCCAATTCCAGTCCCAAGGCCTGGGGCAGAATCCACTTACTTCCTGTCAAATTGTTATCACATGTTCCCAACATGAAGCTGGAGTGTGAAGTTACCTTCCAATCCCCAAGAGGTGTTAACGATTTTTTTTTCCTCCGAGCCCTTTGTATGCCAGTTTAAGCAGAACAAATCTATTTATTTTTTTGTGAGGATCGGTTTATTAAAAGCACACACGCAACTCAACTTGTATAGCAAAACGATGTTAGGCTTTGTTGAGCATGAAAAGTGTGCTCGCTCAAGCCCCATTTCTAAGCCCTCGGTGCAGCAGTTCCTCCTGATGCAGAACAAGGCTTAGGAGGACGTCAGCCCGAAGGCCGAAAGTCTAGCACAGCCCCCAGGCTCCCCTCACCGGCTTTCCCCACACCCCTTCTTCCACCTCTCAAGAAAACCCCAGCTACACGATGTAGGAAACTTTGACAAATATAAGTGGACAGGAAACTGATTTTTAACTGGATCAAGTTTTCAAATACAGATTAACACATTTTAATTGTCCTACAAACTATTCTTAAAGTCGCTCTTAACAAAACCCAGATTTGGAGGAAATTCTCTGCCATAACTGTAATGTGTATACACTATTAAGACAGTTATAAAACCCTGGACACATTTGGAAGACATGGCTTAAAAGTGCCATTAATACAAAATAAAATAAAGTAAAATATAAATAAAAAGGGATTAGTTGTTATAAGCTGTGACACAGCTGCAGTGACAGAAACTGAAGAAACATGTAAACAGAGGGTGCTTTTAAGTCACTCAGTGACACAAATGTCTTTTTCAGGCTCACACAATTCTAATTCTGACACACTTTTTCATTTCATTTATTTTGTAGACCAAGCAAAAATGCAAGGGACATTCGGATTAAGTAAACAGGGGCTTTCCATACAGCCACTAGACCGCCAGATACACAAGTTCTGTTTACATCGAGTGCAAGGGTAAAGAAACAATGTCAAAACTGCATCCCTTCTTGCATTTATTGGCATGAAGTGAAAACCCAAATATATTCACCAACAAATTAATAAAGGGAGGAATAGGCTTCTAACCTGGCAAGGCATGTTAAAGTGTCAGAACACTTGAACTCCACATCATACCACAGCCTCAGAAATAAACATAAACATTTCTCTCTGTCAGAAGGGTGTAAACAAATTAGAATTTTGCTACATCTCTGATTATTTTGGTACCACGTCTCGTGGCCTAGCATAAGTCCTGTGCTATTTCCAGCTGAAATCGCCTCCACTTGGTGCCGTAAGCAAATGAGAGAACAGAGGAGGGTGACAGTGAGTAAGGGACTGACTTGGGGTTTTGCTTTCCTATTATTAGTCAGCAGAGTTGTCAGAGAGTGAGAACGCAGCATACAAATTACTGCCTGCTCAAAATTCCACACTTCACTCCTATTTTTTCTTAATGACCCCTGTGTCAGTTAGTGCTGTCTGGGTATAGTCTTATAATAGTCATGCTCCCATAGTTTACCAAGGTTAGGTGTGGGGAGAGAAAACAAAGAAATAGGTATCCCTGATGGAGGAGGCTCTTAACTGAATTCAAGTGACACTGCTCCCTCACTCAGTTGGAGGAGCCCATCAGTCTTCCCACAGAATTATGCCAGGTGATATTCAGGACTTTAATCCCTATGATTGCTCAGAAAATTAAGTGATTTCCCTTGGCCAACCTTTGTTGTCCAGTGATGCCAACCCCTTTGTTCCTTAAGGCATTTTCTTTTTTCATTTTTCTTGAACTTTCCTCAGATCTGCACTATTTGTTCTTAATACTTCTTTATAGTGAATTAATCCATCACCCAAGAGAGATTTGAGAATCTTTCTTGTGTTTGGTATTATACACTGAGCTGTGGAGGATACAAAATAAGTATATTATTGCCCTTGACATACATATATGGGAATATGACTGAAAAAATATATTAAACTAATGATGAACAGTGGAATATGAGTGCTATGGTTTGAATGTTACCTCTAAAACTGATGTTGAGATTTAATTGCTGTTGTAACAGTATTAAGAAGTGGGACCTTTACCAGGTGATTAGGCTGTGAGGGCTCCACCCTGATGAAGGGATTAATACTGTTACCTTAGGAGTGAGTTATCACAGGACTGGGTTTCTGATAAAAAGGCTGAGTTCGGCCCACTTCCCTTTCTATCTTGCACACTTGCTCACCATGTGGTGCTTTCTGCCATGGGATGACCCTCCCCCAATGTCAGCACCATGCTCTTGGACTTCCCAGCCTCAAGATCCACAAGGCAAATAAATTTCTTTCCTTTATAAATTACCCAGCCTGTGGTCTTCTGTCATAGCAGCAGAAAAAAGACTAAGACAATAAGCAGAAGTTAAATAGGAAAATAATGATTATCAAGGATGAAGTATTTCAAAGAAGAGAAAATTCAATGAGACAAGAGAACATTTAACTTCAATAAGAAGACAAAACCCAAGTGAATAATAGAAACATTATTTGAGTGATTATTCTGTATCAGACACCATTCCAAATACTTTTATGTGTATTATATCCTTTAATCTTCTTAACAACCCTATATGGTAGATATTATTATCTCCATTTTAGAGGCAAAAAAATACTGAGGCCTGGAAAAGTTAGAATTCCACAGCTCATAAGTGGTGGAGCTAACATTTAACTCCAAACGAAGGCCTTGTAAAACAGTGCTATTGTAATTGAATAAGAGAAAAATGGGTTAAGAAAAACAACAAAAACAAGCCAAAGAGCATTGCAAGCCAGTCCTTTCTTTTGAACTGGCGGGTTTCAGTTTCATACAACTCTGTAGTCATATTTGCAAACATTGTTTACCAAAAAAAAACTGTGACTGCTCCATATCCCAGAGTTCAGTATTACATAGTTTAACATACATATTAATGGTCTTAAACAATTCTGAGTTGTGTATAAAAGGGCCACAAGAGGCAAGTGAATTCAAATAACATAGGGAAGAAGTATATGCCGCTGCAAAAGAGCTATCCAAGTAAAAGGTCCCAACTTCCCTTGGTCCTTTTGTCATGTGAAGTTTACACCCAGGATGATCTAGACCAGAGGTGAAGGGTAGTTAGAAAATCTAGAAAATCAGGTGCTTACCAACAGGAGCACTTCTAATAAATTTGGGGCCTGTAGCAATAAGGAGGCCCACATAGTGTATGTCCTTATGTTTAAAACATATATATAATGTCAAGCTAACAAACTATTGAAGTAAAATTCTATCCTTCTATATTAATTAAAAACATGAAAGGACAATTTAGAATTTAAAATTCTTAAACTACTTGGAAAGCTTTGCTAGAATATGGTAACATGGAGAGAGTGGGCTTGTGCATGGCATTTGATCCCAACCCCAGAGTAGGTCCTATGATCTCCATTTCTCTTCTGACCTCTGGCTCTGTTCTGAACCTCAAGGAACTCACTCTTCTAAGCTGTGCCCACAGACCTCTAAGCACCCCCTTGCCCACCTCTCAGTCTGAAGGAGGGCACACTAGCAACACAGCCTACCTTCTGGAGCAGAGACCCTGGGAAGAGGCCATAAAGGCTTGGCATCACCTGCTACAGGACTTCCAAGAGCCTGGGTACCTGGACCATGATGTAGACCCTTGATACCCAAAGTATAGTCCACAGCACTGGGGATTTATTAAAAATTCAAACTCTCAGACTCACTCTGGACCTCCTGAATTAGAATCTGTATTTTGGCAGGATCCCCCCATGTCTCATATAAGCATATTAAAGTTTGGAAAGCATTGGGCTAAAATGAAGGGTAGCTGCTTGACAAGCAGGTCCACTTGTCCCCAAGTATTCCTTACCCTGTGGAAAGGGTCGTGGCTGAGCAAGGGCCAGGATAGTACCCCCTGAGGATAGCTCTAAGACAGGATCCTTTCTTGCCCAGTTCTGAAGCTCAACACTAGACTTAATTACATAAATGTAGTAGATCCAGGGTAAAGGCATATTCCACAGTCCACGAGGGGGACATCAAGGGTGTCAGCCTTGCCTAAAGGGAGCAGCCAGTGCTCAGCTATAAGTCATTGTGACCCTGCGTCTATACCAGCTATGGGAAAAGGTCACATTCACATCCTAGAAAGGTGGAATTAATATACTAGACTGACTGGTAGTTCTCATAGTTGGAGAGGAGTAGGGGAAATGAGCATCAGAAACTCTTGGAAAGGTATTAGAAAATATTCATGTACCTATCTCCACCCCCTGAGAAAGTATCTAAAATTTTGATTGAGGAAGGAAAACATATAATTTTTTATTAAAAAAACAATTCTGAGATCATTTTGATACCCTGAATCCATCCTACCCTCTGCCTCCATCCCTGTAATGTCAAATATTGTTTTGGGCAACAAAACACAGTTAGTTGTTTACACTGACTGTCACTGCTTAAGGCTTGGGGTTGTACTTGGAAGATGCTGATGATCTACTTAATCCTTTCTCAGTCATTCTCTTGTCACAAGTACTCATGTGAACAAAGGTCCACGCTCCATCTCTACTTGCCAAGTGGAGCTAAAATGGACATGTGGTGGAATTCTAAGAGAAGAATTCCCAGACCATTTGGTCCCTGTGTGAATCTCTACAGGAAATATATCTTTCCCTGTGCATCTGGGTTTTATCAAAGAGAAGCTTTATTTCTACCAGGATTCTATTTTTGAATAATTATATTCTTCAAAGCAGGTGAAAGACAAAAAAACGTTGGCTAAATCAAAAGGAAGGTAATATAATTATTGAAGAATACCAAGGCAATCACTTCCATTCTTTTATTCACATTCCTCTATGTGTATAACTGCACAAATATTATCCAAGTTATAATTTAAAAATAATTTCTCTTTGACATTGGAATGCAATGCTACTTTTTCCCTTAACAAATATTTATTGAGAATGCACTACATGTTGGGCACTTTCACATACATTATTTTTCTTAATCCTTACAATAACTCTTTGAGTGAGGTGTATAAGCAGTCTGAGGCATGAAGAGGATAAATGACCTGCTCAGATCATTTATCAGCAAGTTAGTGGGAGAGCGTCTCCAACTCACCCAGTGTTCTTTCCACAGCAATGCCTCTTTTACTTCATTACCTGGCACTGTTGAGATTGGAGTATTCCACCAATATCATCTCTCATTATAGAAGCTTAGCCTACAGAGCAACCAAAGTCTAAAAAGTTAAATGGTTTTGAAGAAAGACCTTTTGACATATATTATCTATTTCCCTGCCTTCTAGATAAAGGGTAATGAACATTATTTAGCCCTTCTCTAATAATTCAGAGTCATGATCATGAATTGTTTTGTTATGTTATATAGCAGTACAAATGGGTGTTTATAGTTTTTGTATTTTCCATCTTTTTCCACCTCATCTCTTATTGTCAAAATAAGTATTACGAAGGGTCTGAGTTAGAGTCCAATGGATAAAGTACATGGATTTAGGGTAAGGGCTTTGTGACTATTTCATGGGCCGGAAGACCTTTCTGACTTCTGAATTGGAGAATAGGGTTGAAGGTAAGCTGACTTCTAGATAAGTTAGGAGGTAGTTCTTGAGGTCCCGGGGCAACAGATTCACTAACCTAAATCTATCTTGTTTCAGAAATTCCTGAACCACACAAATAAGTGGATGAACTTCCTACCATTTGTTTAATAATAAAAGAGAAAGCAGAGAAGATAGCTATGAGCAGATTCTGGAGCAATACTGGGATAGTCTATCTTTGCATTTCCTAGCAGTGTGACCTTAAGCAAGTTATATAACTTCTCTGCATCTTTTTCTTCTCTTATGAGTTCTCATCAGGAGAAAATAGGTTCTTTGTACTCGTAAAGCTCTTCGAATAGTGCCTGGCATTTAGGAATTGCTGTTAGCTTGTAAAATAATATAGACAGAAGTCACATTCTGATGGGAAAAAAAGTCACAGATAATCCCCAAAGTATATAATCAAGGATCAACCACATAACTAGAATGACTCTAGATTTGAGGCTCCCATTCCCTGCCATTCTGCGTGTGATGCCTATTAAAAAGGGCCCCTTAGAAATACGTTGCTTATTTCTAGTGAACTCCATGGCTTGTGGTAATACGATGCATCATGAGATGCTGCAACAGGCTGACATTTTCCACATGTAAATCCTGCACTTTGTAATGTAAGAGCAATTACTTTTATGAACAAAATCTTTTCAATCCACCATTTCAAATCCTTGTCTTGCCATGTCATAGTCAAAACATCTGTCCATTAAAGCCAACATAAAATATATTAAACCAAGTATGTTTGGTTTGAGACATCTGCTTCTTTCTACTAGTATGAGAACTATTCTAAATTCAATGGGTTCAGTCTATGGGGCTTTCATGAAACCTTTTTAGTTATATTCATGGGGATTATCAAATAGCCCACAGTTTTGATTACTGTTTCAGGTTCAAATAGAATTCAGAGTTCAACAAGAGACTCAATCAAAATAATGACAATAATAACAACTATAACACAAAGAACAAAAATCTTTGTATGACACTTTTACATAAAGAGTTTCATATATTGATGTTAAGTATTATATAAATATGATATAATATCCTGTACTATAATGAGTACTCTGTATTTTTAACACTATTGATTTTTTATATGTTCCTCATTTTGCATTCTTGTTGAAGGTAGTTATTGTTTTCATACCAAACTTGAAAAAGAAAAACAATGAACACAGATTGAATTCAGGAGATGATGATAGGCATAGATTTCACATCATGCCTGACTCCATGCCAATAACCTTACTTCTTTTCTCTGTAGACTTCTTACTGGAAGCTGAAATTATGTGAACGTTTGGATATATTTCCAAGAAATCATTTGCTAATAAATATGTGTCTAGAGCTCAGTTGTAAAGTTGCCCCACATGTAATTAAATTTTGGAGAAAGATATCTAAGAAACATAGTCAAGAAAATATTATTCTTTCATTGTTTTCAACCAACATTTGGCTCATGAGCAAAGCACAGTTTTCTGAAGTACCAAAGTCATGTAAGGTTCTTCAGCCATGGCATTCACTAATCACTTTCTACATTTTATTTTCTTTGCCATGTATCAGCAGAAAATTGTAGTAGAAAGAATAGAGAACTTGGAGTCAGAAAAACTCTGTTCAAGTCCTTATTAATCATTGATTGTATGAATTTAGGCAAATAACACAACCTTTTTGCTCAGTTTCCTTCACTCACGGAGTCAATATGTGCTGCCTCTCTATTAAGATTGAATGCTGGTGAAACTTGCAACATGTAAGATGTTATACATTTATCAAGTGCCTACTGTGTGCCAGGCTGTATTTGCGGTGTGGTGGATGGTTTAAAATAGCCCCCAATGATAACGAAACGTTCAGTTTCTCACATTAATGGAAACAACACTCCAGTTTATATTAAGCATAACAGATAGTCTTTTGATGTGCTTGGTCTAGCTTACAGAATTCTAGAGCTGAAAGAAAGCTTACAGGTCATCCGCTCTAAGCCTTTCATGTTATGGCCGAAGAGTTGAGATCCCCGAGATTTGCTCAGTTCTAACCAACCAGCTCATCATAGCAGGACCAAGCCAGGTACCTGAATCCCGAACCACTCAGCACTGCCTTTCAGGGACCGTTCTGAGGTCTCTGAGTCCTTGCTGAGGTAACCCAGCGCAAGATGACCCACTTCTAGAATTTTGGTAAAGATAAATAATTGCATTTCTTCTTGTATCATAGTTCCAACTATTTTCATTAAATCATATTATGTAGCCATTTAAAGCTAGATCTAAAGTCTTTTACAAAAGAGGGCACTACATTACTTATTTTTTAAAAAATGATATCAGAATGACTTCAAAAAGAACTGAAAGTACACAAAAAGGCCTCAATGGCATTTGGTCAGATGAAAGGATGATTTAATTGGGCAATCGGAGCTCAATTCTCAATTCATTATTTATGATGCTTGTTGACATTTGCAGTGAAACACCAATGTTACCTTCTTAGCATAAAATAAGTGATTTGAAGGAAATACCTTACAAGTAACAGAACATCTTCTCGATATATCAAATGATGATGAAAAATAAATTTTTTTTAAACATCCTACCATAAACTAGTTTTGCTTTCATGACGTTCATTCTGTTTCATTTGCACGTCTTTTAGCAGCACAAGTTAAAAACAGAGGTTGCATTCCTAAAGCCAAATTTGTTAAAATATGTTCTCTTGTTATGAGATGAAGGACTCCTGAGAAATGAAAACAAACAAACAGCAAGAAAAACAGCTTTATTGGCTCAAGGACTGGGACTAGCCCATGGAGGGCAAAAAAAGCTAAAGTTATTTGTCCTTATCCGAGGGTGCATATGTATTTCTTGCCTTGGGCTATATACCTCATACAATTGAAATGTTATTGCATGCTTCAAGTATTTATGTCTTATCTTCTAAACTAGGACCAAATTCCATGAGAGTAGAGGCTGTGCCTTAAATATCTTCCTCCACAGCACTTAGCAAATTCGATGCTTATAGATAGAAGAAGATTTGCTGAAACAAGTGATGTTGAAAACCTCATTACTCTCTTTCCCCAGGTAATCACTTTATGCTGTACCAACACCCTTCTTTCGAAAAGGAGATCAAGGGAAGACACTAACTCAGGTTAGAGCATCTGA
The DNA here is from genome assembly GCA_008086735.1 of Cheirogaleus medius. Taxonomy (NCBI): domain Eukaryota; kingdom Metazoa; phylum Chordata; class Mammalia; order Primates; family Cheirogaleidae; genus Cheirogaleus; species Cheirogaleus medius. The sequence goes on along the minus strand of VBSM01002608.1, from coordinate 122,238,625 downwards.
AATCTGAATATAACCAGTCCCAAGAGTCTCTGTATTTTAACAAGGAGCGATTTTAGGTACTGAGGCACCTATAACCTATAGAGGGCTCCGGAGTTACTTGTGATTTAGATATATAAGTTGTAAATTCAGAGAGTAGGGGTATTACTGTAGTGTAGTCATATGTTGTGATATAAGCAGACAAGGAAAGAGTTTTAGATGAGGAAGCACTGCATTGAAATTCCCCAATTACAAAGTGGCTGCCAAGTCTACCTCTTGTGTATGGCTAAATCTGCCATAGGTCCTTGAGTAAGCCTCCATGACCCAGGAAGGAGGAAGAAAAGGAAAGAAAGGAGAGGCGTTGACCTGAATTAGCTAAATGACAATGCACACAAAGTTCACAAATGGGCCTTTTTTCCCCTCCTCTCTAGGGTGTGCCAGGAATGCCTCCTGTGGGCCTCTGTCATTTTTTTTTTTTAAGTTAGATGTTTGCTCTTCTACCAGAAAGCCTTTCTATTGACAAAGTAACAGAAGAGTAAATTTTAACTTGAAATTTTTCCACAAAGCAGATGTCTTTTCTTGTGAGAATTGGCATATTTTTACCCTCAGAATGATCTCTGCTTTCATATGCCTAATTAAATTTTAGAGGTCCCCTGCTTAAATAAAGATTTATTAGCTGTTAAAGTTGTAGCATAACTCTTCTGCCACCTACATGCTATTCTTGAACATATTTACAAGCAGACTAGCTTATCCACTATAAAAAATATGGGTGATTTAATGCTGTTATGTTATTGGTGTCAATTACCAAAATTCAGCTTCACAAAAGAGCTTTCTGGAGATACTGTTACTTGACTTTCAGACTATCAATTTGCCTGAAGAAAGACGGTCTGTGAATTTCAGCTATTAAGTATTTGAACTAGTTAAGCTAATGGAAGCAATCAGTAGGTCTGGAACCCTGAGAGCCAGGCAGGGCTACAAGCTGGTCCATGTACAAACATGGTCACATCATTAAACAGCCTTCTCTGTGTAGGGAAATGCATGGGCACCAACATTCACATGTGTGTTTAGTGAAACACACAAACTCAGAAAGAGATCATCCGTCATGTTTTGAAAAATACTTCTGCACGCCGACAGCCATGACATTTTCCATTATTCTCTGAGATTTTTAGCTGTCACTTTGCCCTAAATTTTGGCAACATATCTAAAATATTCAGAATTAAATTAAATTTAGCAACATATGCAAACTCCCAAAGTCCTATTCAATGAGGAAATGTCTAAGTATGGATTGCATTGTGCATATTTCTCAGTGGAGTTACTTGATTTGATCAAACCTTCAAATTCAGCCCAGTCAATGGGCTGAATGAAAGTCCCATTGACCCCAAGGTTGAAGCATTCCTTGCAGACAGAATCAGAACACCCTGGTCTGAGTAGACAGACTGGGTAGAAAGAAGGTGTGTGTTTAGTTCTTTAATAAACTGGAACTGGCTAAGCGTGGTGGTGGCTCATGCCTATAATCCCAGGCCTCTGGGAGGCCGAGGTGAGATAGCTTGAGCCAAGAGTTCAAGACCATCCTGGGCAACATAGTGGGACTCCATTGCCACAAAAATTTTACAAATTAGCTGGGCGTAGTAGTGTGTAATCCTAGCTACTCGGGATAGCTTGCGTCTGGGAGTTCCAGACTACAGTGAGCTATGATTGTACCACTGCACTCCAGCCTGGGTGACAGAGAGAGACCTCATCTCAAAATAAATAAATAAAAAAATTTTAAAAATTGGAATACTTTGAAAGACATAACTTCTATTTTCTAATTCTCAGAAACGAAAGGAAAAGAAAAGAGAAAGAAAGAGATGACAGAATTTGTGAGTTATAATTAAAATGGCCTTTTTGTATCCTATGGTACTATAAAACCAAAGACTGTAAACAAAAGTTCTTCAAAATAATTTTCATAAAAATACCTCCCCATGTATTTCCTCCCAACAGAAAAGCATTTTAATATTTGAATAGCAATTTTATGTATAATATAATGTTTTTGTATTTTATAAATTTTAAGCATAACCTTGTTAGTTCACTGCCAGGTTTAATAAATACAATTTCTTGCACCTTTTGGGTCCACATGAAATTAGAGGTTTTGCTTCATTGTGTATATTTAACTCCAAACACACAAAAAACAAACACTTTTTATATTGCTTGTGTTAGCCAGTGAGGACACAAACCCTTTTCCTCTCAGAGTGACATCAATACACATAACATTTCCATCTTGACTGATTCATTTGTAGGCCAAAGAATTTCAGGTGGTAATCCATGGGCAAACACATTAGCTCTAAAAAAATTACAACTATTCAGAAGGCATAAACATGCCATTTTTAAATTTTTCTGCTTTTTCATAGCAACCTGATGCTCCATGCAACCTATAGGTATTAGCAATTTCCAGAATAGAAAGGCCAGGTGAGGTCAACCCAGATCTCACGAACCTACTGGAAAATTATAAGCTGTCCCTGTTGAGATTTTAGCAAATGTCTTCCTTCAAATATCATTTAAGACATTAAATAAAAACCAGCGTCTATAAAATAAGCACATTAACTCATTTATGTTCCTTTGATTTTTATTGCCAACTTGTTCTAAAATTACCTTAAATGCCAGAGACAAAGGGGGAAGAGAACCCAGGCTGGGACACAAGAAGCCTGTTAATATCTATCAAGATGTGAAGTGTCAATGTTGCATCTCATTTAAAGGGGAAAAAAAGCACCCTGTGTAAATACACGTGTGCATGTAAATGATTTTTCAAAGTGTTTAATCACTTTATTCAGATATCTTTTGAATCATAACAAAAATAGCTATTAAAAAATCCTACTAAGCAGTAGACTATTTGAATAGTTAGTCTTCAAGACATAAACAACTAGATGTTTGATTTTGGAAATGCAATTACCGCATAGAGTTTAATTCTATAATTTGAACACTGGTATGTATAATAAATTGTCACATTTTATTTGGAACCACTTGACTAACTTAATTTGCTTGATTAATAATAGGAAGAAACAATAGGAAAATAATACATTTCTACAATACTCAGGATTAAATCATTTTCTATATTTAATAGCTGAATAATTTATTATATTCTGTATGATTTCTTTAAAGTATAAAGCACTGATTACATGGAATTATTTAGTGTGAGCTATTAAAATGGAAGTTCATTTAGGATGTACAAAATGTCCTTCCTATACCCTTACAAGTATTACCTGGAGTTTTCTTAATAAGATTATCTGATAAAATTAAAATATGTAAAAACAAATGTCTTTTGTAAGCTGCGCCCCTACCCAGAAGTGAAAGAAATACAGTTTTATGTTAACAGTACAACCCTGCCCACCCCCTACACACAACTTTGGAAAGTCTCTTGTGGGTGTCTGACATGTACTCTTGGTTAATCTGACATCCAATATTTCCCTCTGTATTCGGCAGGGTTCTCCATGAAAAAGAAATAGAACCAATAGGGTATAATTATAGATATAAGAGGAGATTTATTACGGGAATTAGCTTATGTGATTATGGAGGCCGAGATGTCCCACAATATACTGTCTGCAGGCTGGAGACAAGAAAGCAAGTGATGTAATTCAGTCTGAGTCCAAAGGCCTGAGACCCAGGAGGTTTGATGCCCAAGAGCAGGAGAAGATGAATGTTCTAACTCAAAAAGAGAGAGAGCGAATTGAATTCACCCTTCCTCTGCCTTTTTTGTTCTATTTGGGCTCTCAATGGATTGCTATGTCTGCTCACGTGGGGGATATCATCTTCTCTACTCAGTCTACCTGATTCAAATGCTAATCTCTTTCAAAAACACCTTCACAGACACACCCAAATATAATGTTTCACCAGCCTTCTGGGCATCCCTTAGCCTAGTCAAGTAGACACATAAACTTTACCATGGCAACCTCCCTTCCTGTTTTATTTCTCTCTGAAAACTTCTCCTAGCTGCCTCTGAGTGGTATGCAATTGCTGCTGAGCCTCTACCATTGTGCCCATCGAAGGCCTCGGTGATGCCATGGTAATGCCACTGATACCCTCCGAGAGCGTCCCTGTCTTTGGTGCTGCCTATGATACCAATGGTGTATGAGGTCCTCCCCAGTTTTTTCTTTCATTGAGCTACAGGTTAGTATATTGTTTACACTTGAATGCGCTTTAAGTTAGTGATAACTTTTAGCCCTCTTGTGTTATACTCTCTTACATAAGCTATATTTCTGTAGATTTACCAGAAACACAGATCTTTATGACGTTATTTTTGTTTTACTTTCATTTACTGACAATCCTCTCTCCCTAGAACTCAAGCTCAAGTCCATGTGGGCTGGCCTAGACGCTATCTTTTCTCTCCCAAGCCTGGTGCCATTGGATAGTGCTTCTGTACCTTAGTAATCTCTTCTTATGATAAAGTTCTTCCTAGGAGACGTCTTCATCCCTTATGCACAGACTTCTCTAAGTGCATCTACAGGTCCTGCAAATTTGCCAGAAAAGTTTCCGTCTCCAATGAAATTGTATAAAGTCAAGATAAGACCTCCTTTTGACATATGAATTTCAAATAATTCTCTGGATGTTCTTCTTTTAAAAATTAAATGTATTATTGGTATTGAGTTATTTGTAAGACTTCTTGAATTTCATGAAAGATAACATATTGCACCCAAAAATACTCTTGTCCTTTTTAAGATTCATTGTTAAGGGTTAGGAAGAATCTCTATGTAACATGTTGCATTGTCCTCAGATACTGTTGTTTTTTTGTTTGTTTCGTTTCTTTCATTTATATATATAAACATTTCTAAAATAAAAATGTTCTTACAAACAATCTGTACATTTAATGTTTGGGGTTTTATCCTTTATTTTTCCCTTGAAAACAATGAAGATACGTCTTACAAATGATGATTTCTTTAAGTCAAGGAAATAAAATATGTCAGGCTTTGACTATTTTTTGGTTGTTTTTGCTTAAAAGTTATATTTGACCTGAGATGCATTCAAACACATTTGTATTAACAAGCAGTAATACACTGTGATTTAACTGAATAATTAAGGAGGTGATCTTTGACTTAGATAAAACAAACATGACTAAAGAAACCTAATCAATTTGGTATAAGACATTTTAACTTCTGAAGATTGCCTGGCAGAAGATGTAGTATACATAACTAGAAAAGAATTGTTTATATCCTTGTTGTATATTATGAGTAATATTATTTTCATGTGAGTCTACATTAAACATACATTATCCTTATAGTGAGTAAACAAATATTTCCTATGAGTGAACTTGACTCTAATATAGGTTAGCTGTTTAGAGGGTGGTGCTGGGGTGTCAAGATCATGTATGTGATTCCTAAGTGGACCAATAATCTTTGTCATATTACATGGCTACAGGCTATACCCTGATATCTATCCCGTCTCTCAATTGTGAACTATTGTTTTAATGGGTTTTTCATAAAAGAGTGTGAATAAATTAACATAAACCAATCCCCACTATAGGGAAATAAAAGATATTCTCCAAGAACGTTCCATAATCAGACTATTCTTGAAGTAAAACTATGGATCATAAATTGGCTCTTGGGCTTCAAATTATAGAGTTATGTGGTCAGAATGTTCTCTCAATTCTTCATCAGCCTTGGCATCTTTGCCACCTGCCTATTAAGTCATAGATCATCTTTGGTCAACAGTGATTCCCTCCCACTTACTTGGAGGCCATGATAACGAAGTATGTGGATTGAACTGTATCTATGGTGCTTCTGATCTGCTGACTATTGAACATGTTATCTAACTGTGTCATTTGCAGAGGATATAATACGAGTATATACATCTTTAGATGTGGTACTGGAAATGTTGGGCTCATACTGTTCCAGATATTACACCAAATCTCTCATGCCCATACCACATCAGTTTAAACTCTTCCATCTTTATTTTTGCTAGCTTAGCACAGACCTCTTTAGATCGCCAGGTCTCATTATAACTTATATTAAGCTCCAAAGAGCACCAATTTTTCCTCTTTCAACTTGTATCACATGGGGTCACCTTGGCCTTTGAAGAATCTATGTCATTAAGTGCAGTACTTGCCAAATAATAGTCCCTAGAATAGCTGCTCAAAGCCACCTGGGACCATAGTACTGATGCCTATCCCCACCACAGACCTACTCAATCAGAATGTCCAGAGACAGGGCCCAGCCCAAAAGCAACCCTAGTTTAGGAACTATTGATTTAGTGAGACAAACAGCAACACACTTTATAGAGCTAGTTGAGTGGGGTAGTAATTTGTTCATGCTCTTAATGGTAACTGCCCTCCAAAGGTAACCTAGAGACATTCACAAGAACCAACTTCACAGTCACTATCATTCTCTATTTCTTACTCAAAATGACAAATGCTTCTTCATGGGGGAAAACAGGATTCCACCATGAACTGGACCCTCACATTAAAATTTTGCTAAAAACAGGCTGATTCCAAAGACCCATCATTCAGAGGCGAGCCTAGTCTGAAAGAAACAACCACAAGACCGTCTGAGGTTTTATTAGCAGCACTTTGCTCAGCCTTTGGTTAAAAAGCGGTTCTTTGCAGCAACCCAGTGTTAGCTGTCCCCAGGGCTCTGGCTTGAAAAGAAGTTTGACATTATTTTTTGTAAGCCAAAGGGGCACTCCTAGCATAGAAGCATCAGACAAAACACCTGGTCAGGGGCATTGTAACTCATTTATTTCTCACTGAACAAGTTATTACCCTCTCCTTTTTGTCCAAATTGCTGTCCCCAGACGCCATTCTCATGGGCAGCCTCTACCGTCACAATACTCCACTCCTGGTATTGATAGGCCTGTGTGCCAAGCAGCCCGAGGAGAAACACGGTTTGATATCCTGGGGGCAATTTCTCTCCTTGGAGAAGAGCACACTTCCATGGCTGTGTGTCTCCTCTCATTAATGTGCCCAGCTAGGTCTCTTTGCTGCTCTATTTCACTGCATCCACTCCATTATTGATCATATTTTGTGTAATGGTACATTTGCTGAGGAAAATGATGATTATGCTGTAAAGAGAGGGCAGTGTGTGGGATCTTGTGTCTGTACAATTTAGTAGTGCTATGGAGTCTGCCTCAAGTAAATGAACTGGAGATGTATTCTGGATGAATGGTGATAGGGGTGAAACCAGTTCCTCAGATTGAGACTATGGGATATTTCCTTCTGCCCTATAAACCAGGACCACACCAAAGCAGATGTTTCATGTTCCTGCCCAAAGGATTTAACATGAGAGGCCTTTTTCAATCTCTAAGTGGATACTTTAATTTTAACATGTAACGATATGCCCCCATGATCACCTTTTTGCATGTTCTGTATTTTCAGTCTTTCTAATTTACTGCTTTACTTGGTATATGGTAAAGTTAAGAGTTTTGGTACATTCTTGTTTTTCTCTTTGTACTGAAAATTGCATAAGATTGTAATCTTTTGCAATTTGTGACTATTTCTTTGGAAATCTGACAACTGCTTTGATTATATCCTCTGTCATCCTTCTACTATTACCAATATCTCCATGCCCAGCATACTTTTTATATTTAACTCCATCGGTCATGATAATGAAGACATTCATTTACTTTTTTTAGCAGTTGGTAAGTAAATTGATGGAAAGGTTATTGAATCACTCAGGTTCCAATCAGGAAACAGAAGCTACATAGTAACTTGAATAAGGAAAGTTTAATGAAAAAGATTATTAACTACAAGAGTGGATTACCTTCTTAGGGGTAGGTAATTCTTACCGATTAGAGGGTAAACTTATGGAAATAGCACATATAGGGAGCAGCCTCTACCTCTAGGGCTGAGGCAGAGAACCCCAGGCAGCCCCACTTCCTTCAAGGGCTGAGGTCCAATCCCCCTTGGAGAGGACATGATTGTGGCTCACTGGATGGAGACGAGTTTGCTGCAATGGTGGAACTGTGTGCCAAGCTGCCCTCTGGGTGGCTGGGAGAAGCCACACAAGGGGAAGATGCTGATGAAACTTGCTCCTACTGAGCACCACTGGTATCCTGTGAACTCCTGACCACCTTAAACTGCAGGAGTAACCAGAGAAGATATGAGAAACCTGGAGAAAAGCCTTTTCCTCCTCCAGCATCCCTTCAGTGCCCTCTACTGAAAATGTTTAACATTGTGCAAGCTGGGAAGAGAGAAAGGTTCCATTTTCAAAAGCAGGGCAATGAAGAGGAGATTTGGAACTCAGAGGCAGTAGTCTAATAGTTGACATAGTCCACCCCCTTGGCTATGCAGCTTCTATCTGCACCCATTTGCATACAGCTGAACTTCTTTACAACAACAATATTTCTACCTAACAGTATATTGCTATTCTCCATACAAGTGAATAAGTTTTACCCTTTCCCCAAAACGAAGAGATACATAATCCCAACAGTCACTGTGCCCATCGCAAGCTGTATGAATTACTCCTAAGACTTAGTCATAGTCCCACTGAATATTCTGTTACCTAAATGTATTGATTGAATTTATTGACAAGTGACACAACCATTCAGAAAATGGAGCCCAGTGTATGGTAAATGCCTCCTCTAACCCCTGTAGCTCACCTTCTCCTGCATATGATTTTTGTGACCATTAATCCTCTTCCTCCCAAGGCACGAGCCTTTGTTTCCCTGCCTAACCTGAGGTGATGCGATGCTGTTGGTGCCCACCTACCTACCACTTCTTCTGCCTCTTCCTATCCTCATAATTACTGCCTTTTAGTAGCTGACGCCTCTCTCTTAGTGCCTTAATACAGTGCCTGGTGTAGTAGCCATGTGTATTCTCATCATATGGAACATGGATGACAGAGGAAATTACACGAGTAATTGCTAAATTTAATAATTTCAATCTCCTTCCCCACATAGGGAAATTGGCCAATTTAAGTTTAACTCATGTCTGTCCCACCTCCACCTGTTAATGGGGAATTGAGTGGCCCAAAGTTGATGAGAAAAAAAATAAATAAAATAAAAAATAAACTCAATGAGGAGAAGGATAAAGAGAAGCAGACTACAGCATTAGCCCATGAAAAGCTAAGACTTGGCAATACAATGTGTCTTTTCTTCATTTTAGTGTTTTCTTTCAATTGTTGCAAATCTGTGATTTGTTATATTCGACCCAGTAGAAGTCCTGCAGGTCACAGCGACCTATTACTAGAAACCCAGACTCCTAACAACCAAGAAACAGAGCTCAGGCCTGCTTTATTTCTCTACTTGCACCTCAGAAACAGCAGTGACCTTTGTCTGTCATACACCAACAGTGTGGAGGGCATCATATTTCTACTGACATCTCTGTTTGGTGTGTGAAGTTATTCCCAAAAAGCTTCATTTATTTAATCCTTCAGCTGTCTAAAAATCTTTATGGGTAACCATGTTTAGCTTGCCCTTTACCCTTTGCTCTCTGAACCCATCCAGGTCCTTGGTTAAGGCTCCCGAAGGTCTAAGATCAGTAGGGGAAGAGAGTGAAAGCTGGGTGTCTAATGAAATGGAAGTCAGCTGGTAAAATTCCATAAAATTACTTTGGGAGAAGCTGGTAGAAGAGATGCCACTGTGTTTCTATTCCTACTATCACAACACAAAATAATTAATGGGTAAAAAATACTTCTTGTTTAATAATTGCTGTTCTTCATTAGTGTGAACCAAGGGCACAGTCTATCTAAGACAATAACATCTGCACCCCATATTTCATTATCACCAAACTTCACATTTCACACAAAAGCATTGCTAGCACAGCCTTACAGCTTTAATTAGTTTCTGCCATAGCTGTGAAGGTCAGCCAATTATTGTGTGTGAAATTTCAATGTGAAGTGGCTGGATTGAAGACAGCATTGCAACAGTGTGGGGTTCTGCAACGCTGTAAATCTAGCATTTCATTTCTTACAACACAAGAAAACATAATATAACCATCAGGTATGCATAGCTACAAAGCTTACTGGTTAATCTAACATGTGCTTGTCGGGGGGAAATTGCATAATTTCTGACTGTTTCTTGAATTGCCCCTTATTACATTATCATTATCTATGACAAAATTGTTAAGGCCGAATCTGTGTTTTTATGATCAACTCCTCTTGACTAACTTAGAACTCCACTGAAACATTTGATGTGGAAATAAAGCCTGGCTTTCCCTTGTTTGCATGATAAAAAGTTAAAAATGCACACGATTGTACACACATATACACATTATAAATACATACGCATCTATTTTTCATAAATACATACATATATGTTTAATAAACATAAGTACACATATGTTTAAACACTGCATGTTTGACCCATAAAAATATAAATAGATATTTATTAATTGATCAGGCCAACTTAAGAATGTCATTTATTGAAAAATTTGCTGAATAAAAAAATGTTTTACTAGAGATTAGATTTCACGAGTTTCCTTTTCTGGATCATAGAATTTGGGGATTGGAAATGATCTCGAAGCTCATCTGCTCTAGCCCTCTTTGTTTTACAGATGAGGAAATATGTCTAAGAATGATACAGGGCTTACTAGTGTCACCCAGAACTTTAGCAAGACTGTCAGCAACTGAACTCAATTTCTGACTCCTCATGCCTTTCCATAGCCCTGTTTTACCATCACATAACAATGTAGATGTGACACATAAAAGGTCCAAATTTTGCTCAAGGATTTTCATGAGATTTGAGGGCTATTTGTTTTGTTTTGTTTTATACATAGTCATATGTGTAGTTTAATACTAATTTAAGCAAACAAATATTTATTGAGTTATCCCCTGGGTAAGGAACTGTGAAAAGCATCACAGGTGTCTAGGATGATTAAAATGTTTTCTCTGAGCTTACAAACCAGCAGGGTAGATAAGACAAAAGGGAAGAGGAAAAAGAGACCATAGAATTAATGGAAACGGATCTGTCAGATTGGAGGAGGATAAAGACAGAGCAAAGCTAAGGAAGGAGGTCAAAGTTTGAGACAGAAGAAAGAGAATTGTAGGATGGTTAGCAGCATCCCTGGCTTCCACCCACTAGACTCCAGTAGTGTCCCCCTACTCCATTCGTGACAATAAAAATTCTCTCTAGACGTTGCCAAATGTACTCAGGAAGGAGTAGAAGGTGAGTAAATTCACTTAAGAACCACTGATCAAGAGTCTAAATTTTAGACCATAAAGTATCGTGAATCTTAGAAGACTTCCCCTTTCCAAACTAGAGAATCTACTTCAACCTCACTGGAATGTGTGATCCTTTAATCTTTACCTGATTTCCCAAACTACAAGTAGGAAGATAATATCACAGATTGCAGAGAAGCTTGGGAAGCTGAAGACTGGGTGGGACTTGCTCTATTTGATGGTTTGGTGACCTATGGGAGGAAGTTAGATTGTAATGGATTAAGGAGTGAGTGAGCAATGAGCAAGCAGAGCTGCAGGTGTGCACGATTCTTTCAAGAAGTCAAAAAGTACAAGAAGGAGCAGAGGTGATGAAGTATTTCCAGAGAAGTGGGGGGTTCAGCACACTCAATCTCAGCAACTGTTGATAATCTGCAGCAAATCAGTCTTTGTTGGTGTCGGGGGGAGAGATGGCCTGTGATTTTAGGATGTTTTGCAGCACCCTTGCTTTCTACCTGCTAGATGCCAGTAGTGCCCCTTCCCTCAGTTGTGACAACCAAAAATGTCTCTGGACATGGTCAAATGTCCAATGGGGTGTGAAATCTTTCCTGATTGAGAACCATTGGATTAGAGGAAAGGAATTTTGTTTTTTAATTTAAGGTGGAGAAAATTTACGCAAGTTTTCAGAAACAGAAGAAAAGACAAGTAGCATGGGAGAGACTGAAGATGCAAGTCAAGGCAAGGAAATGTGGGGAGGGGCCAAAGAGTGAAAAAGGTGATGAGAAAAAAGACCAAGAGTGCCCTGGGCAGGAGAATGACTTTTCTTCAGAGCAAGCAAAGAAAGGGAATGTCCATGAACAGGGGACAGATGTTAAGAGCAGTCCAACCATAGAATCTTGATCTTTTATGTAAAGTTATAGGTGAGCTTCATCTGATGATAGGATCTGAGAGGGGGAATTCACTAGAAGGTTGAGAAGCAAGCTGCAGGTCACTGCTTAGCTTAGACTAGAGAGCTTGTTTCTGCGGCAGAACCAAGAAGTGTACCTAAGATGCCACAGCTGTTGCTTACTCAATTGACCTTAACCTAACTGGGAACAGGAGCAGAAAGTGGACACTTCCTAGGACCAGGAGGTATTAATATCAGAACAGCAGAAGGACAAGTGGTCAAGGAAGATGAGACCAGGAGGGTGAATCTGCATGCGTGTACATGGGCACAAGTTGAGGTAAGAGGAAGTGAAGCCAAGAAAGGGCGGTGTGGCTTGGGAAATCAGGGAAGAATCAAGGGATCATACAATCCAATGAGGTTGAAGCTTACTTTCTGTTTTGGAATTGGAAGCTTCTCTGTGATCTGTAATAATCCATAGTCTAGAATCCAGAATCTAGATCAAATGAATCTGCCACTCTCCTACTCCCACCTGGGCACACTTGGCAATGTCTGGAGATAATTCTTATTGTTAATTGGGGCAGAGGCAGGATAGTGGCAGGTGGAGTGCCTGGGTACTATTGGGTAGCTAGTAGGTAGAGGCCATGGATGTTGCTCAACACCCTAAAATGAACTCTATAACCCTCACAACAAAGAGCTATCTGGCCCATTGTGCCAGTGGCGTCACTGTTGAGAAAACTTGTTCTAGATTAAAACTAAATGTCTTGTAAGTTATCTAATGAGAACTCTTGGGAAATTTTTAAAGAAAATTAAACTGCTGAAAGTTCTTTTTTACAATCCTATTATACTTTAGCATCAATTTTTATAGCCTCTTGGAAAAAATGGCCCTCCAATTGCTTTTATTCATTAATTTACTCATTATTTCATCTAAAATAAGTTACTGAGTTTTATAATAGGGACCATATTAAGAATTGCCAATATAAAAATCAGGTAGACATAGACAAGCATTAACTCAGAGAACCATAGCTTGGACAGAATTGTGTCCTCCCAAAACTCACATGCGGAAGCCCTAAACCCCCAATGTGACTCTATTTGGAGATAGAGCCCCTAAGGAAGTAATTAAGGTTAAATTAGGTCATAAGGCTGGGGCCCTGATATTATAGGATTAGTATGCTTATAAGAAGAGAGATCAGAGAGCTCGAGCCTGCCAGCCAGGAAGACAGGCCTCCCCATAAACTGATGATGCTGGCACCCTGATCTCCAACTTATAGCCTCCATAACTTTGAGAAAATAAATGTCTGTAGTTTAAGCCACCATAAGGTTGTTATGGTAACCTGAGCAGACTAAGACAAGATTATTCTCCTGTTTTGTCAGTGTTGTTTGTTTGTTTATTCTAAAGCTTGTCCTAAGGAAATGCTAAGAAGCCAGTTTTGCCTTAGGAGACTTCCTATTCCAACCCAACCCCTTTTCTGATTCTCTACTCTTTTCCTCATCTTTGGTGGTAAGGGAAAGAGACTGGACTTTGAAATTAGATGGACCTGATTCTAAATTCTAGCACCTATCCATAGAATTACAAGGTTAGGACTTAAACCCTCTGATCCATAGTTTCCTCATTTATAAAAATGGTGGGGCAAAGGCAATATATGTAACCTAAAAAGTTGTACCCTTGTAATATTCTGAAATTAAAAAAATGAACATAACCACTTTTACTTGCAGGGATGCCATATGACTTAGATGAAAAACCAGGTGAGAATGCCTAATATCGTTATATTGAGAGACATGGAGATCTCTCAATAGGTAATGGTTCTGATCCTCTCTGATCAGAATTGTATTCAAAAGTCGTTTTCAGAAATGATTTGGTTTGCCCTTCCCAATTGTTTCATTAGGGGTTGGCCTAAAGAAGCTGAAGTTCCTCCTCTCTCAAAGAAGCTCTCTCAAATTTTTAATAACTAGAAAATTCCCGTTATCTAACAATACAACTCTAATAACGAATTTCTGACCACATAACAAGAGGAAGAAGCAATGGTATTTTGAGGTGTTATTAGCTGACTAGCAGCTAAAATGAAATAAATATGTAGTTTCTACTAAAAAACAACAACAACAAAAGAAAGCCTGCGTTTGTTTCCAGCATACTAAATCCCTTACGCATTTTTTGTGACATAAAATGGAGGACTGTACCACACCCCTTGTATCTATCATTCCCTACAGCTCACTGCATGCTCACTGCGTGCTGAGCACTGTGCTAAGTGGTTGGCATCTGCTAACTCATCTAACCTCGCAGAAGCCCTTCCTTCACTAGCATGCCTAACTGGATTATGAAATGAGGGGCGTGAGTCTCCATTTGATATTTACATCTGTCCCTTCCTTTGTGCGACAATGAAGCTATGTGACACTGGCTCTTCTCATCCGGATATGCAGAGTTGTAATGACTCCTGGAGGTGCTGGATGGTGTCTGACTTGAAGAATCTGGGCCAGTTTCATTTGGCAAATGATTATCACAAGTTTCAGATTAATTTGGGGGAAGCTTCCTCCAAACCATGTCCAGAATCATCTTATCTTCCTTCTCCTTTGAATATCGACAAAAGAGACAAAGGCTCTTTTCATGGGGAATTTTCCATACTCTGCAGCAGTTTAGAATACAAGTAGTCTCTCTGGTTCACCGTCTGCAACCACATAGAGCCCTGTGATTGAGGGGAGGGGAGCAGGGGTTAGTGCACTCCCCTGACAAGCAGGAAATGTGGCTCCTATTGCTATGTGACCGGGTCAGGACACCTGATCTCCCAATCTGCCCCTCTACTAGAGATTATAAAAAAGACTGAAGAATTGGGTGACAGGTACCCATTAGAGCATGCGTCACTCTTTGCCTTCCAGGCTCCAGCCTCTAAACTTAAACTTTCTCCTGTCAAGCAACACAAATTGGAGGCTAAATGCCAGGCAGGGATCTACCTTGGCCCTTGCTTACACAGTCTGTCACCTTCAGATTCCCCAGACCACAGGAGCCATGGTGGCAGAGACAGCAATGTCTTCACAGACTTTGATGAATTTGTTGTTTATTCTCCAGGTTCACTAATAAAAGCTACATAAGGGCAAGACTCTTGTCTGTCTTTGTCACTGCTGTATCACCACTCCCAGCAACGCGCCAGACACATCATGGGCACTCAGGAAATGATTAGAAGGAGGAAAGGAAGGAAGGAAGGAAGGAAGGAAGGAAGGAAGGAAGGAAGGAAAGAAGGAAGGCAGGCATCCTAGACCCTAAACAATAAGATGGACAACAATGCAGTAGGTTAGAATTGCTCTTGGTATCAAAATCCAACACTAAAGTTGGACGAACATAAATATTACTGAGCTCAGCCTCTTGTTTACTGCAGTTGAGAGGGTTAAGTGGTTTACCACGGTCACAGTAAGTTTGTGGCAGAGGTCTCCTGGCCCTGGGTCCAAGAGTTTTTCCCTTATACTTTGTGGCCTCTCCAGTGAGTGCTTTTGGCCTCTGTGTCAACATTCTCTGTATTTTCAAAAAGCGCAGTGTATTTCAATTAGAGCCATTAAGAAATATATCTATATGATGTATTTATTTAATAGGTTGACAGGATCAGTTTTGGTTCTTTGATAACGGAGCATTTCCTGTTTCTGGTGTGCATACTTGTGGATGTGTGTGTTTTCTTTTATAGGTTAAAGAAGAGAGCAAGATTTAATATCGATAGGGGTTTCCTCCTCAAAGGAGAATGATTTTAAGGGAATTCAAGGACTCGGATGCTCAACAGCGTCCTTTTATTAAAGAAAATGCCTCTACAGTTTCCGAACTGAGACAGTTGTGACATCTAATGAAATGGTCTTGAGATTTCAAATCCTGAAATGTGCTGGTGGGCACACTGACTATTGTGACTTGGACGAAACAATCTCATAATTCCCAAGTTTAGTGTCGTGCCTGTGAATGAGGAAATTAGGCCAATCAAGATTTCTCAGGAGACAGCAAGTGGACAGCTGCCAACTTAGGAATGGCAAGCTGCTGAGACCTGGTGCCAAAACAAGAAGAAAGGTGCTCTGCAGCAGGAGGAAGGCACCTTCAAACATGGAACAAAAGGGGCCATGGCCACCTCTCCACCACCTCCTCTCACCCCTGGGCCAGAACAGAGAGCTGCTATAGGAATGGTTTCCAAAGAGGATATTAGGAGTTTCAAGTTTAAAGTGTTATATTACATTTATACTGTGCTTTTAACTTTTGTAAAGTACCTCTCTTCTATGTTTAAATTAGTGTAACAACCTCCTTCCCGCTACAAGGACTAGAATGCACTGTTTTGTGTCCATTTTTTAGATAACAAAACAGAGAATTCAAGAGTTAGTTGATCTCTAAGTCCAGGGTGAAAAACTATTTCCTGTCCATCAGGACCATAGTCTTACTATTATACTAGAACTTGCTGGGAACTTTTGGGGGAAGAAAAATCACTACGCTAAAAATTTTAAAATAGAAGCAAAAATAATATAAATGAAAAACTGTGTTCTGGTTGCCCACTCTGGGTTACCTACTACTATAAATATGGACAAGTAGAATAAATAAAATCTACAAGTATAAAAGGCTGCCATATTAGAAAGATGAAGCTGCTCTCTTACAAAGCTAAAGAACCAGTATAGCTAACACGTTGTTAATTTTTAGCCGATTTGAGTTACATGTTTTCCGCCTTCCTCAGCAACACTTTGGATGGCAGTTCTAATGTGTGAAGAAATGGACACAAAAATAAAACAGGCCTGTATAAAGCACAGATTTGGAATAATTGGCCCCTGGGTAATTGAGAGCTAACTGTCTTTCTGTGACCTAACTAACTGGTTCCTTCCACCAAGTAATAAACAACTTTCTGGAAGCCACTTTTCCATCACTTGGAAAAACATCTTTCAAGGATCTCTCTAACACAGTTTTCTAGCCCCTGGGATTCAATATTTCAAGAAATACCTTTAAGCTAACTAAACCTCTAGAGATTTTTCTGTTTTCACTCAACTCTTGTTTCAGTTCCAATATTTCTGGGAAAACATTGATTGATTTACTGTGGTAAATTACGAGATGTTTTTAACGTTGGATGTCATATATCTGATTTGTAATCTCTAGGCCTCAGATGTTTTATAGCAGGAGTTAAAAATGTACACTGTAGCCTGGCACAAACAGGCTCACCTGTAAGCCCATAAAACCCTCTGCCAGATGTGTTACTTTTTCTCACACCTTCTGACTCCACTCTCCTGATTTGTCATGAGCCACATCAATAACTTACTGATGCATGATTTCAAACAGCTGATTTCAGACGAGCCCTGAAGCAATCTAAGTGTCACGCTGAACAGTGCAGATGCCAAGGGCTTGACAGAGGCCACTTACACATGATGGCAGGCATCACAGAAGCAGAAAGGTATGTTTGCTGTGTCTGAAGAAAGCAAAAAAAGCCTGAGCTTCAAAGCTTCACAGTGGCCTATTGGGTTGTTTCCCTTTCCAAACTGTAAGATCTGTGTCTTCCTGCCTCACCATAACAGACTTGGGACCTAGCCCTGCCTCAACACATGGGAGGTGCAGAGTACATATGTGTGGAAGGGATGCATAAGAGGATGACCAGATGAGCCATGAGGAGGGAGAAGCACAAGTTCAATGGGAGTTATCAAAATCTACAGCTGAATTTCTCAGCTGCTTTCCTCTTTTCTTTTTAACGTTGTTTATGAATCTTCGTAAATTGTATTGTCATTTTTTATTCAGTTGGGCTGAACTGAACCATCATCAACTTGCCTGTTGATTCTGCCTTTAAAGACAACAGGTCTTATGTTTAAGCTCCACGTGGATCAGATAGTGCCCTTCTGTTCTATGGCCAGAGACCCAAATTAGACCCAATTACATCTGTGTTGATTTCACCTTCTATGTTAGTTTTCTAATGTCTCACAGTCTGTAAAGGAAAAGTACTTTCTAATATCTAATCCCAGTCCTCCCTGTCATAATTTAAACCCATCTCTATTCTGCCCTGGGGAAGGACAAAAGACAACTGTTCACTAACTTTCTTGTCCCATTTTGATTCTTCTCTGGATCAGTTAGCTTTTGCAGTAGAACAAACAAACCACCATTATTAGTCACTTAAACAATCACCACTTTATTTACTTAGCTCATGATTCTGTGTGTTATCTACTTGGATTGGGCTCAGCCAGGCTGTTCTTCTGGACTACCTGGGCTCAGCTGTTCTCTACTGGGTGCACTGACATATTTGGGGGCTCCAGTGGATAACTGGAATAGACAACGGCTGGTACCTGTCTCTGCAAAGTCTCATTCTCGAGGAGGCTAAGCTAGCCTTGTTCATATGGTGGCAGAGGGTAACAGAAGCTATAAAGCCTCTGGAAGCCTAGTTCAAGACTCAATTGTAATTTCTCCTAGGTTCTGTTAGTCAAAGCAAATCACTAGTCCATCCCAGATTTAAAAGGTAAGGAAATAAATTTCCCTTCTTGATGGGAAAATGTTGTGACCATTTTTGCAGTCTACTACACCATTCTAGCTTCCTTCCATTTTTTTCAGTCTCATTCATTCCTCTCATTTCCCCCAAATAAGTCCTTTTTCTATTCATTTTTTGATCCAATCTCCAGGCTCCATCAAAATCCATGCTAGGCTCAAAGTCCACCAAATAATAAAGAAGTAGGTGGTGAGAAAGAAAGTAAAGAATCCTAGGAAACATGGGAACTTAGGGCAGGGTGATTAAATTCATGTCAGAATCTGTGAGCCAGAAAAGAATCTTGAAAATGGTGGTGCTTAAATGATAGGAGTCTTAGATCAGTAGGATTCAAATTATGGTTTGTGGACCAATGGCAGCCTGCAAACTGTTGGCTACTGATTTGATACGAGACAAGAGTAAGAGTTTGGAAACTTTTGTAGCAACCTGGTATTGCTACAAAGTCCAAGCATGTGATTTTGAAAAATTATCAGTCTGTGAGAAATTGGAATTTAATTTTTTTAATAATCCTTCATTATAGATAGTCTGAGAAGCACTGACTAGGTAACAAAGGGTGGAAAGAGTGTCCCAAGCTAAGGAAATAGCATGTGTGTGGTAGGCTGAATAATGAATCCCCCTAAGATACCAAGTCCTAATCTCTGGAACCCATATAAATGTTATCTTATGTGGAAAAAAGGATTTTGCAGAAGTGATTAAGTTAAGAATCTTGAGATAGGGGATTATCCTGGGTTATCTGGGTGGGCACTAAATGCAATCACTCATGTCCTCATAAGAAAGAGGCAGAGGGATATTTGACACTGACAGAAGCAAAGGCAATGTGGCCAGGGAAGCAGAGATTGGGTTAATATGGCCATGAGCTAAGGAATTCCAGCAGCCACCAAAAGTTAGAAGAGACATGGAACCGATTTTTCCCTTCAAGTCTCCAGAGGGAGTGTGAACCTACGTACACCTTGATTTTGGACTTCTGGGATCCAGAACTGTGGGAAAATAAATTTCTGTTGTTTTGAGCCATGAAGTTTGGGGTAATTTGTTACAGCATAGAAAACTAACACAAAGTATGAAAGCAAGGAGGCATGAAGCAGCTTGATATATTCAAGGATATATAAGAAGCTAGAAAATGACTGGAGTAAAATATGCTTGTAGTAGAAAGAAGGAGGCAGGGACTGGGAAAAGCAAGGATCCCAATTTCATCTCAGATTGGAATTGGAATAATTAAAGAGAAAGACTTTAGGAGAAAAAAAATGGCAGACTAGAAGCAGCCTGCCGGCATGCTGCTCTCAAAGAAAGAAGTCAAAATTGTAGGCAGCTGCCTACGTATGGGTTATTCTTCTCTGAAGAAACATTGTGAAATCACCGAGAAGCAACATAGGACACTCACTGTGGTAAAAAAAAAAAAAAAAAAAAAAAATGACAGGGTGATACATTTGAGAAGATCAAAGTACGCACAGGGAAGATATAGGACAATAGAGCAATGGGGTGCCATGCTCACCCTGCAGGCACTGTGCCAGTTGTGAGAGGGTTCCATCCACTGCCACACACCTCTACCTGGTTGGACCAGGAACCTGCCTGGAGTCTGTGCACAGTCATTGCCCCAGACAATAGGCACAGTGGGAATTGGGCAGAAGCTAAAGACATCCTGAACTCTCAGGTCCATGGTGCAAGGTTGGCACCAGGCTGGGGAGGGAGTGGACTAATGGGAGGCTTCCCGGAGCCATACCCTGTGACTGGGAGCCAAGCGCCCCTCCCCTACAGTGCAATGAGATCTGAGCACAGGAATTGACTGACGTGTAGCATTCTCCAAGCTGGGAGGTTGTGGGTGACTGCTTAGGTGGGTACTACAGGGGGTGGGGAGAACTCCATGGTCCCTGGGCCACTGGAACCGACCTCCACCTGTATAATTTGGCATCGCACAGTCCCCAAGCCTGTGGAACAACCTGCCACTTACTTGGCCCTGAATCTATCCTCCAGGCCCTAACTGCCTCCTGTCTGCTCCACCCTGACCCCTCCTTCCAGGTTGGATCAGCCCCACCACCCACAGGGCCCTGCTTCTAACTCTGAGGCCCTATTTAGAAGCCCTGCTTTGGGCTCCTCCCTATTCTCAGCTCTGAGGCTCTGTCTCTATGTCTCCAGAGCTCCTACCAGGCCCAGAACACTATCCCCAAGACTCCAGAACTGCACCTGGGCCCAAAGACCCCAATCGGGAGCTTCCACCACCACAAGACAAAAGAAACTACTCCAGAGTCCAATACTCTGCTAGGGACCCCCAGCCTCAAGCCGCCAAAACACCATGACCTGGTTCAATCAAATGTCCACGGTCTGGGAACCCACAAACACTGCTTAGATAGCCTCACCCAGCTACTATTGTCACCTATGTGGGGAGACCCTGGATAGAGCAATCCCCACAACACCAGTCAGTGAAGGGGGTCTCACTCAACTCCCAACTTGAACATCCTACAACTATCTGGTGAACAAACAAACACTCAGCACAAACAGCATCTAGCACAAGCTTGAACAGCGGCAATCACAGGTGAACAGAACAAATCAGAACAGCTGTATTACAGGCCTCTAGTGCATATGCCCCTCCTCTGCCATATCAACATTCCAGAGTAGGAAGAAAAGTGCACCATCTAGGGACTTCTCCTTCTTCTGATCAAACAGGAGAGCTCCCAGCAAAGGAAAAGTGCCCTGCAAACATATATTAGCCCTGAGTTGAGAAAAGACATTTCAGATAAGAAGAAATCAGTAAAAGAACCCTGGAAACATGAAAAATCAAAACAGATCAACACCCCTGAAGGATCACAATAGAGCTACGGTACTGAACTCCAATTACAAGGAAATTGTCAAAATCACAGAAATGGAATTCAGAATAAGGATAGCAAATAAAATGAATGAAATTGAAGAGAAAGTTGAAAACAAACAAAAAGAAACCAAAAACATTTCAAGAAATTAATGAAAAAGTCACCAAAGAGCTAGACAACATAAGGAAAGATATAATAGAACTTAAAGAAATGAAAAAGTCATTTAGGGGATTCCAAAACACAGTGGAAAGCTTCAGCTAACAGATTAAACCAAGGAGAAGAAAGAATCTCAAAGCTTGAAGACAAGGCTCTTGAGCTAACTCAGTCATTTAAAGAGGCAGAGAAGAGAACAAAAAGGCTGAGCAATCACTTCAAAAGATATGGGACTGTGTGGAATGAAATAACATAAAAATTATAGGTATCCCTGAGGGAGAAGAAGAAAGAGGTAAAAGCATGGAAAATCTATTTGAAGGAATTATAGAGGGAAATGTCCCTGGTATCACCAGAGATCCAGACATCCAGATACAAGATCAAATACTGGGAAGATTCATAGCAAATAGGACATCTCCAAGACACATAGTAATCAACTTGGCCAAAGTCAACATGAAGGAGAAAATTCTACAAGCACCTAGATGTAAGCAACAACTGACCTATAAGGGAAAACCCATCAGGCTGACAGCACGCTTTTCAGTGGAAACCTTACAAGTAAGAAGTGAGTGGGGCCCCATCTTCAATCTTCTTAAACAGAACTGGCAGCCTAGAATATTGTACCCTGCAAAACTAAGTTTCACAATTGATGAAGAAATTAAGTATTTTCCAGACAAGCAAACACTGCAGGAATTTGTCATGACCAGACCTGCCCTGCAGGAAATACTCAGGACTGCAACATATATGAATCAGCACAATAGATACCCACCAGTGTAAAATCACCCAAAATAGCTAAAGCTCACAACTCCTATAAACAATAGCACAACAAGAAAAACAAAGCAATAAGGTACTACCCAATAGGATGAACAGAACGGCATCCCACATATGAATTCTATCTTTTAACATTAATGGTTTAAATGCACCACTCGAAAGACATAGGTTGGCTGAATGGATGAAAAAACACAACCCAAGTATCTGCTGCCTCCACAAGTCATATATAAACCACAAGGACACAAACAGGCTCAAAGTAAAAAGATGGAAAAAAATATTCCATGCAAATGGAAACCAAAAGAGAACAGGTATAGCCATTCTTATATCAGACAAAATTGACTTTAAATCAACAATGGTAAAGAAAGACAAAGATGGTCATTATATAATGTTAAAGGGCAGAATTCAACAAGAAGACATAGCAATCTTAAATATATATGCACCTAACACAGGTGCTCCCAGCTACAAATTCTACCAAAAGAAAAACAAAAACAAAAACAAACAAACAAACAAAACACAAATTCTACTGGAGCTAAACAAGGAAATAAACAACAGCATCATAATTGCTAGGGACTTAAACACACCAGCAAACAAAAGTCAATACATCAAAAAATAATCCACCCTGACCAAACAGGCTTCATCTCAGGGATGCAAGGATGGTTCAACATACGTAAAAAAATAAATGTGATTCAACCACATAAACAGAAGTAAAAACAAAGACCATCTGATCATTTCAGTAGATGCAGAAAAAGCATTCAACAAAACCTAGTACCCATTCATGATAAAAACCCTTAAACTAGGCAGAGAAGGAACATATCTCAAAATTATAAAAGCCGTATATGACAAACCCACAGCCAAAACAATACTGAACAAGGAAAAGTTAAAAGCATTCCCACTAAGAACTGGAACAAGACAAGAATGCCCACTGTCACCACTCCTATTCAATATAGTGCTGGAAGTCCTAGCCAGAGCAATCAGGCAACAGAAAGAAATAAAGGGTATCAAAATTAAGAAAGAATAGGTCAAACTATAGTTTTTTGCTGATGATATGATCTTGTATCTAGAAAATGCGGAAGACCTCACCAAAAGACTCCTGGAATTGATAAATAAATTCAGCAAAGTCTCAGGATATAAAACCAATGTACACAAATCAGTAAAAGTTCTATAATATATACCAATAACAGTCAAGTTGAGAGTCAAATCAAAGACTCAATACCATTCACAATAGCTACAAAGGAAATAAAATACCTAGAAATATACTTAACCAAGAAGGTGAAAGGTCTCTACAAGGAGAATTACAAAACACTGAGGAAAGAAATTGCAGATGACACAAACAAATGGAGAAACATTATGCTCATGGATCAGTAGAATCAAAATTGTTAAAATGTCCATACTACCCAAGTGATTTATAGATTCAGTATAATCCCCATCAAAATACCAATGGCATATTTCACAGATCTAAAAAAAAAGAAATTCTACACTTCATTTGGAATCAGAAAAGAGCCTGAGTAGACAAAGCAATCATAAGCAAAAAGAACAAACCTGGAGGCATCACACTACCAGACTTCAAACTATACAACAAGGCTATAGTAACCAAAACAGCATGGTATTGGTACAAAAATAGAGAAATAGACCAATGGAAGGTAATAGAGAATACAGATATAAAACCATCCACCTAAAATCAACTGATCTTTGCCAAAGCAAACAACAATGCACACTGAGGAAAAGAAGCTGTATTCAATACATGGTGCTGGGAAAATTGGATAGCCACATGCAAAAGACTGAAACAGGATCCCTATCTCTCACCACTCACAAAAATTAATTCAAGATGGATAAAAGACTTAAATGTAAGTCATGAAACCATAAGAATTCTAGAAGGAAATGTAGGAAAAACTCTTTTAGAAATTGGTCTAGGCAAAAGATTTATGACTAAGACCTCAATGGCAATCACAGCAGCAATAAAAATAAATAAATGGGACTTGATTAAATTAAAAAGCTTTTGTACAGCTAAGGAAATAATCAATAGAGCAAATAGATAAGCTACAGAATGGAAAAAAATATTCACAATCTACATATCCAACAAAAGGCTAATATCTACAATCCATAAAAACTCAAATAAATCAGCAAGAAAAAAGCTAACAACCTCACTAAAAAGAGGACAAAGGACATAAACAGAAGTTCTTCAAAAGAAGATAAATAAATAGCCAACAAACATATTCAAAAATGCTCAACAAAACTAATCATCAGGGAAATGCAAATTAAAACCACAATGAGATATCACCTTACTCCTGTTAGAATGGCTTTTATTAAAAAGTCTAAAACCAATAGATGTTGGCATGGATGCAGAGAAAAAGGAACACTTATACACTGTTGCTGAGATGGCAAATTAGTACAACCTTTATGGAAAGTGGCATGGAAATTTCTGAAAGAACTAAAAGTAGACCTACCATTTGATATAGCAATTCCACTATTGGGTATCTACACAAAGGAAAAGAAGTCATTTTACCAGAAAGAAACCAGTACTGAAATGTTTATTGCAGCACAATTCACAATTGCAAAGATGTAGAATCAACTCAAGTGCCCATCAGTTCATGAGTGGATTAATAAAATGTGATATATATATATATATATTATATATATATGCCATAGAGTACTATTCAGCCACAAAATGGATGAATTAATGCCTTTTGCAACAATTTGGAAGGAACTGGAGACCATTATCCTGAACAAAGTATCTCAAGAATGGAAAAACAAATACCACATGTACTCTCTAATAAATTGGAACTAACCAATGGGCACACAAGTTCACAGAGGAAAGTAAAAGTCATTGGAAATCAATCAGGGGGGAGGGGGGAGAAAGGGATGAGCAAAAACCCACTTAACTGGTACAATTAACAGATACAATGGACACTATTTGGGTGATGGGCAGATTTATAGTCCCATGTATCAAAAACATTTGTAACCTCATAATATTTTGAAATAAAAAATACTAATAAATAAATAAAGAGAAAGACTTCGGAAACCATTCACTTCTCAATGGCAAAGTGTGGCTGTATGTTATATGGACCAAAGCACACAGGAATATTGTTCTCTGAACTCATTATAGGAAAAAAGAGTATACCTTGTGTGCATCTATAAATTCAAAGTAAGTAAAATGGCTTATATCAAAAAGACAGGCAATAACAGATGCTGGAAAGATGTGAAGAAAGGGGAACCCTCGTACACTACTGGTGGGAATGTAAATTAGTACAGCCAGTATGGAGAATGGTATAGAGGTTCCTCAAAAAAACAAAAATAGAATTTCCACATGATTCAGCAATTCCACTGCTGGGTATGTATCCAAAAGAAAGAAAATCGATGTATCAAAGAGAAATCTGCATGTCCATGTTTACGCCAGCACTATTCACAATACCCAAAATATGGAATCAACCTAAGTGCCCATCAGCAGATGAATGGATAAAGAAAATGTGCTATATGCACACAATGAAATATTATTCAGCCATTAATAAGAATGAAATCCCATCATTTGCAACGACATGGATGGAACTGAAGGCCACTATATTAAGTGAAATAAGTCAAGCACAACAATAACAAAAAAGATGACAATGGCATTGGTAGGGACTTCCCATGAAAGCATTTTATCCTTTTAACCTCTCCCAGTGCCTCAGTTGATTCAAAGCTACCCTTTCAGCTACTCTGAATCAGACCAATGCATTAGTATAAGAGTCTTAAATTATCTCCTTCCCTCATTCGTTAGCTCTACCAATGAAGTTTTCTTTGCTGTGCATAAGAAGATTTAGGTAGATGAAAGAATAAGGAATGGATTTGAGAGATGTTGTGCTGGTAGATTCAGCAGGACTTGAATAAAGACAGAACATGGTAGATTAAAAATGTCTTCAAATTCTTTGCTACTTCTTCCATTGAGACACTCCTTCCTCTTGCCTTGAATCTCAGTGACTCACTATCTTAGTGACTTGCTTGATCAACGTGACAAAAGTGATAATCTGAGACTTGAAGCTAGGTCATAAGAAGCCTTACAACTTCCTCCTGTGCCTGCTGAAACTTTCCTCCTTGTTACTCAGCTCCCATGCTGAGAAGAAGCCCAAGAAGCCCTGTGAAGAGGTCCCCATGGAGAGGAACAGAGACAGCCCAGATAAGCCTCCAGCCAACAGCCAGCACTGTCTTGCCAGATGCAGCTGAACCATCTTGAGCCATACCAGCTGACATCATATAGAGAAGAGAAAAGCTGTCCCTGCTGGGCCCTACCCAGACTGTAGAATTGTCAGCAATTAATAAAATATGAATAAATGACAGTTGTTTTAAGCTAAAAAAAAAAGCCAATCACAGGAAGACAAATATGGCATGTTCTCATTCACATGAAAGAGCTTTAAAAAAGTGGATCTCATGAAAATAGAGACTAGACTGGCAGTTACCAGAGGATGGGGAAAGGGAGGGGGCGGGAGAGAGGAAAAGGGAAAAAAAGAATAAAATGTGTCTATTACCATTACTCTATACACTTCAAAATGGTAAAGATGGTTAATTACATATGTATATTTGACCTCAATAAGAATTATTTTTAAAATTCGAAATAAGTGTGGTAACTGATGTGTACCCTACGTTCAGCTTTCTAAGGAGAGAAGAACTAGCCAAATCTGGTGATAAAAGTGAGGAATTTATATTATTTACCTGGTTCATAAAGAGTGGATGCTATAACAAATTGTAGAGCTAGTAAAAATAAATCTCCCAATTTGTCTAGACTGAAACACGCTCACACACACTCATACACATTGTAAAACCAGCCGACCACACTAACCCCAAAGGAAAAGGGGAAACCATTAAGGAAAGAGTGGGGAAACAGTAAGGACTGGCAATTGCTAGTGACATGTTTACTAAATATGCTCGAAACATTAAACATAACATTGGGAAGCAGAGGAGTCAAATGGTTGGAGAAGCCACTGATTACAATTCCAATTTGATCTCTGATCTGCTTTCTCGGCACTGGGTTCACAACCAGAGCTCAGCCAAATGAATCTGCGTCTGTGGCGTCTCCAGGCAGCTCCCAACTTGGCATTTCTGACGCAGTAGAGCCAGCCAGGAAACCCCTCTTCAGAGGAGACCCATTGGCCAGACTCACTCTAGCAACATCCAGACATCATAGTTAATTACAAACACACAGGACCAACCTGACAGCCGGCTCTGCAAGTAGCAGACACCAGCCTTCCCCAGGGAACTGGCATGGCTCCAGTGAGTACTCCCAGTGACAAGAACCCTTTTAAGCAAGACGCTCCAAGGGCTCACCCGATGGTGACGGGTTTTGTGTTTCCATGTAAAGACATTCTTCTATCAGCCCCAGCCTCCCACCCCAACCCCCAGAGAAATACCAGATTTCTATTCAGAGAAAGTGAATAGAAATCCCTGGCAATAAGAATATATTCAACATTTTAGAAATGCAAATAAATTCCTAATCACATCTCTGCTTCCCACCCACCTGGCACTAACCTCTTTTTTGATTGTAGCCTAGGAAAAATCTTTGAAAGGAAATTGGTAAAACCCTTGACCTATGAGTCAGGTGTGTGGGAGGAAACAGTCTGACGCAGAAACCTATGATGTCTGCCCCTTTTCTGACATTTTCCAACAAGAAGTTATTCAGCAGGAAGACTGGAAATTTGGCCATAAAATGCTAAGATCCAGGCAATGAATTAGGCAAATGCTTTTATGGAGAATCCATTTGTACTTGACATTAATTTAGGCTGTCTGCTAGAAGGCCAGACTTGTTGGGAAAGTTGGGGCCAGCAGGACAAAGTGCCGTGCAACCAGATCCTGACTGCCTGAAGCACCTTGAGAAACACACCCTGCTTCACGCCCCTGCATAGGTGCGATCCTGGCACTTGTATTATACTTGTCAAGAGAGTCAGATAAATGGCTGGATTAATCACTTTACTCCAGTGGTCTACCAGTAAGTGATGCATCAACAGCCATGACTTGGCCAAAGTCATTTAACTGAGCCAGAATATGAAGCCAACATTCTATATGGAGTCTTTACGTCCCTAACACAATTCTATTGTGCCGTTTCCCACCATAATATGGCTCTTGGCTCTTAGGAAGTTTATTAAAGCTTATTTTTTTTATTCCCACTCTAGCCCATCTGCTCTGCATCCCTTTGGCAACTTATTGGGCTGTATTCAACTAGGTAAGGTCTTTATGCATTAATCTTGGTTAGACAGTAGAGAACTTTTGTAAATCTTTCTTCCTCAGATGGAATTATAATGTGGACTTCTAGCTTACTTTTTTTCTGATGAGGAAATGTGTATTTCTGCATAAAAGAAAGATTCTTTATCCAGAAACCACGGCAGCATTGCCTTCCAGTAATCCTTGGTGTACTTTACTTGGAAAGACTCCTCAAGTAACATTTTCCCATTTGTATTCCATTGTCCTTTTACACACCGCCCCTTTGAGCCTTAGATTCTTAGACTGTGTGCACATCTGTCACATAGGATCCTTCCTCTTAAGCATTCCAAAGATCTGTGGCAGCATACCAAGTCCTCCTTCCCCATTCTACACTAGTCCAGGAAGAAATCTGTGTCCAGAAAGAAAATAGCTCTAATAGAATGACCTTTACTGAGGCTTGACATCTACTACCTTGTAAGCTTCTTAGACACTCAGCCTAATCCACCTGGAGGCTTTGCTGCCTGATGGAAGGTGATAAAAAAAAAAAGTTGTTAGGTTGTAAGCCCTGTCTAAGATTCAAAGCATGTAGGCTGCGTGAGATTCTGAGGCTTAGGGCAGAAAGAAGAGGAAATATTTCTTAGCTCAGGTGCAATTCTCAAGATGCTTATTAGGATGAACTCTGGTCTAAGAACAACTTTATTGGTATGAAAGTCAAGGCAAGCCTTCCTAATAGGAAGGAGGCTCTCAGCATCCTAACATTTCAGAGGCGCTAACGTAATGGTGATCATAAAACTTGACAAAAACCGACAAGAACTGAGAAGCTCAACTCTAGAAATTTATAATCCACGGAGGATCAACAGTTTGTATTCTGGATATCTTAAAGGTGAATGCTCTAAAACACCCATCCGCCAGTGGTGATGAAAACCTGGACACCCATGGTTATAAATAATCTAGTCTGTTTTTTACAGCAACTGAGGCGAAGGCCTACATTCCAAACTGAACTGGCTTTTTGATTTATACCCTTGGCCAAGAGAAGAAAGCTCATAGATGGAGCTTCTGAGAATAATAGAGGCATGTCTCTGAGGAAAGAGGGAGACTTGGAGATAAGTTACTAAAAAACTGCTTCCCTGAGTAATAGGATAATCATGTCTCAGAATCGCAAAGTGAAATGAAAATATGCACTATATTGGAAGAACTAAAAAAGGTAACAATGTTATTGCATTATGAAATAATTTTTCCCCTAAATCAAGAAGTAGGATTCCTAGTGCTCCACAAACTTACTGCAAAGGGGGAATTATTTATAGTCTATATTGAAAAGAAATTCATTCCATTTTAATAAATTTTTGATGTTGAAGAATCTGGTGTGCTGGAAAGACATTTGTCAATTGATAAATTGTTTACATTTTCCTCATATATTCTTGATTAGATTATGGACACACAGAACTATATCACAGTTGATCAGGTGATATATATATATATAGATAGATAGATACACACACATCCTGATATACTGTTAGCAGGTATGAGACAAACAGTTCTCACCATCACTGACATCAGCAGTTCTGTGTCCTTTGAAATATATACACCTTTGAATATTAGAAGTTCTGAAAGAACCTGCCCTTCAGGAAAAGGAGTAGGTGATATTCATTCTCACAATAATTATAAAATATCCATCAATATTCACAACATATAGGGGATTACTTTGGCCTCATTTCATAGAAATATAAAACGTGAGCTTGGGAAGACTCGGTGACTTGTACAGGGCCACACAGCTAGTATAGGTCAGAATTGGTATTCTTTATTCTTAATCCTGTGCTCTCGCTAGTACAATGTGCTGCCTTTAGTCTGAGCCCTAAAAGGACCGCATTTCAGAAAAGCTAATATCTGTAAATGTCATTATGAGTAAGTGATTTATTTTATTCAATTTCCATTCTTCCTGAAAGAGACGTCGATATCTGCCATGAGCTAAAACAGTGGTCGTTCTACCCACCTAGCAAGAACGTGACTCCCCTGAGTTGCTAAGTTTAGGCATATCTGATAAAGTAGAAGGATGTAAAGTTATAAATGATTTTATATCTCCCAGTTGAGATAATGCTACTGAGAACCACCTGGAATTGAATAAGTTGAACATGTACAGTTTTGATTAATTTCAAAAGAGAAAGAAGTATAGTATTTTTTCCTGAATCAAAAACAATAAAGTCAATTTCAGCAAAATGAAGATCTTAATCTAAGATATATTCAGTTTTATATTTGTCTGATGAATTTTGATAATAAACACACAGAATCATTTGAGACATCTTTGCATGTAAATGGTACTTTGTACTAGAAAGATTTAGAGACAAAACACCTAAACAAACACAACTATTTAAAACATACAAATGCGTGTAATGTCCATCATAATAGTTTTGGTTAACATTCTTCCAGGTGTATCACGTGCCAGGCCTTGTGCTACATGGGCGTTATCTCATTTCATCCTCACAACAACCCTATCGGAAAAAACCAGCATGCTCTCCAGTTACAGATAAAGACACCGAGGTTTCATAAAGTTGCATGGCTTGGAGACGCCTGAGGCAGGAAGGAGCAGTGCTGCTGGGGACTGATGGACAGATGAGAGATGACAGATGGACAGATGACAGAGCCCTATGTGATATCACCCCAGTTACTGCCTCCTCTTTTTATTGTACCTAGTATTCTAGCCATATGCACCAATTTGAGAAGGAAAATAAGTTGAGCTTTGTTTCTTTAAAGTTGCTTTTTAAACAACTGGCTAACAATGAATTACTTAACTAATATCTGCTCTGAAAACCACCAGCATGACCCTTCCCTGTGATCTGCAGGGCTAACCCCAACATGGCGCATGGGAAATCACCTCTCCTCCTTCCCCACAGCCCTCATCTCCTCGGCCCTACTCTACTTACCTCATCCCAGAAGCAGACCAAAGAAAGGCCAGAGTGCAGCCCGAGGTGTCAGACAATGAAGGTGGAGTGGGCCCAGCAGCAAGAGAGGAGGACAAAACAAGGGGCAGAAAAGATACCAGACATCTCCAGACCTGTCCCATCACCAGCACCACCAGACCCACCTTGCCGCCCTTCCGCGAACGAGCTTTCTCAACTCTCCTCACTCTCATTGGGTCCCACATGCGTGCATTTTGTCTAAATGCAGGTGACATTTACCTCCATCCACCCCTTCTTTAAATCATTCATTCATGTTTATATTTGATTTTTTGCCACCATGCTGGGTGCTGGGGACACAAAAATGATCGAGATGCCATTGCCTGTTGTCCAGGACTTTGCAGCCCAGGGAGAGTGTGACAAATGACCAGAGAGGATCCAATGTGCAGAGGTAATGATGAAGGGGGTCAGCAGAGGAAACTCTGGGAATGCAGAGAAGAGGTAGCAACCTAGCCTGGATAGGGTGCGCTGGTCAGAGAAGACCAAGGGAATCGAGAGCTGTGTGGGGTCTGAGGAGTGAGTGCATTAAGTGCAGGAAAGGAGTTGAGTGGGAGGGCTGTGTTCTGGGCAGAGTGGACCTCATGACCCAACAAGGGCCTGGTGTATCTAGTGACTCACCGTCTGTAGTCTAAGTGAAAGGTCTCTAGAGAGGCAGGTATTTTAATCCCTAAAACCTATAGAGAAAAAAGACATTGAAGGGGAGAGCCTTCATGCTAACTCTCCCCTTTCCACCCTGTATTTACTCAAGTCGCTCCATCAGCTTCACCCCCATTCTTTTCCTATCATGGTCGTCCTCCTCCCTCTCCCCATTCTTCTCTCATAGCATGTACCCCCGAGCTCTACTCAAAACCAGAAGACCCTCCCTTCATTTTTTTGAACCCACAATGCTCACACATGCTTTGCCCTCTTAGTCTTTCTGCTAAGAACAGACTGACCTTGAGGTAAGTAGATAGCTTATAGCCTAACCCAGGACAAATGCAAGTGGCAGGTCTTCTTTCTCAAGCAACACAATTATTTTTAAAAAAGTCCTTCCACCTCACATTGAAGCTTTTAAAAATATTTTATAGTACTCTTTTCTTTATTCCAAATACTAAAGTGCATATTCCCATTAAAAATGAGAGTTGCTCAATAGATAGGATCCTAGAAATCATCTAGGAATGATAAAAAAGTTTCATTGCACATGCCAACTGTAAGTGACTTGCAGTGGTTCCCTGCAGACTGTTGCAAAGGACTATGAGGCTGCACCAACACTCGGTGGGAATGCTGTGCCTAGGACATCAACGTCGCTTAGGGAGACGGGGGAAGGAGAAGTGGCTCATGCCTATTGTCCTTGACCTAGTCCAGTGATATCAAACTACAGCCTTTGGGCCACATCTGGCCACACCCATTCAACTGTGTATTTTCTATGGCTGCTTTCCTGCTACAGCAACAGAGTCGAGTATTACAGCACCACAAAACCTAAAATATTTACTCTCTGGCTCTTTACAGAAAAAGTTTGCCAACCTCTGATTCCAGTCCAACTCTCTCATCTTACAAATAATAGAATTAAATATATCTTTCTGTTTTTCCTTTCAACTTAAACCTTAGATTCTGATTAGCTAACCAAATCAAAGTACTAATCACTTCTTACTAGAGTGAATACAAATTGGAAACACAATTTGTTACACGAAAGAACTACCATAAGTGGAATTAAACATGATCCAGACACCCTAACCATATGTCAACTGTGTTCATGTCTTAGAGATAATATTTCAGAATTCTGATCTAGATCTTACCTATCAAGTGATTTTGTTTAGTTTAAAAAAATGAAATAGTATGATTTTGACAGAAATAATAAAATGTATGTTTCACAGTTGTAAATTGTTTTTCTTTGGTACACACTTCTGTGGTACCATTGAAAGGAATAATAATATTGTCATATTTATGGTTTCACTATGGGTTGTTGCCATCCTTGTAATTTCAATATGTGACTAAGAAGGAATCCTGCAAGCAACTAACTTTATGTATACTTATTTTGTGCCTTGACAAACTGGAAGTCATCTAACAGGCTTGATTATTTCTGAATACTCCAAAATCTTTAACTAGTATTACAAACACACTTTGAACACAGTTGGGGTAATCATGTGTGGTCTAAGGCTGTGCTGTCATGGTAGCCACTGGCCACATGGGGCTTCTGAGCACTAACATGTGTCTGGTCCAAATTGAGGTGTGTTGTACATACTGGATTTCTAAGACATAGTATGAAAAAAAATGAATGTGAAATATATTATTAGTTTTTTTGGACGATTACATGTTGAAATGGTATTTTAGATATATTTGGTTAAATGAAATGTACTATTAAAATTATTTTCACTATTTCTTCTTAGTTTTTTTGATATAACAACTGGAATATTTAAATTTATCTCTACAGCTCATGTTATATTTCTCTTAGATGTGCTTCTAGTGGAGAAAATAAAAAAAGCTTAGTGAAGGCAAGCTCAGTGAGATAGGAAAATTGATACACACTTGTAGAAAATGTACTATCATCCCATCGTTTGGCTGATGGTATTCAACTGACACCATATCCCTAATAACTATGAGCAATGTTCAAGGAAAGGAAGAGCCCAATAAGGCAACATCTGCCTGTTAAACATGATGAGAAAACTGAGGTCATGTCTCATGACTAAAGGCCTCATCACCTACTTCTCTTCCTTTTAAAAGTCCTAAAATAGTCTGAAAAAAAATGGCAAATAATCCCTCCCCAACCCCATATACTCACCTCTCCAGAAAAGGATGGCCTGAAAAATGTCTGTTGATCTAGCAAGAATAACAAGAAGTTATAAAATCAGTTGAGAATAGTTGAGCTAGCTGAGAATTTACATGTAACATCTCATGACATTGTTTGATCTCTTTTATCTCAGCAAGGATGAAAAGGCCAGCAACGAGGACACATGACAAATACCCATTGAGCGCTGCAGAGCCTCTGTGCAGCTGCCTGAGGTAGAGCATCTTGTTTGCGTCAACACCCCATGCCAGGAAGCCAAGGGGGAGGCCTTGGTCCCTGAGGCATGAAGTCCTCACGCCAATAGCCCGTCCAGGTCTAGCCACCTCTATCCAGATGTAGTCCTGAGCATAACTACTTTGGATATCAGTTGTCTTTTCTGTGAAATTGTCGTTAAACCATGAGTAATTTGGCACTATTTTCTGCTTGATGCGTCCTCTCTGA
Source organism: Cheirogaleus medius (assembly GCA_008086735.1). Classification (NCBI taxonomy): domain Eukaryota; kingdom Metazoa; phylum Chordata; class Mammalia; order Primates; family Cheirogaleidae; genus Cheirogaleus; species Cheirogaleus medius. The sequence goes on along the minus strand of VBSM01002608.1, from coordinate 122,204,214 downwards.
AAATGAGCAGACTCAGGCTTGTGAAAATGGAAATTGATTTACTTTCTATTCTTCTTGAGCTCATCTATTTAAGGTCTACTTCTTCTGGGATGTGCCAAGAGACTCACTGCTTTCAAGTGGTGGAAATTTCTTTTAAAAAAAAACAACAGAGGGAGACTTGGAATGAGAATGCACTGGGCTAATTGGTTTGCCATCCAGCTCTGCATCTCTCACTAAGCAGGGGGAATCCAGCCACGGTCTTCTTGGCTAGGCAGTGGCGGCCTTGGGAGTCACTTAGGGAGTTATCTTCTGCCTTCCCCAGCTGGATCCACTCCATTCTATATATCTTGCTTATTTAAGGTATAGTATACATTTAAAAATAGTATTTCTATAAAACTTATCAAGCAGAAATGGCATGATCAGAGGCTAAATTGTAAGAGTGATCATTCCAAGGTGAATTGCAGAGCTTTGGCCCAGTCTTTGGGAAATGTGATTAATATTGCTGCCAGTGCCTTCTGGTGAGCCAGCACCACAAACTAACCATTGGATTTCATAATAAAGTGCCGTTGTGATCACCAAAGCAACACTATCCGCTGAGGTGCTGGATTAGAATCCAGGCGAGTCCACAGCGCAGTCTTTACACATCATCAACTTCCACACAGGACATAAATTGCACTAATATAGTAATACACTGAAATCTCAGACCAACTGTTTGTCATCGGATTAGAATGTGATGACACAAAATAAAGATGTGAGACAGAATCTGCGCTGAGGTCTAAATTCACATTGGAAGTCTGGAAAGAAAAGACTGTTTATAAAATTATATCCCAGGAACTGCTGCCAAAGTCAGCCTTCGGTGCAGCTGTAAGTGGGATGGAATCCACCTCCCTGACATCAGACCTGCCCACTGGAATACTGCTCCCCTGACTGGGCTTCCCTGAATGGAAACTCCCTGTCACACTACAAGGTGGGTGCTGTCACCCTGGCACCGTTGGCCTGATTGCATCTTTGTAATGGGTTGGTTATTTGCTCTCTTCCACCCAGCAAAGAGGAGGCTATCAGAGCACTCGTGGTTTGAGCATTCGTATTTGTCATCCTCGGGTTTTAGTTTCGCTCATGCTGTCAGAATCCATGTGTCCTACCCTCTAGGCCCTTCAGCTGTGAGGACGAGGCACCTATTCTTTTTCTTTCCTCCTGTTTTTCATTCTTCTTCAGTTCCCTTCTTCTCCTCCATCTTCTGTTCCCAAGAAATTTTGAACTTCCTTGGTACAGATTCTGCTTCCAGGGACAGTGTGCATTATCTACAAAACCCAAAGATGTATTTTAATTTTTCTATTATTGATAAAAATTGGGGCCACATGTAAAGATGTCACGGAATAGATGTTTATGTAGAAGGTTTGTCTGGGCTACAGATGTGAAGTGACTTGCCCAGAGTTACCTCCCAAGTGACAGAGCCCATGTGACTAAAACCCAATTTCTAAATTCTGACTCTTTGTTTATAATTTATTTTCTTTTATTTTTAGTTTTACATTGCTAAGTATATTGCCAAGTGATATATAATTTAGTTTTACATGGCGGTATGTAAGTGTAATGATTCCACATGTTACTGGCATTTCTTTAAAACCACTTTGAGGTATGAAGGACATACAAAAAGCTGTACATATTTAAAGTATACAATTTGATGAGTTTGGAGATATGTATACACACATGAAACCATCACCACAATCAATGCCATATACACATCCATCCCCTCCAAAAATTTCCCCCACCCTCTTTATTTATTATTATTATTATTATCATATAAACACTTAATGTAAACTACTTTCTTAGCAAATTTTTAAGCATGTCATACAGTATTATTAATTATAGGCACTATACTGTACAGTAGATCTCTAGAACTTATTCATCTTGTATAACTGAAAATTTGTACCGCTGAATCAATACCTCTCTGTTTCTCCCTCCCCACAGGCCTTGGTAACCACCGTTCTACTCTCTGCTTCTGTAAACTTGACTATTTTTTATTTCTCATATAATTGAGATTGTACAGTATTTGTCCTTCTGTGTCTAGTTTATTTCACTTAGCATAACATCCTCCAGGTTCATCCATGTTGTTGCCAATAGCAGTATCTCCTTTTTGGAGGCTGAATAATATTCCATTGTATGTATAATATACACCACATTTTCTTTATCCTTTCATCCATTGATGGACATTTAGCTTGTTTCACGTCTTGGCTGTTGTGAATAATGCAGAAATGAACATGGGAATGCAGATATCCTTTCAAGATCTTGATTTCAATTTTTTTGGCTATATACCCAGAAGTGGGATTGCTGGATCATATCATAGCCTTAATTTTTAATTTTTGTTAGGAACTCCCATACTGTTTTTCATAGTGGCTATACTAATTTACATTTCTAACAACAGTACACAAGGGTTCCCCTTTCTCCACATCCTCGCCAACACTTGTCTTTCTGTCTTTTTGCTAATAGCCATCCTAACTGATGTGAGGTAATATCTCACTGTGACTTTGATTTGCATTTCTCTGATAATTAGTGATGTTGAATACCTTTTCATATACCTATTGGACATTTGTACATCTTTTGTGGAGAAATGTCTATCCATTATTTTAATTGGGTTATGTGGTTTTTTGCTAATGAGTTATAGGATTCCCTTACATACTTTAGCTATTAACCCTTTACCATATTTGTGGTTTGTACATATTTTTATCCCAATCTTTAGGTTGAATTTTCATTTTGTTGATTGTTTCCTTTGCTGTGCAGAAGCTTTTTAGTTTGATGTAGTCCCACCTGTCTATTTTTGCTTTTGTTATCTGTGCTTTTGGTGTCATATATGAAAAATCATTGCCAAGGCTGATGTCAATAAGGTTTTTCCCTTTTTTCTTCTGACAGTTTTATGCTTTCAGGTCTTATGGTTAAGTCTTTAATCCATTTTGAGTTGTTGCATGTATGTGTGTATTGTGTAAGATGAGAGTCCAGTTTTATTCTTTTGCATGTGGATGTCCAGTTTGCCCAACTTCGTTTTTTGAAAAGACTATCCTTTCCCCAGTGTATATTTTTGGCACCCTTGTCGAAGATCAGTTTACCATATGTGTGTGGATTTGTTTCTGGGCCCTTCTCACTCTTAATCTAAAATTCTACCTCCAATACATCATTTAGATGGTAGAGTCTGGTACTTGGTTACAATAAAAAACAATCCTTAGATTCAGGGAAGTGAATTAGAATTGCCTAGTTTCAACTACATTTTTAGAAGTCAGTGAATGTACCTTTTTCATACTATGTAAACTCTTAACTGCTACAGTCAATAAGCAGCTGATAACTATGGATTGGCTTAATAATATTTATTCATAATCATTTCTTGAGCAGCTGCTATGTGCCAGGCTCTCTGCTACTTTATGAAACATTAATTAATACAGTATGCTTTGTATTGGAGCATCACCCCAGAGGCTTTAAAATGAACCAATCATTTCAGCTGCTGAAAGATGATTAGAAGTTGATAATTTGTTTTTATAATTAATTCTTGGTTTTCAAGCTCAGTGAAAAGACAGACATAATGAACCTTAGATGTTCCATCATTTATTCCAAAGATGGGGTATCAAGCTGGGGCTCCTTTACGATATCAGTGTTAAAATGGAGTAGCAAAACCTGAGACAGGAAGAAAGCCATGAAAGATGCTAAAATGATATGATCAAATCAACCAGGTTACAAAGTACAAGTGTTCATGGATCAGGAGATACTGACTCTGAACGGGCATGTGAGTCTGCAGGTCAATTTGAGATTAAGGACAGCAGGGATTCTCAAGGAGGCAAGGCCAACACAGGCAGTTCACTCAACATTACAGCAACAATATTCAGCCATATGGCCTTTTTTAAAAACTCTCCAATCAAGTAGTACTTACTGGTTTCAAAGACATTGCATCATGAATCTAATGACTAAATTTTCAGGTGTTTGTTTTGAAGGATGTTCTCAAGGAAAGGAAAAGTTCTGTTGTATAAGTAATTATAATAAAAATTACCATGGTGATCTTTACTTTTATTTCATTCCTGGGAATTAATCCTGGCTCAAGACTTTCTTCAAGATGCTATTGCCCTATTTAATTCTTCTTTTCTTCCCATGTTTAGATGTTCTTCTGCTATAACAAATATCCATGACTTTTGGATTTGGAAAATCCAAAACTGTTCTCACGTGCCTGTGCTTATAACATGTGTCTTTATAGAACTTCTCTTTATACAAACAGCTATCCCTCATGTCACATTTTTTTGTCTCAGTTCATTCCAAAATAATTACACAGAGATCTAAAGAGTTACAATTACAGTGCCTGTCTCCTTAAAGGCAGAAGAGATAGGACAATTTTTGTTCTGATGTCCTAATAGATTATTTTACTTAAAGTCTTTAGCTAAACTGATTACTGTTGATGATCAAATTATATAATTCACAAGAAAATAATTATCTATATGTACTGTGTCTATCTGACACCCTGAGAAGCCGATCAGTAATCTGGTTAGTTTAATCAATGTATATAATTTACAACCCTTTAACCATGCTCAGTATTATACCATGGAATAAATAGTCTAATTTTGGAATTTATTTTTCAAAGATGCCTTCTTTGAGAAAGATGGGACTAAGAATTATAGAAATCATGTGACAATTTCTCTTTGGCCAATGACACAGATTCTCTCAACGACTCCCTCCCTATCCCAAAATGTACTGAAAAACTGTTGTGTCATACACAGTAGGGGGAAGGCATAACCAGAGATGGCAAAGGTACTCAAACAGGGATTTGAAGGGAACAGTGTTGCTTCTAAAACCAAAACATTTCCACATCTGAGTTACAGGAAAACAGCTGCATACCTGGCTCCCTTGTACTGTGCCTCCATTATCTCACACTCATTGTTTTGGTTATTCATTGCTGTATAACAAACAACCCCCAAATGCAATGGCTTTAAACTACCATTTATTTTTCACAATTCTGTGGACCAGAAATTTAGGCAGTGCTCAGTAGGGCTGTTCTTCTGTTCTGTATGGCATCAGCTAGGGTTTGAATGTCCAGGATGGCTTCCATGTGGCTGCATCCAGCTGGCTGCTGAAATGGCCAAAAGATCCAGGAATGCATCGCTTACATGTCTGACACCTCAGTGTACCTCCATGTAGCCTCTCTTTCTCCATGCAGCTAGTCTGGGCTTCCTCACAGCATAGTGGACTGACACCTTACACGGTGGCTAGGTTTCACAAGGAGTACAAGCAGAAAGTGTAGCTGTCTTGAGCCCTAGTCTTCAAAGTTATGCATCACTCTGCCACATGCTATTGGTCAAAACTAACAACAGGCACAGACAGCCAAGATTCATGAAGGTGGAGAAATAGACTCTTCCTCCAGAGAAGAGGGACAAAAGAAATCCATGCCATGTTTGCAGTCTACCATACCTACCAACCTTGTGTCATCATTCATCGGGTCACACTAAAGCACCAAGTTTTAACTCCCCTTCTTAATCTTTGAACCATTTTCTCTGCCTCCAAGATCCCTGAAACCTGAAATCCAAACAGTTTAATGATACCAAATGTTTCAAATTAGTGTCTGTCTTATTGTTCCTGGTAGTTGGGGAGGGGATCAATATTAATGAAGAGAGAAGCAGTAAACATTGTTAATGAGGATAAAGTAGCAGAGAACCAGCTACTGCAGGGCTGTGTTTCAGCATGCAGTGGGTAAAATGACACTAGGTACGAAAACCTGAATCTCTGATGCACCCACAAAAATAATAACCCCAAACTTAGCACTATTGGTAAATTTTAATAGATGATGTCTTACAAAAAGCTCTTGCTTGAAATGCAGCCCAAAGACTAAATTACAGTCAAAGCCCCAGTCAGTTAACTGTGCTATAACATGTGAAGAATTGATTTTCTTATTTTCAGCTGTCAGAGCTGCTACAAAGAATGAGTTTTAATTCTGGGGATGTTATTAAACTCCTTGCTTAACCGGCAGAAAAATGGAACTGCTAGCCGGGTGACGGTGGAGCTGCTGTCGGATTGAATGACACCTGTCAGAGTATGATGAATGACCCTCTCTTCCCCACAATCCCCTGTTCTGTCACTCAGGTGAGGCCCATTAATCTTCATCCTGGGCCTGTCAGGCTAGGCACCCATGACGACAAAATGTCTTGAAGCATTTACCCCCAAGATGCACGGAACAATAGGATCTTCTCATTGTCAGAGCCACATCGAATTAGCATAATTTATTATGACTTCCCTCCCCCTCACTCCCTACCTCTATCACCACCCCCCAAAAAGCAAGTGGGGGCTAGATGGGATTAGACAGATGGAGTGTAGGACCAGACTGCCAACTACCAAACCCCCTGCAGTGCCTGATGAGGGGGGGAGCATCTCTACAAACCAATCAAAAAGCTGGCAGTTCAATTACAGAGTAATAAAGGGACATTCATCATTCAATTAGGCACCTGTCATGGTTTCACAAAAGGGAAAACTTCTAACCTGAGACTCCGGGGAGAAGATGCTACAACCAGGAGACAGGGAAATAAATGAAAAAAGGGACAAAGTCAATTACCGGCCAACCAGACAAAAGGATATATGTTTTTAAAAAAAAAAGTGAGGGGAAGTTCTCCCTAGGCAAAAATCAGAAAAGTTAGATGATCTTACAGATTAAAAAGGGATAATATTAAAAGTAGCATGGTTCCCTCTTCTATGGTAACATCTCATGATTCAATTTTCCCTTTAGAAGCTGCCCAGGAAACTGAATTTTGTAAGAAAAAAAAAATCAGAAGGAAGGAATAACTCTGTTACTCAAAGGCATTGTTCTTTAAATGACTAAGACGTGAGAGCTAAAAGGAGAGAGCCTAAGTGGACATTTAACTTGGATGCTACATTGTATAGAGGGGGAATGATCCCAAACGGTATTTTGAAAATATGATGCCCTGATAATGACTGGATATAAGAGTTGACAAATTTGATGTCTTTGCAAGTGTATATGCTGGTAATTGAGGCCAGACCAGGATTTTCAATGGAAATAAATTTCAAAAAATTTTCCAGCTAAAATTTGCTCTTATGATCAAATGGCTATTTTATACCTTCATTCACGCTGAAGGTTCCAGTTTTCATCAGGCAAGATAAGCAGATGAACCGCAGGCTATTGAAGCTAGAAGTACTCATAGCAATGATCTCAGCCAGCCCTTTCACATTTTGAGACACACAGACTCGAGACTGCCCACCCTGGAGCTGGTTGTGTATGGCACCCTATAAGTTCCTGTCAGGGATTGGACATTACAACACCTCACCTCTACTCTCATGCTCACTCCATGGCTCAGCATGGCTTCCCATATGCTTTGAATTATCCTCCAAAAGATTTTTAAAACAACAACAAACATTTTCCAAAAAACATCTAGCAAAGCTTCTCATGTTGTATAAAATAGTCATAGGTAGAGTCAAGTAAAATAAAGTATCTCTACTTTGAATGGAAGTTTGCACATAATCACTTTTATAGAATGGATTGTTCATTCTAATAACATTTCTCTATAGATTGTCAAGAGGCAGATTTGTAATATACATATTACTTCTTTCTATCATGATTTAGGCCATGGGTTTCAATGCAACATCCAGCATGTGTCCTCTTTCCAGGCACCAGGCCTTCAGACATGATTTTGACAGGTCCTTAGATTTTATCATGTTCTTTCTTTTTGACTTCAGGGAAGAGAATTTCTTCCTATTCCTTCTCACTTTCTCTCTTTGTTTTCTTTCTTCTTAGGTTCTTTCTTATTTTCATATTTTTTATTTGAAAAAATACTTGATACTCCAGATAAATTATACAACCGATATGAAGTTAATTTTGAGAACAACTATTTCAAGGAAATGTAAATTCTATATAGAGAAGTGAGATGCTTAATTCAGGCTTTTGTGGAGATACTGGACAATGATATTCTTCTTAAATTTAAGATCCCTATGGGGTAAGAAAAATCTATGTCATATGTTAAGGACATAGGTGTATATGTCTGTGTGTGAACACATATGTTATATCGCAGACACTCACAAACATACATATACACACCACATACTGTAAATATATTCTTTTCAATTTTGGTTTTGAAGATTCATCTGCTGCAAAACAGAAAAAAACAAGGCAGAGTTGATCTCATGTTGTTGTATACTAAGATATATTGGGGAGCCCTCTCTGCTCTTATTTCACAAGCCCTTAAATGTCATATCCTAAAATCAGTAAGGTGGGTCATTCCATCCAGCATGTGTTTATTGGTTTAATAGGCCTCTGTGATATATTGTCAATTCTATTGGAGGTAGTGGAGTAGGGAGGAGAGAGTGACTTTTACTACCTGCTCTCCCCATCTCCATCCTCCTGGTTAGAGCCATGCTGATACATTTTTAAATCCAAGAGAAACTGTGTCATTTTTCCAGGTTTACATTTTTTATTGGGAAAATGGAAACAAGATTAAAGGATGAACACTGAAAATCATCAAGGTCATAATTATTTAGAAGTAAAAAACTTCTGAGATGGAAGAGTATACTTTTAAGCCGGGATTAAGTACCAACCCAGTGACAAAATTTCAATAAATGCTTATTGGTGCTAACAGGACAAAGATTTAGAAGAATTGAATCTAATAAAGTTTTATACATAACCCAAATACACAAAAAGTTCTGCACTTTATGTGAAAATTTGCCTTGCAGGGTCCTTGTGTGTGGTGGTGGCCGGACACCACACCTGGGGCAGAAGGACTAATTACTGTCATGAATAAACCGTGAAATCCCAGGTGGCCATTTCATTTCTTTGGGCTTTAGTTTGTAAACTAAACTCATCTGTAAATTAAAAGAGCTGAATTAAATCATCTCAAGATCCTTTCTACCTAAAATGATGTGATTTTTTAATTTGTGTTTTTAAGTTGTGTTTTGAGAATGATCCATTCTGTGTTGATGAAGAAACCAGTGCTAGTCGGAGACTGGCCTCCTATTACATGCCCAAAAAATAAGAGAGGTTGTCTCCTGTTTAATTTCATGCAGTCAGTATAAAGTGTGCATTAAGGATAGCATAGATAATACAAAAAGGGCCTACTGACTAAAACCCTCTGGAGCTTCCCATCATTCCCACTGAGAACCAGAGCTGGACCCAGTGCTCACTGCTTATGGAAATTGCCTGGGTTTAAACTGCTTCCAGGGCCAGTGGTTCAATTGCATCTTTTGTATATAAGGCTAAACTGAAATTAGATGGAAGTAAATACTGTATACAACAAAGGGAAAACAATTTCAAGGTAGCTCTTCTTTAACACAATCAATACTGCTATTCTAATAACTCAAAATTTTTAAGTTGAATTCAAATTATTTCTTTACCAGAAAGACTGAATAAAGGGAAAATTATGGCCAGCCATGGTTCCCAATATGTTTCACACCATGGCACACACAGAAAATGATGACATCTCACTGAGGAAGAAAAACAACAATGTCTCCAACCTTTAATTGCAGAGCTTGGCTTCTGATAGGCTTTTTCTATTGGCGGGCATCTTCTTTTCCTCAGAACTCAGAAAGTATTTGATTGTTCATCTCTTCTGTGACATGTTTTACTCTATCAATATCACATTTATACCTACTTCTCTGTTTCCCTGCCTTTTAGTGTACATAATAACTGTTTTGTTTCAAGGCTGAATCATAGCGTATTTTATTGAAGACACTTTAAGGGAAACTCAACCCAAGGCCAGCAGTACAACGCACATCACTCAAATGAAGTTAGGACAATACGAACAGCTGTGAACAGGTTTTGGCATGTTCAGGCAATGACAACCACCTCATCACTGCCACCTGGCAGAAAGTGATTGCAAAATACTGCCGGAAAAACACATTCGGATTTCAGAGAGGCTAAATGAGGGGGGTGGGGAATGTGCATTTTAGAATCCACGACACAGGATAAATGGATAAGGCATCTCTTGGTCCCGGGCAACCAGTCTGAGGGTCCCAGCCATCCCAGCCCAGCCAAGTGCCCCCAGGAGTAAGGACAGCAGTAGCCTGAGCACACCTGTAACCCATTCTCGGCACAATTCACTGAGTAGAGCCAACTTAAAGGTCTACAGAGAGAACTTCCAGACAATATTTTTCTAACTCCAACTCCATAGAATTGTGACTAGTTGAGATTTAATAAATTAGAATCCATTTGGCAAAAGTCACCATTCGCCTTTGGCTTTGCAATCAACCTGCCAAAGCTAAGGAGTTATATTCATGTATTCTTATTTCTTTTTGTTCTTTCAAAGCATTTGGATCCTTGCTCTCCTTCCTAGTATTTGAATAGTCATAACTGCTTAGGAATATTGCTAGGGAGCAGAATGTCAAACATTTCCTCACACTCACCTCTGCCTTGCCTCATCTTGTCAATCTGCCTATCAGGTAGTAATGCCACCCGTACTGTCCCTCATCCCACCTGTCCAGGGCAAACAGAAAACACTTCCAGCCCTTGCCTTTTCTTATCCTCACTACCTACATGGGGTAATGACACTGGTCAGCATCCCAGCCTCCAGCATTCCACTTCCTGAAGAATGGGAACTGGGTTCCTGGGCTTTGCTGGCTTTGAGTGCGTGAACTGAAGTAGCAGACTCAGCACAAGCCCAGCCTCTGTCCCATGCCAAAGCCCACTCACTATTAGCCTCACTGGTGTTCATTCAGAAATCTCATGGAAATCAGATCATCCTCTCTCATATGAAACACAATTTTGTGCCTAAAACTATGGCTGATTGTAGTAAATAATTTAAAAAAAAAAGTTTAAATAAGCTTACATAGAACTGGAAACCACACAGACTTGGATATTTTGCATCAAGCCTGCAGACACATCTTCACCTGCATGACTCAGATTGCAAATGCAAAATTCTGTCTTTTTCTATTTCATTCAGTCTCTTCTAAAACATGCAGGCAGCGCTCAGGCCTCCACCCCACAATCTTCTTGACTACAGATGGACAGGGCTGAATATTAGGCATGACTGAGTACCCATATTCATTCACTCATTTACTTATTCAGTGAGTATCTGTTTTATGTCTGGTATTCTCTAGGAATTCACAGTCTAATACGGGAGAATCATACATAGATAGATAATTATAACATAATGTGATAATAAGCATAATATACAGACAGGCTCCAAGTATTAGGAAGGTGCAAAGTCAGAGGCTCCCTAATTCTCAGACACTCTCAGAAGTTAGACTGCCCATGCAGCAGACTTCCATCATCACGTTTGATATCCCAGCTAAGTATTGAGATGAGACGATGTTTGAACAGAATAAAAGGAAACTACAGAACACAGTCTTTGTTTACACTCCAGGTAAGGAAATGGAGGGTTAAAAAAAAAGTAATCACACCCACCAACGCAAAAAGAGGAAGATGGCAAAGTATCAGGGATGCAGCTGGATGAATAATTGATGAGCTGGTGGCCTAACAGAGAGTCTCATTAATATGATCCTGCAGGTTCATTAAGTACTATTCCAGGCTTGTCTTGGAGAGAGCCTCCTGAGTCTTGATTAGGGATTGTGTGGCTTTCACTTCGACATCAGAACTTTGGGTTTTGGGTTCTGACAACTGCTTCCTAAGCTCCCATCCCTTTACCCCAGCACCTTCCAGAAGCTCTTCCCGATCCCCCTCTCACTAATCATGGGCCCCTAACCATGACAGTCAGTCCTAGTAAATAATATATCAAGATAAATGATAATTGTTCTGTTTTAAGTGTCTCCTAATGAGCATCATAAATTAAAAATTAATATTGCAAAGACTGTATGAATAGCATCAAATCCATAAACAAAGCAGCGGGTATCACGCTTGCAAATGAAAGCTAAACACCTCCCTTGTCCTCTTTTCCATTCCCCACCTCTATCTACCCTCCCCCAACTCCTTCCCCACCTCCCTCCTAGTCTGCAGACCTGATATCCAAGCTACCAGGAAGTGCATTGCAAGTAATAATACCACTTTCTTCCCCCATATAATTTCTGGCCTGCTACTTACCTATCTGGTTTAGTGTGACTTGAAGACCTGATCCAGAGATTTTATTTCTCATTATTTATTTTCCTTAGCCAGATGGGCAAAGTAGAATTGAATTATGAAAAACTTTTAGGTGGGGCAGATGAACTAGGTTAGATCCCATAGAAAGGTTGAATATAGAGGTGCTTTCACTGGCACTGAATAAGTTCTATCCTTCCATATTAGAGAATTATATTTCAAACTAAGTCACATTTTGGAGAAGACTATATCCTAGCATGTTAACAAGAGCTTTTTATTCTCTGTTTAGTGGGATTATAGTTATTATGTCTTTTTTTTTTTTTGGTGCTTTTCTGAATTTTCCAAATTTCTACAATTTCTACAATTTGTTATTATGACCTGTGTAACAGAAAAAAGAAAGGAAATATCATTCAGAAATGAAGACAAGTACTTGGTCAGACACAAAAGCTCAGTCACAAAGGTTAAAATAACCATTTTATGAGCCTTTTTATAATGCACCATACACTGTGAGGTGTGCATCATCACTATCCTTCACAGCGGCACTGAAGGGTAGATGATATTATTCCCAGCATCCTATTGCTGTCTAGGGAGAAAGGAGGCATAGCCAACAGGCTCTGAGCATTCCAACTCCTTTATTTGAGATGGACACATGGACCATCTTGGCCCAGTGGCATTAAATATTCCACCAGTGTAACTGATGCCTGTAGTTGGAATTCAGAGCTCACCCAGCAACATGCTGGTTATCATTTGGCTTCCATCGCAGTCTGCCAGCGGTGAGAGTGCCCATGGGTCATGCTTAAGTAAATATTCCAGACCATATGGCAGCTGTATTTCTCACTGTAAATGAACACTTTGGCTTTGTTCTATATAAAATCAATTTTGCAAAAATTTGAGTTCACTTGCTTTTGGACTGAAAGAATAAAGATTTCCTAAAGCCCTCACTGATTGCTGTACTTTCTATACCAAATCTATATGAGCTCCACATCCCTGGATGCTCTCTCTCAGTTGATTCACTTGTTTTACTAATCAAAGGACTCAAAGGTTCATACAACTATAGATGTAGAAAATATAAAACAATTCACCTTTTTGGCAACTGAGCTACATAACCAATAAAGGTGGTTTCACTTCAGGCCATTACCCAGATTACTTTAAACTTAGCTGAAATGCCATCCTGTGCCTTTGAGGAATGTGCACTGGTGCTGGCATTGCTAGCACTGTAATTCCCTCACACGAATAGAGGCACTACGGTCATAATATTATGACAATGAAAAACTGGACCTCTCTCTCCCTGGGATATCCTAATGCTAACAGTGGCTAAGCCTCCAAAAACCAAAGTGCATATAAGAATACAGTGCTTAAGCTAATTAAATCTGCTGCAGAACCAGGAGAATTCCAAGAATAGCAGTAACACATTTTTATTTTATAAAAATGTCCCCATTGAAACAACAGATCTGAATGCAAATGTAAAACTAAGCATTCCATAATGCTCACTTTCACATCTGTCAACATTTTAGAGAAACTTCAAGAGGAATACATTTATGGTTCTAGAAATCCTTGCTTTATGCATAGAATACATTTGAGGGGACTTTGTTTTCACAAGTACCCAGGTATCAAATTAAAAAATATCATAGAATCACAGACCTTTGAAGCTGGAAAGGAATACGAGAGACTTACCCCTCATTTAACATGTGTGATGGAAGTTCAGAGAGGTTGAGCCATTGCCCAAGAATTACTCACATGATTAGACTTCAGGAAATCTTAAGGCAAAAAAGAAATTAGGGACAGAATTCCCACTGTGCCCTTAGCATTTGAATGGCAAATCACTCGGTCTTAGATCAAGGGCTAAGCCAGACAAAATTCACTGGCCACCTGACCTTTCTGTATTTTTACAAGCAAAATTAAATAGGGAATTGAAACACTTACCCAAATTGCTTTTGTTTATTGTTTGAGCTTTGTTTAGCTTTTTTTAATAAATGAACTGGAGTAGAATAAGCAGTGTGACACATCTTGTAGTATTTAAATATTAATAAAATCATATTTCATATAAAATTATTGTTTTATTATTCATATAGGTATTATTTCATGAAACTTTTCATGTTTCAATTATATCTATATGTACCTACAGATACATATGTACATATGCATATATGTGTGTGTATATTATATACATGCTAGGTTATAATATAAAATGTATTTCTTACTGTGAGTCACAGAACAAAAGATCACAATTAACTTCAATAGGAATTTTACTTTTGACCCCACTCAACAACTATCTTTAAAAACAAAATACCAACAAGAAAAAGAAAATATAAAATAGAAGCTTCTCATAAAAATTTGGGGGAACCTTGTATTAAACAATCATTTTCTTATCACTAAAGCCTGAAATGTTCTTTCAATTCCAGGCGTAGTATAATGCCCTGTAGATTACTAAAAAGGAAACATTAAACTTAGGAAACTAAAAAAAAGGGCAAATGCACAAAAGATGAAAAAGGAAACAGAGTTTTCTTTCATCGTTTTAAGATACATTTTTTTTCCTTCCTTAAAATCTAAGTTTGGGTCAAACAGCAAATGTAATTTACTCAGTCTTTGGCACATAGTAGTTACACAATAATATGTGTTAACGGAATGCCAAACTAAGAGAAGAGCACACTTTAAGTTCTGCTACTAACTTTCTGTACAAAGTGGGCAAAGTTTATAATTTCTCTGAGCTCCAATTTAACAGTGCAAAGAGGTGACTGGGCAAGAGTGGCATTTCCTTCAGGGACATTTGCAGAACTCTTTCCATGGGATGTTAATAAATGGCCCATGGAAATCATTTGCAACTGATAGGTTAATAGGTGGTCCCTTCACCGATTTCTGTGTCCTCACTCCTCATCTATATATTCACGATCATCCAATGATTCCTAATTTCCTGGCTCAGAAACGCTGCCCTCCAAAGAAGAAGAAGAAGAAAAAGACCCACAAAAGAAGAAAAAAAAAAATCCCTCTAGATTTCTTCAATAGAAAGAAAAAGTATATCCAGCTACATAGATCAGATACCAGTAAGTTCCTCAAACTACAAAGCAATAGTTTTGGCTGTGAATTAGTGACTTCTTTTATTTTCCACACATCCTTTCTTTTCATACCTCTGACCTTTCACAGAAAGGACAGGGAAACACATTGGGTGTGGTGGCGCACGCCTATAGTCCCTGCTACTCTGCTACTCAGGAGGCTGAGGAGAAAAAGAACAGAGAAACAAAAGGCATTTTTTGTTCAGATCAAAACCTTATCTAAAAGACAGCACGACAACAGGCACCGCGCACCATTTGTTCAGGAGTGGTTCCGCAGTCAGGACCAAGTTGAAGGTCTGGAATTAGCAGGCGCCCCAATCACCTACTTCTGTGACTTTGGGATCAAAGGAGAGCCAGATGAGCCCCAGCTCTGGAGTTGACAACTGCAATTCCAGCTTGCTAACACTAGAGTCAGGAAACACAGATAACCCTTTCTATGAAGAAGTTCTGAGTTTGGGTAGCCAGAGGGCATGGTTTACTTATAACACAGTATAATACTTAAAAGTGTATGTAACATTACATTAGGCAAATCACTGAGACTCTAAGCTTCAATTTCCTTATGCAAAATGGGAGTAAAACCAGAATATACTTTATGAGTTGTGGAAAGAATTAAATTTATTTGTAGGACTTGACCCAATATCCGATACATAGTAAGTGCTCAATAAATATATCTGTTTTTATTCTAGTATAACTGAATCCAGACTATGATTGAGAGAGCAAGGATGATGAAAATTTAAATGATGTGTTAGTATAGACGTATTTTGCTGTGATATAAATGCACTAGAAAGACACTGGGGAGGTATACACATTGAATTGGAAACTAGTGCTGCCTTCATGGTCCATTTTGTTCACTTTACTCTAGCAAATGGCTTGGAAGAGTTGAAGGAAACCAATTGGTCACCCCTAGATGATCAGCAAATCTTGTATTTAATGGGCAGGCAGGATATATCCATTTCTCATGAGACATCCTTTTGCCATAAATTTCCATTCTTTGTTTAAAATCGCAATACATTTTGGACCAAAAATCTCTGGGCATTTTGCATCCATTCTGCCATCCTGAGGTTTGTATATGCCAATGAATACCTCTTAAGTTATCATTATGCAGTGCTGATATTTTGCTATGTCGTCTCTAATTATCTTTATGTGGTCAAAGATGGCTTCAGTTTACCCTAGCAAAGCAGATGACTGCTACTCTTGCTCTTTTAGCTCAGGGAAGTGGAGACAGACGGAGCAAGAACAGCAGCTTGTCCACAAGGCTCACAGTCTGCACCAGCGACTGGGCCACTGTACCCTTAAATGTGTAATCAGCCAAATGGCAATACTGGCCCTGTAACCACCCACCCTACATGCAAATCAGGCTAACACTTACTTATTTGCAAGAGCTGCCCAGGGCAGTGAGTGCAAGCCTCAATTCTACCAGGTGTGTGTACTGCCGAAATGGTTGACAAGCTGACAGAAGGTATATTTGGGGAGGAAAATAATAGCAAAGACTTAATTGAAAGATATTTGAAGAAAGCAAAAGAAATTACCCAACCTATCTGCAAACCACACACTGGAAATGAATGGGTTCTTTAGTGTTTGGGACATTTCAGTGTTATAAAAATGTAGACTATAGAGCTATTATATCAAGTAATTTATGGGATGAATATTGTAATTCATTGAATGTCACGACTTATCTTTTATTCATATAGTTACTATTCCATTACCAGAGAGGGAGGTTTGTCAAAGGTTAATTATTTTAAATTGCTCTGGCAAATTTATTTTGATTTGTACAATTTTTTTTGAATAATCATAGGTCTATATATTCATACATCTTTATGAGGCTTCTTTTTAAAAAATAATATTCTCTGATGAGGCAGTTAAAGCTAGATAAATGCTTTAGTGATGTCTTTAAAATATATTCCCTTTAACTCGGGATGTAGATCTACAAAGAATTATTATATTATTATTGTTATTGATATTATAAGTCTATTTTAGAACTTTCTATTTTTCCAAGAAAAATTATAATAGAAAATGGCCAAGATATGGAAATTTGAATTTTTCAAGGGGTTGGCCAGGGTTCACAGTATCTTTTAGGTCTGGGTCACTATTTAGAATCTCCCTTAAATGGTGAATGGGAAAGCCATCAGCACCTGCTGTCAGCTGTACCCCCACCTCTGTTTCGTGTGAGGCTGCCCTTTGGCCAGGGGTGCATCTACTCAGGTCATGAGACTCAGGCCTTGTGGGAGAATAAATGCTGGAAAATAGGGCAAATACTTTCAAAGCTGGAAAAATACTTTTATGTTATAAACCTAAACTAGAAGTGAAGCCGGAAGCACAGAGAGGAATTAGGAAGACTATAATATATACAATACATACAGTACAATACACAGATTAATCCAGTCACATCTCCTTGAAAATGTATAGCCTCGCCTCTCCCACGAAGCCTTCCTGATTAACTATGCTTGTCTTCTTTATATGTCTCCAATACTTATGTATCAAGTCTACATTTCATTGATATGGTTTTATTGTTATGTGGCTTCTTAATTATTCATAAATCGCTTGAGAGTTAGGTGTAGTGGAGTCAGAAGACCTAGTAGGCTCACAGTTAAGCTCGGTGGTTTATTATTTGTATGGGCTTAGATATGTCGCTAGATTGTCTGAGACTCGGTTTCTTTTATGTCAAGGAAGCATAAGAAAGTCTACTTATCTGCTTCATAGAGTTGGCACTGTGTCACCTAATAATTGTAAACTTCTTCAGGTTTATAAAATTCTTGAATATCTATTTTATTTAATCTTTCAAACAACAGTATATAAGATGAGCACTATTGCCCATCTGTTTTTATGAACATAGGTATTAGATGAATTATGTGAAAATGCTATTTTTAACACCATAAGTTATTATTATTTTCAGTCTGCAGATTTTATATCATCAATTTAATATTAACAGCCTTGAGGCTACAGGCCATCTCTCTCTCTCTTTATTTTTTTTATCTCCTTCTCTACTTACGTCCCTTTCCTTTAGGTGGCTTGATGAATAGATTCAGAAGATAGATTTTTCTAGCACAGATAACAAAGTGTTTTACAAAATACTCAATAAGCTTGTGTCTATATATTGCTAGAGTAACTGATTAATTTTACTTGGTGTCAGGAAGAAAATTAAAATCTAACATTTGGTCCAAATTTTTCCTTTTAATCAGTTGTTCTGGTCTTATACACACAGTAAAAAATTGTCCTAAATAGCACAGAAAACTTTTAAGACATGGAAATAAAATGTATGTATGCTCTACAGTGCTAAGACTGAGACAAAAGCCACGATACATGATTCTCGAAAGCATGAATAGTGGCTTCAGGTGCAGAAGCTGTGAAATGTTTCCTAGGAACTTACCCCACTAGGAAGATAGATTCATCAGAAAAAGGCTCTTGCTTCAGGTACAGAAGCTGTGAAATGTTTCCTAGGAACTTACCCCACTAGGAAGATAGATTCATCAGAAAAAGGCTCTTGTCTGTCTTGTTCATACTCAATATTTTGGGAGCCAGACACACAGTTGGTGCTTAATAAATGTTAGCTAAGCATAAAGTCTTTCATTATAGTCATATCAATCATACCCTTAAAATCTTATGAAGCTTCATAGTTAAAGAAGAACTTGGAATTTTGAAATGGATTCAGAAGAGGAGAATAGTGTGAGAGATGAGATTTGAGAAAGAAAGTTAAGGCACAAAGATACTACTCAAAAGGAGCAAACTAAAGGGAAATTTCAAACGTTGTATAGCACCACATATGATGTCTAGAGTAAAGCAGGAGATGTTGGCAAAAGACTGACTCCTCAGCTGCAAATAGAAGCAGGGTCAATGTGTTCACCTTGGCATACAAAAGATGTGCATTAGGTAAGAGCAAATAAATAAATATATAAAAACATACATACATAAAATAAATCTTCATTGAGAAGTGGTAGAAAATGAACAGGAGAGCTACAGTATTAGCTCCCAATTATTGAGTTTTTACTCAATAATGTGTCAGGCACAGACACTATGTGTCTAAGTAATTGACTTACACTGTCTTCCTAAACAAATTCTCTGTAGTAGGTATAATGATGAGGAGGAATTTGAGGCTAGGAGCAGTTAAATAATTTGTCCAAAGTCATATGCGAGTGGTCAGCAGAGCCTGGAATTAGTGTCCATCTCCATTTTTTGGATTAAAGTGGTCATTTAAGATACCTACCACCTACAACTTCAACCTTGATCAGCTCTATAGTTTTTCTTCCATGGAGCCTAGAGGATCCTACAACTGGTTTCTATTTTTGCTTAACAGATTGCCTGAGAGCAAAAACCAATGAAAAGCTGTGATAATGCAAAACTTTTACTAAAGCTGCCCATGGTGTTATTTGTGTATGTATGTATATATATATTTTTCTTTTTTACTTTTCCTGAGTCTTCTTTACTCAGATATCACAGTAAAATTAGAGCCCCATAGGGTAGAATCACTGAATCAGCAAGTAGAGAGATTTAATCTTCAATACAGTGTACACATAGTGGTCAAATGTTCACTTACTTTTGAATGGTAGGATCTACTGTCTAAGGTGAAATTTTGATGTGAGGACATACTGGAGCACCGTGTGAGCTGTCCGGGCAGCAATGTCATGACTGTAAGAGCCCATGGTATTACTATAAATCATCAAGGTGGCAGAATGAAAGACAGACTCCTGAGAATTCCATGGCAACGTCAAACCCACCCTTTTCTCATACCAAACACCACCAGAGAAAATCATTCTGCAGTCAGTGCTTTTTACTGGAGACAATCTGATTCCTGTGGGTTGGGATATTTCTATTTTTAATTCTCCTTCACAAAGACCTCTAGGTCCAGAATCTTTCTCAAAGGCCTGTGAAGTGCGATTCTGATCACCCCTTCGTGTTTCTGAGCTGCTCTGGGATAATGCTGTAGGGAAGGGCCCCCAGGGGAACAGCTGATTGGGTTCTGGCAAGATGGACCAAACATCTGCTTCAAACAAAAGACATCTGCATATTTCACATTTATTTTTCATAATTTACAGAAGCAACCTGCCAAAATTCAGCAAGGGAGAATACACTAGCATGTAATTAGCTTAAAGTTTGCTTGCTTTAGAAGTACGAGCATGAAGCCCAGGAGCTCACCTGGGAGAACATGAAGGAACAGTGGAACTGCAGTTTGATTTCTGTAAATTCTGTTTTGGACCTCGTACGGCAGGGCAGAAGACCCAGCCCTGCTAGGCTTGGAAGGGAGAAGTAAAAGTAAATATGCCAGACATGACACTAGGAGGTTCTTTTGTCTTCATGTCAAATAAAAAAAACCTCTATACCAAAAGGGTGGCCAAAGGTAATATCATTTATTAAATAAGATTTAATTACGCAGAAAGATTTTGCTTTGACTACTTAGCACTGCAGTGCCCAGGTTAGATAATGATGCAATGCTACATGACTCTTAATTAAAAATGTATACTCCTGGAGTAGCAATGGCATGGTAAGAAATCATATGTAGGATGTTTCATTATTGTTCAAAGCATCTGAAAGTCATTACTTGCCAAAAAAAAAAAAATACTGGAAAATATGTTGGTTTCCTAGATGGTAGTATGCTTGGAATATGTGATAAATACATAAAGAGAACAAGATAATGGATGATATGATCAGTCTTAATATATCCTGGTGGAATGAATACAACAAATTATCTGCCCCTTATGAACTATAACTTTCTAGTTGAAAGTCAAATTTTCAAGGTCAGAATTATATGAAATAACTAAAGCTTGCTTAGTTAGAGAATAAAAGAATTTTTGAGGAGAGAAAGAGAGGTTTCTTTTCATTTCCAGCAAAGGAATTTCAAATCTATGTCTAATATTTAAAAAAAACAAAACATACTGGCTATGAGATCCTATGGGATTTTCCCTAATCTTAACTCCAGGGAGAAAGTATATTTATAGCTGAAGCAAAGATTTGCAAAATGTTAGGCACTGTTCTGATATGTTTGAAATATCAGACACCTGGTAGGAGGAATTGATACTTTTATTTTGCTGTCTATGATCTTCCAGTTTTAGTCATTGGTTTACAAAAGCAATTGTGTTCCTGATTTATTAGGTTGGTGCAAAAATAATTGTGGTTTTAGCATTGTTGAAATTTGCTGTTTGATATTGGAATACATTTTTAAATAAATGTGGTTATGTTATACATCATTTTAATGCACATTTCTCACTTTAAGATTTTTGCTAATGACTTATTACTTGTTGTTTATT
Source organism: Cheirogaleus medius (assembly GCA_008086735.1). NCBI lineage: Eukaryota > Metazoa > Chordata > Mammalia > Primates > Cheirogaleidae > Cheirogaleus > Cheirogaleus medius. The sequence goes on along the minus strand of VBSM01002608.1, from coordinate 122,182,957 downwards.
TTATGTTTATTTCAGACTATGGAAACAATGTTAGACAAAAAGCAAATTCAAGGGATTTTCTTATTTGAGTTCAAAATGGGTCATAAAGCAGCAGAGACAACTTGCAACATCAACAACACATTTGGCCCAAGAACTCCTAACGAACGTACAGTGCAGTGGTGGTTCAAGAAGTTTTGCAAAGGAGATGAGAGCCTTAAAGATGAGGAGCGCAGTGGCCGGCCATTGGAAGTTGACAACGACCAATTAAGAGCAATCATCGAAGCTGATCCTCTTACAACTACAGGAGAACTTACAGAAGAATGCAATATCCACCATTCTATATTGTTTGGCATTTGAAGCAAATTGAAAAGGTGAAAAAGCTCCATAAGTGGGTGCCTCATAAGCTGACTGAAAATCAGAAAAATAGTCATTTTGAAGTGTCCTCTTCTTCTATGAAACAACGAACCATTTCTCAGTCGGATTGTGATGCGTGACAAAAAATGGATTTTATATGACAGTCGGTGATGACCAGCTCAGTGGCTGGACTGAGAAGAAGCTTCAAAGCACTTCCCAAAGCCAAACTTGCACCAAAAAAAGGTCGTGGTCACTGTTTGGTGGTCTGCTGCCAGTCTGATCTACTACAGCTTTCTGAATCCCAGCAAAATCATTACATCTGAGAAATATGCTCCACAGATTGATGAGATGCACTGAAAACTGCAACTCCTGCAGCTGGCATTGGTCAACAGAAAGGGCCCAATTCTTCTCCACGACCATGTCCAATCACATATCACACAATCAAGGCTTCCAAAGTCGAACAAATTGGGTTATGAAGTTTTGCCTCATCTGCCATATTCACTTGACTTCTCGCCAACCAACTACCACTTCTTCAAGCATCTCAACAACTTTTTGTAGAGAAAATGCTTCCACAACCAGAAGGATGCAGAAAATGCTTTCCAAGAGTTCGTGAAATCCTGAAGCACGGATATTAAGCTACAGGAATAAACAAACTTATTTCTCATTTCTCGTCAAAAATGTGTTGATTGTAATGGCTCCTATTTTGATTAATAAAGAAGTGTTTGATCCTAGTTATAATGATTTAAAATTCAGTTCAAAAGCACAATTACTTTTGCACCAAACTAATAGTTGTAGGCATGATGTTGACCCTATAAAAATCTCTGCAATACTACCATGGCAGTTCCAAAGGATTTAGCATCTTAAGTTATATGTACATTGTAGAAGTAACGTGTGTAATTCAGTCACTATGATCCAAACACACAGTGCAGTCAGACCATTTATCTTCTTGATAATTTCCCTTGCAAATTACTTCTGAGGCACTTTCTGGATGCATCATAAGGATTCTACATTGAGAAGTAGCCTGGAACCCAAATGTCCTCTCTAGGTACTGCTCTTTATGGAAAGTGACAAGCTCAGGATGGCTCTGTTTCTGGCCAACATGGATCTATTTTTCTTTAATGGGTTGTTGATTTCTAAAAGCTAAGATTGACTTTAGTTATACAGAAATCATGACACTAAATAGAAAAATAATGAAAAGCTGGACATTTTTCTAAACTATCTCCCAAAATAAACCTTTGATCATGGTGGATAATAAGCAACACATTGATATGGTCCCAGCAAGGCATATCACTGAACAAAGGAAGAATCAGAGAGATACACAGAATGTGTATACCTGGACCATCCTTACATTGGATAATTCCCCAATGTGTGATAGTTATCCACACTTATGTTATAAAGCCATCTCAGCTCACAAAGGGATCCAAATTTCTGCCCACGGAAATTATTTTGAGTAACCAGGACATAGGGCTTATCTCTAACAAATTGTCAAGATCATGTATCCTTATGGCATAGCTAACTTTTTTTTTAATGTGCCTACATGCTCAGCATCTGAGTTTATCAACACACTTATGGCCACTGAGGCTTTTGGCAAAGGACCTTTTAGCCTCTCCACACAAAAAGTAGATTAGTATCTCCAACTGGAGCAGAGCTGAGATCCCACCTGGTTTAAGCATTATATCTGAATAGTTTCTAGATCATTGTCTTTTTTGATCTTTAGAAACAAAGGGATCATATATGTCATTCTTAATTTTTTTTTTCCTAATGCATATGTGATTGAATTCTGTTCAATGACACATGTACATCTTGGTCAAGATTGTTAGAGTCAGTGAGGGAAATCCCTGCTCAGAACCCCTCACTCTCATATTTTTATTTCATGCCTAAGATAATAAAAAAAGAAGACCCATCTCTTTCTAGCCTCTAAATTTTCCTGGATGATCTTACTTATTTCTTTGTTAGAAATATAAAATGAAGCTTTAGGAGCCTTTAAAAGTCTAAAGAAAGTAGCTAATAATGGTATCCTGTTATTGCCCACAATTCATCCTGCTAAAAAAGGCAGTTATGTTCTTAGAGTTGATTATTGCTCAGTCTTAAATTTTCTAATTGTTTTAGATTTTTCACTTATTTTAGACATTTTCACTTTGCCCCCTAGAGTAAATTAAGACGAAAGGTAAATTAAAAGAGAGGAATTCAGCAGAAAGAGAATAAATAAACAAAACACAGATTGCAAAGCAGGAATGAAAACAAGGTCTCCCAGACCGGTCTGTTAAAGGAATGCTACAAATGTGAAGTGTTTACTATTTTAAAACATTAATCATGTACTCACCCTATTTATTTAGCTATCAATATTTTTCCTGTAACTCTGACTTGAAAATGTGTAAGCTGTTTAGAATTAGGACTCAAACTGAAGCCAAATGATATTTTGATTATTTATATTGCCTAGCTAGTCTTGAAACTTCAGAGTTGCAGTCTTTTCATTTCAATTCACACCTTCTTTAAAAGTCATTATTATTTTGTATAATGTGACATCTCAAATAACTTTTATTGCCACCCACTGCCATATGCCCATGCCACAGCTATCAAAGATAGGGAGCCTGAGTTTTGCATCAATGGGCCTATTCAGAAGATTGCCACCATCTTGCTTTTACCTAGAATCCAACCATTGACCCCAAAACACTGCATTATAAGACTGGGCCAGTCATCAGAATTAGAAGTCCAAAAAAGCTGAAAGTTTCCTAAATTTCTAGCAGTATTTTCTGGGCAGATATTAATTACTTTTATTCATAACAACAATTCATAATTAGATCTGCTAATGGAATAGCCACCAAAGCTACTATACATTCACCGTGAACAGGAGCTTTTCATCTGATCTCACAAAATTATAAGTCTTATCAAGGAGAGAAACAGTTCACATAAGGTTGATTTATTATTTCTACCCATTGAGAAAGATAGGAAAGCATTAGAATCTTCTCCTGGAACAAGGATATGAAAGAATTCTCCTCATTAGAGCACCTAGACAATGGCATGGACAAGAGCCACAAAAAGTGTATATTTCCCTTGAAACTTGCTATTGCTGCCATAAATTTACCCATACAACATTCAAGTGTGCTGGAAAATGGTGGCATCTTTATTTTCTACAGTAGATTTAAACTCCTCAAGTACCCCTATCCCATTTCTTCTAATTTTAACAGCTCAGCCTCCTGTAAGAGCTGTTTCTTCCCCAACCCACCATCTTCCCTAATCAGTGTGGGGGTGTAGGGCCTCATGGTGGGTGTCACTCTGGCTGCTGCAGGGTCCCATTGGGTGCTGGCTGACTCTACACGTTTCACATTCAGTGTTCCAAGGACACCCAGCCTCTTGTCCTGGCAAGGTGGCCCACGCCTCTCCTGGCACTCTGCCCCAGCCTTCTTGAGGAAACTCACATGACTAGTCCCTACCTTTCTCTCCACAGTTTCTGAGAATCAGGAGAGTTGTCTTTTATTGCCCCTCTCATTCAGGCCATGGGATTTCCTCCCATTCTATGTCATCCTCCTCCCAAAAGTAATATTTGCCTTCCCCCTTTCTCTATGGCATTGAGAGCAGAGTAGCTGTTGGGGAGGAAGGAAAAAAATAAAAGCTTTGTCAGTTTCATAGTTTCTAATTTACATCATTAGAGCTGTGTGGAGGGCCCACCATGGGCACGGTGGGTCCTGGGTGCCTCCAGTTCCTCCTCTGGATCCTTCACCTCCCTCCATCTTTCCATCGGTAACTCCAACCTTGCCCTCTGGGTGCCCCGTGCCTTCATACACCACTCACCTCCTTCAAACCAGACATTTCTGACAAACTGGCTCATAGACACTCAATGTCTGATGTGACTGCAGGTATCAGCTCTCTTGCAAGAATGACAAAGGACTAACACTTGAGCCAAAGCAATGAATCACTGAAAGTGTCATTTTGAGCATTCGTCGTTGAAGAAGAACATTGAGGGAAGAAAAGGAATTTTCCAGATTCCACTGAAATATCATCTTATAGATGAGATGGGCTCTTGGGATTTTCCTGTTTATATGTTCAACCAGAGATGTACACACATGCACATGTGCCGCATACACGCAGACCCACACAGACACTCCTAACTGAAATATCAAGGCATGTCAGCATGAAGGACAGCTATAAAAGGACCTTGGAAACTTATAAATATTTTATAAATATTTAGTGCTAATGTGTGTTCATTCATTTGGCACAGACCTCCTTAAATAAATGATAAAGAATTACAGAAAAAAATAAAGAATTACAGAAATGACATAAACTAGCCCAGGCATATCTCAGATAACTCAATTGGTTCCAGAGTCACCTAAAGTGCCACATTTCAATGCAGTGTTTACCTAGTGACTGAAATGACCACAGCCATCTTAGTGTGACCAGTCATTGAAAAAAATGTCCACTCTTCTATTTTGTAAACGATGTAATTACAAGCAAATCTAAATATGTTTATAAAAGTTGATTCTTTTGTTCATGTTTCACATTCATAGGCTATGAGAGTAGTGAATATTTTTAGTTATTGAAATGAAAATAATTTTTCTTACAGTATTTCTAATACACAATAATTCTTAGAGAACATGTGGTACTTTTTTTCACTTCGTTATTTCCCTGGCATTTCTGATAAGAGAAAACCTGCAAGATTTAGTGTATGAGTCTCACCTTGGCCTGGCAGCTCTGTTTATGCCGTGTGGTAACATTTTGAGGAACAAATCTGCATTTACTTGGGTATATCTTAATAGTCTTTCTGTCTAGACATGTTTAGACAAACTTCAATGATGTTCTGTTGAATTTGTTACTTCCTGGAAGGATCAACTAACTATCTTTTAAAATTCAGTTTGACACTTCAGTCAACTCCTTTGCCTCCATTGCTAAAATTTTCACAAGTACCCATTAAAGAGTGTTGGCAACCACGTTGTTCTGAAGTGGAAAGGTCTCTAGCCTTGGGTGTTGGTTGGCTTTACTGGATAGATTTTCCTCCTTCAGAAGAGATCATTACCACATCACTACTCAACATTCCTTCCTTCACAGCCCAAAACATGCCTGTTATGGCCCCAACATTCCACAGGGCTGCTGCACGTTCCGGACACTCGAGCATACCGCCATGTTTGTGGCCTCTCCTTCAATGTTTCCAAAGGCCTGGTCGGGCAATAGGGGCACCTACACTTCACGTAACTCTCCAGAGGAAAGAGAAATGCAAATGTAGAAACCAACCTCCCACAGGAAAGAACAGCATCCTCTTCCAAGGAAGGCAACTTGCCTACTACTGGAGAAATCGTTTATTTCTTGGCCGGGCGTGGTGGCTCACGCCTGTAATCTTAGCACTCTGGGAGGCCAAGGCAGGAGGATTGCTTGAGGTCAGGAGTTGGAGATCAGCCTGAGCAAGAGAAAGACCCCATCTCTACTAAAAATAGAAAGAAATTAACCCATCGTGGTGGTACATGCCTGTAGTCCCAGCTACATTAGGCTGAGGCAGAAGGTTGCTTGAGCCCAGGAGTTTGAGGTTGCGGTGAGCTAGGCTGACGCCGCGGCACTCTAGCCTGGGTGACAGAGCGAGACTCTTTCTCAAAAACAAACAAAAAGAAATAGCTTATTTCTTGAGTTTAATTTAGGTGGTCACTCAATAGCCAATATTTTAGAATTAAATTTATATATAATTTAATAGCTACTCTAATTGAGGCACATAGTAAGTGTCTGATTTGACTGTTTTGTGTCTTAAATTATCTCCAAATTTCAACAATCCTCTGATGTTATTTGTTTTATTTATCATTATGTTTTATGTATATATTTTATTATTTTAATTTTTAAACTTTATTGTTTATGTATTATTATTTATTTATACATAATAATATATAATGTATAATAATGTATAATGTATATAATTTATATAAATACATAAATAAATAACAATACATAAATAATAAAATAGATAAATATATTTACTTCTCTGAGCCATTTTGGAAGAAATTTAGGCTCAGAGAAGTAAACGGATTGGTCCAAGGTCATGCAGCCAGTAATGGTGCAGAATGGGATTGCAAAACTAGGATTTCTGAGTCCCTGCCCAGTGTTAGATTTTATATTTAATAACTTGGGGCACCACCTTCCATGTGCTCAGCCTACCTTTTACCTCAGCCACAGAGGTGGCAGCCAGACTTGCACAGGGATCACCTGCAGTGCCTCACACAGCCCAGCGGCACAAGGAGGTCTTCCGACACAGTGACACTGACTGGCCTGACACACGTGTAATGTCTCCAGCGCCAGAGTTCATTATGTCACCACAAGAAGCTGGTAAATAAGTTTTTCCTTCCCGTTCTTTGGGGCAATTCTGGAACATGTCTGGTAGCTCCTCAGAAAGTACCAGTGGGATTAAGTTCATGACCCACGTTGGTAGCCTGCTCAACTATTTCTCTCTTCCAGTCCCACTTCTTGTTCCCTAGAACCACTCCCCCTTCCCCAAAAAAAGTTTTTATCTCAGTTTCTGCTCTTTGGAGGGAACCCAGAGGCAAAATAAGTATACTATGTCACACTTTAAAAGTGGCAGCAGAATATATCAAATGAGAATGATTTGTTTTTATTTGAGAAAACTTTTAAATGGGCTCTTCGGGTTTTCAAAGGCAAGGCTTAGAGAGTCTAATAAAGAAGAAAAATCACCAGCGATGGGAAACACCCAGAAATGTAAAATGTAAGTGTTTTGTGTAGGCAGAGATGTTATTGTGATATTAACTAAGTAGAACTATCTCCAAACTTCAACAGTTCTCTGATGTTATTTATTTTACGGCTGTTTTAAGGCCAGGCCTTGGGGAGGAGCAAAGTGTTTAGACAGAAAGAAGCAAAGAAAGGAAACTCCAACGTGGGTGAGGGCATGGACCCCAGAAAAGTGACAGGACACCTACATCTAAGGAAAGACACGGCCAGAGGGATGGCCTGGGACGGAGCACGACCGACACACGTCGTGACTAGCAGCGCTCGCTCCGGAGCTGCTCTCAGGCTCTCTGCAGACCTTCAGCAAAGCTGTTTAACCACAGCAACTTGAGGTGACTCTTAAGATAAACTGGGGAACAGGCGAAGGAGCTGTCTCTGTACTTGGGGAGGAGAAGGGAAGGGCAAAGGTCACAGCGTACAGAAATGCTACCTGGAAAGCAAGTGGCAACCACAGAGCAATTTTGTGGTAGTAGCAGTCCAGAGTGAGAAGTGACAGACAATGAGTGTCACGCCTAAGCACTACCAGGAATCCACAAAATAATTCAGTGGTCCATGTTCCTATACTTAAAAAGGAAATAAATTTGAATTGTTTTATGTAAATATTGAAGATAAAAACAGGCGAACTCGAGAAGATTTTTATCAACATACACAAACATGGAGTTAAAGAAATGGGCAGGGAGTTTGTTATTCAAACATTTCATATAAGCCTCTGAGTATTCATTTGTTCCTTAAATATTTGTTAGATATCCATTATGTGTCATGTACTGTTCTAGGCACTGGGGAAAAAAACAGGGAACAAAACAGAAGAAAGATACAACTTATATTCTACAAAGGTAAAATAGAAAAAAATTACTAAAAATACAGAGTCTATTGGACACAAAAGAGGGAAAGAAAACAGGTGTGTTCTGGAAGTGGAACAATAAGAAATGGCACTATGTCTACCTTTCTTGAGAAAGAGCAAATTTCGTGGATTTAACTTCTCTCCTATACATCCAAAGTGTTGCTAGTTATGAACTATCCTTGGGATAATTACTCAAATCATTTTCTGTTTTGTGTGGTAGAGATGAGGAACCCCAGCTGAGAAAGACAGAGAGGTATGGATAAAAAACAGATCCTAAACCTGGTTTATTTTGTTTTATTTTGGGTGGTAGTTGTTTATTTTTTAAGACATTCAAACCACCTATACTGGCGGCTGTTATTATGGGATAATTATACTAAGAAACAGCAAGACAATCTGGCCTCTACAATTTGTTTGGTTTTGACTAAATATTTGCCTTGGAAGAAGTATGTGTACAATATTCATTTAAAAAGATACAACAGTCACCTCGTTACTGTCCTTGGAGTTTTGCTGGAGGCTTGAATGAGACTGAAACCACCTGGACACCACCAGAAGCTACACCAAGGAGCAGGAAGGTAAGTCCATTCTGTCCTTGTCACTTCATTTTGATTTAGTTACTTTGTTTTGGGGCTTTGGCCATCCCAACAGGATGGAGATTCTCCTACTGCCTAACACTGGCAAATATGCTTATAAAATATACTTGAAAATGTTGACAATGTCTTATAAGCTTGCCCATTTGAGTCATTTTGTCCATCTGCTCTGTACTGTTGCACTGTTCCTGTCCAGTGTCCATGGCTATTTCTCAGGAGGTATGGCCCACCTCATGTTCTACCTTTACCTGGAGTAGACTTTGTTCATTTAAAAATATTTTAGTACCACCCCCCTGCCACAGTGAAATAATTCATTGAGAAAGCCTTCATGAATTGTTGCCAAAATCATTGGTGAAAGGTTGACAGGAAATTTCATAATGGATGGATCAGACGGACATGACCTGAGAAGGTACTCATTTATCAACCCAATATCATATGCGTATTGGTATCATGTAATAGGAAGGACACATCACCACCTATGAATCTTACTGACTACAAATTTAAATCATAATCTAATCACGTGTCTGGATCTAACTGGTGTGCAAGTTAAACCAATCATGAGGTAGTAATTAACCATATACACTCCTCAGAATAAAAATAACTGACTACTCAGATTAAAAGTAGGGGAGAGGAGCTCTTATAGAATAAAAGGAAATTAAGAGAAATAATAATCAAATGCAATAATGGTATAAATTCCATAGAGTTCTTTCCAAAGTGGATATTTTAGACATTGGAATGGCCACAAACCTGTATGTCCAAGCAAAGCTTCTTAGCACATTTTGCTCCCGCCTCCCTCCCTGCAAGACATGTCTTATCTAGTTCTATTTAGAATTCTGCTTTCTCTCCTCTCATGATCTCTCTTAACTAAAATCCTGACTGTCATTGAGTGATGACTTAATCTTTGTTATTAAAACACCTCTTGTGACTAATAAACTAAACATGGACAACAGTGGCCTTCAGTGCTTCAATCTTGCAGAAAATGTCGTAGAACTGGCCTGGTAACACAGTTTCCAAGAAAACTCAAAAATGCCTCATAGTATTTTCAAACCTTGGCAACCAAATTAGGGCTTTGGAGATTTTTAACACACTCCATCCACACCCACACCATAACTCATTCCAGCTCCCTGTGTAGAAACCCAGCTTTGGGTTGGCATTTGAAAATGGACTTATCATCCTAACCTCATGCCCAAGAGCATATGTGTTAGAGATTAATAATTAGCCATTGGACCTGTAATAGCACCATTTTGTCTTTCTGCATATGAATTTGATCACTTCCCAGAAAACCCAAGAAACTTGAAGAACTAGTGATATTTCACAAAAATTATACTCTGAACATGGCTGTATTCAGCCCAAAATTTGTGCTAAGTTTTCTGACACAGAACTGTATCAGCGAAGAGTCTAATGCATAGTTTAAAATGGTTGATTCAAGACTAAATCAGCAACGCTAATTTCTTTCAATGCTAGTTACATATGGTTGCATTAATATTCCCTTCTCAGAAATCCAGCTGAGAATCATTATTTAATGAAAGGCTTACAAATTGCATCCTATTTAATGGCTTTCATTGCAGACTCTTTTGTAGAAATGCAGAACACATGTAAGTGACCATGTAAATTCTATGCTGCATTTGCAATGAGCTGGGGAATTTTATACATGTAATGTATACATAAAATGTATACATAAAATATATGTGTGTGTATAATGCATATATAGGTATATATTACAAATACATATATACCTACATACAATGATATATATACTTCATATTACTATAATATATAATATAATTACAGAGACAATATTTATATAGAATATATACATATGTTAAATATATATGTCAAGAGATCATTCTGATTGGTAATTTCTAAATTTGTAAGTTCAAGGGATACATTAAGAGAGATAGATTGGGGGACACTAATAAAAAAACAACAGAAAAAGAGAGATTATTAATAGAACTACTCTAGATTTGAACACTGGCTATTGCCATTCACTAAATGTATGTCTTTAATCAATTTTACTCTCTAATCTTTAGTTTCCTTATCTTTAAGATAACAGTAACAATATCTACTCCCCAGAATGTTGTTATAAAGATAAAATGAAAAAAGCAAAATGAAGCAAAGTGCTTAGCATAGTATCTTGCACAGAATATGAGCTCAATAAACATTCGCTCTGTTTCTAATGTAAAAACAACAAAAAGAAGAATCATAGTTTATTACAGAATAAACTGCACAGTTTATGAATTTGTAGTTACTGAGGAGATGAACCTAAATGGGGGGATGAACCAAAGATCTATGGGTCATCTGGAGACAGATTGTAAAGGGAAGGAAGTTTATGAAGGCATATAAATTTAAGCAATAAGACGTTAGAGTTTTTCTTTTTTTTTTAATTTTTTTTATTTCAGCATATTACGAGGGTACAAATTTTAAGCTTGCCTATAATTCCTTTGCCCCTTCTCCCCCCACAAGTCTGAGCTTCAAGCGTGACCATCCCCCAGATAGTGCAGATCTCATTCATTATGTTTGTATATACCCGCCCCCTCCTCCCCCTCCCACCTGCCCAATACTCAATAAATGTAATTCCTATGTGTCCACTTAGGTGCTGATCAGTTAATACCAAATTTTTCTTTAAGGCCAAGATATAATATTAATACTACCTTATTCTAATTATATACATGGTCATATAATTTGTGATTCTTATATACCATAATATATATTATTTTTTATCTTTTTGCTACTTCATTAACTAAATTGTCTTAGTTAACTAAATAGTGAGTTTTCAGATAGAACATTATAATTTAATAACTCCATATTTCTTGCACTTGAAAAGCTGACAGAAAAAAAATTAAGAGATTATTCAGAGCCTTGTATACCTAAAACTTTGAATTTGGATTTTCTGTCACCAAAAAACAGACAAAAATAACTTGGCACAAGCAGAATTATTAAGTATTTGGGGGTAGACATTTTTCAAAGTAGCCACAGTTCAGTGAATAGTCTAAGATTAAACCAATAAACCCTCTAGACAGAATGTCAAAAGGCAAATTCAATCACCAATTTTTCTAAAGGTTTCCAAAAGGAACCAGAGCTAGAGAAATCTCATGTAGTAGAATCCTTATTAGTACAAAAATTGTGCCTATCTTGACACCTAGCTACTTCATTAAATATTTTGATTCAATTGAAGCAGTTTTTACTTTTTTTTAAGGAATGAGGCGAGTTGACTGATTTTTTATTTAACTAATTTTCATTTGGCCTAAATAGTCTTAATATACTTATCTTTTAAATCTTTTACCAACATCAATAATAGTCATGGTTTTATCTATTTTATAGAATGCTTTTCCATAGGTTATATTTTTAACTACCATCATGGCCTTCGAGCTACATATTGTTGGCCTAATTTCAAAAATAAAATAAAATAAAATGAGGCTGAGAAATCACACGACTCATCCAGATTTTCACAGTTCATAAGTAGCAACTCCAGATATGTCCCCACCCAAGCATCTCCTCTCTGCACAATTGTCTGGGGGTTGTGGGCATGCATTCTTCTTATGTTAGGTATTCTAAAATCAGAAATGAGTTGACGACAGGCTTTCTTTCTTTAAGGAGGAAAAGAAGTGGTTTATAATATTCTTAATTAGGAGTAAAAAAAAAAAAATATGCCCTACAGAAAGACTCTGGCTGATTCTAGCTCCTGCTCAATGGATTTGAAATAAACTAAACCCAGAGGAAGCTTCCAGCAATTGAAAGAAGCCATGTGCTCTCCATTTAAAACAGGAATTCGGTGTCCATCTCTGCTGTCAGAAATTTGAACAACATTCACATTTTCCATGTGCATTATCAATAGCAACTTCAATATTTCTAAACTATCTGTCACTGTAGTGCCTAGGTAATTAGACAGAGGTGCTCGGGCACTGTATTATTTGACCATCATTTCCATGGAGCACAGTCAGCCATGCCATTTGTCATTATTTTGATGGACTTCTTAACACTTAAATAACTAAAGGGAAATATTACAATTTCCTCTAAATTCATTTGTAGTCACTTTCACAAATAATTTTTGGCCATGGTCATCATACTGAACATTGGCTGTGTGTCAACTAAATCCTTGGAGATAATTTCAGCTCAGTTGATGATCCTAGTTAATTTCCCAGAGGCAATTCTGAGAACTCTTTCCTTTTTTCCAAGTATTTTTTTAGATGTGGGAACTTACTGGCAAATACACTTACTCGATTGGTTCTTTTCTGATACCATTATCTATGATGTATCTCAAGAGAAAATGACTCCATGTGATCATAAATCATTGTGATTAGGTTTGGGGTATGGCTCTTTGTATAGGCACGAGAGGAGGAAATATATATATATATGAAAATTTGGGGATGTTTAATCTAGGACAGGGATTGAAAAATTAAAAACCACCAAATGGTTTTATAAATAAAGGTATATTGTATAATAGTCCTCCTCATGCATTTGCATATTATCTATGGCCACTTTCACCCTATAATGGTTAATATGGGATAAGTAGCTAAGTAGTTGTGAAAGAGACTACACAGAGCAAAAAAAAAAAAAAAACCTTGAAAAACTTAAAATACTTACTAATTGCCCCTTTAAGAAAAAGTTTGTAGACCCCTGATCTAGAGGGAACTTTGGCTGCTGGCAATAGTTAAAAAAAAAATTAAAAATTAAAAAGTTTGTTTTAGCTGGCCTTCTTTTAGCCAGGAATCCAACATTTCCACTCATCTCAGGATCATTGTTGATGATCACAGTGATGTCCATGAGGCACTGAAAAGGCTTGAGGCACCTTCTGAACCAGCAAAGATCAAATCCCACTCACTCTGGGTCTCTGTTGTCCAGATTCATAGTCTTAAAATTGAAAGAGACCTTCAACATCATCTTTCACAAAAAAAATGGAAGCCTTTTCTACTATATGTCTCACACATGGTCTTTCAGTCTCAAGTCATAGACCCAATGGAAGCAGGAGAATGGCTTCACACCATATCCGTGCTACTTTGTAGCAGCTCTGACTCTTTTACTTGCTTTGTTTTTCTCCTACAGGGAGTTAATATCTCTTTCCTTACCACTCTCTTGCCCTATTATAATATTTTTTTCCTATTATAATATTTTGATGGTTAATAAATTATAAATGATATATCTGTATATCTGAAATGTTTATTAACCAGAATACTAATTAAACAGAACATTGAATCCTTTCACTCTGCTTTATCATAGTAGATAAAGTTGGTCTTGAGTAACAGGCACAGGTTTTGGAATCAGAGAGATCTGTGTTCAACTTCTGGTCTCCCCACTAAAATATAGTGTGTCCACAGACAACTTGCTTTAACTGCTCTGAGCATACATTTCCTCATTTGCTAAATGGGGAAAAAAACATGAGAATCTGAAAGAAGGTATCTACAGGGTCCAGCACGGTGCCTGACATTAAGGTGCTATTAGTAGCGTGGAAAGTGGCAGGCATTGTAATATACTGTGGGCAAACATGTAAGTACCAGAGCATTCCAAGCCTGCAAACATACACCAGAGGCAGCACTGGGAACATCTTAGGAACTAAAAAGTATCCTATATTTAAGATTTTCTTGAAAAAGTCTACCATTACCTAATGTATATCACAGATATTCCAGGGCAAGGATTAATCTCTCTATATGCCGCTATATAGAACTAAAAGCTTAGGGCTTGTTTTTAGCTCAGGAAGATCCCCAAGGATTAAGCATATAAACATTAGACATTATAAATGTATATAAAACGATACATCAATAAACATATTTACCTTTTCAATTCAGAAAAAACAAGTTATGCAAATAAAGGAAATTGCTAACACAACAGGAGCCAGATTATCAGAGTGTCTGCCTCTCTTATTTGGAATTACTGTGTTTTGTGAGATCTAGCCTTGTCTGGAGAGTCTGATTTTAATATGGCAATTCTCTCTTATTCTTGGTTCTTCTGTTTAAGGCAACATATTGAATCTCTTGGGAGAAACTCTTCCTGTATCTGTTCAATTGAAAACATGAGGGTGCACATTCTCAGCTACATATGCTCAGGTCCGAGTTTCCAAGGAAACAAGGGACTGCTCATCTATCTGCAAAAATGAACTGACGAATCACTTTCAGCTGGTTACAAACCTTGATTCCAAATCAAATTCCAGTGTGGAGTCTAAAAATTGTCAATGTCTTGTCATTTCTGCCTGGTAAACCCCTGATGTTACGAGGCTGGCAGTTGGGCAGGCATTCGCTGAGTTATGCACTGTGAATTTTTTCCTCTGCACTGTTAGTGAAATAGCATCAATGAGAGCCAACTCCACACTGCACTCTTGTGACAATGGCCTTCAATCCTTTCTATTGGAAAAGACAGACAGGGTCATGTGCATGTGCACTGGTCACAGGCCAACCATATGGGCGGGAGCACAGTGGTCAGCTCTTGCAGTGGCTACCAGCTCTCAGATTCACACTGGGCAAAGCAAAAAGCAATAGGACAACCAACTTACCAACTTCCCTTGGCACTCAAATCCTAGTGGTTGATAGCATTTCTGAAGTTCTTGACTATAGGATTTCCTGACCATGCTTTAGCATGTATTGATTGAAGTACTTCAGATGTGTTACATTTAATAATCACAATAAATGTTGAGGTGGATACCATTACTATTTTCTTTCTCTAGAACTGAGGCACAGAGTAGTTAAATAATTTCCCAAAGGTCACACAGTTTGTAAGCAACAAAGCTGTGATTTGAACCCAAACTGTGTCACCTCAAACTTACTCCCTTAACACTTTATTCCATCTTACAGAATACTGGCCATTCTGTTTTCCTCTCAGTTTCAAATTAGTATGCCCATTCATTTGTTCATTCATTCATTTATTCCACAAACACATACCAGGCACCTATGCTAGGCTCTATGGATATAGTAGCCAACAAGAGAGACAAGGTCTCTCAAGGAGCTTACATTTTGTAAAGGAGACAAAAAGTAAACAAGTGAACAAGCACAAACAATGTAGAGACTGTGATATAATCCCACCAAAGGAAATTAACAATTTAATATGGGAAGATTAATTGAGAAAAGACCCTGGTGTGTTCAAGGTACATCCAAGGTATAGAGAGAGACAAGATGAAGCAGAGGTGGAGAGAGACCAGATCATGCTGCACCATGGAAAGCAGATGGGATTTTATTGTAAGTGAGGTGATAAGTCAATGAAGAATTTTCATCATACTTAAAGTAGAACTATCATTTTTTCCCTGTCATAAAGAAACTACATAGGGAGGTAGGAAATATACCTATGTACCAGAGATAGAAAAATGCATACAATCCCCAGCCCCAATTATATTTCTTTGGGAAGACTTTAATTACATATATGAAACATATGTCAATGTTCTCAAAAGACTAAAATCAGTTCTTTTTATTATTTACTGATTTGTGGTTAAGGAGAAAGTTAGACTGAAGGAAGAAAGTACCCTAAAGTGCAAGAGTATGACTGCACAAGAAGGCGGGAGGGTGGGACCTGTTGAACAGGCACCAGCCTAAAGTGGGTATCCATGCATGGCTCAGTATGCCCCGCCAGCCCTATCACCACACCTGGACCCACCCCAAGGAATCCAATTCACCTCTATAGAAAACCCCGAGACTCCACTGGACAAAGTCTTATTTTGTTTTACATCTGTATGTCCGTGCCTAGTATAGCATACGTTTTCCATAACATTTGTGAAAAAAAGGAAGTACAAAAGGAAGAAGAGATGGAAGGGGAAGTGAGGGAGGGAGGAAAGGAGAAAGGTAAAAAGGAAGGTGCTCTCTTTGTTAGAGCCTGACATCTTTACCTCTTGATTTTGCATCTTCTTGACTGTTTCGTTATTCTCAGTATTCCCCAACCCATCTTCCTGGGATAAAAAAAAAAAAAAAGAATTCCAAATTGACACTTCCAAAAGATTAATATTTTCATTTCAACATTTCTGAAAGTATTTCAATGAAATTGCTTTCAAATGGTTTATTCTATATTAGATCATTGAGAGATAGATTAATGTCATAAACGTAGGTACTAGCAAGCAATATTTTTGTCTCCTATGTGCACATACTGTATATTTCATATCCTCTGATAACTTAAAGTCACTAATTTAAGTCAAATTAGGGGAAGGGCAGTACAGTAATTGCAATATTTGCAGCTCTTTCTTGATAACAAATGAGGCCTTTTTCCCCCCTCCACTGTTATATAAGAGTGTGCTCTTTCTTTGGCTAAGATATAATAGCACTGCTCTACATGAACAAAAATATTTTTACTGGCTATGTTATTACTGAGAAATGCATTGGGAAAATGTAAAAATATTTCACCTTTATGTTGGAGAAAATAAACACAGTGGATTAAATAAAATTTTCACAGCTCTTGACACGTACCATATGTGACATTTGGTAAACATCAACGAAGAGGCTTTGGCTTCTGAGAATCACAGACTCTGGAACTGGGGGCGGGGGGAATCTTGTATATATTTAATGGTCTGCCACTTTGCCCCACCCCAACAATCTGGGCAAATGGGACCTAAAGAAGTTGAAGGACAATCCTAAATTAACATAGTGAATTGAAGAGCCAGGATCAGAACCCTTATTATTTCAGACCCAGCCCAGTGTAAACCTGTTACAGAAGGCTGCCTGATGCCTCATTGCAAGGTAGCAATGAGTTAGCATCGGTGAGGGGAGCCCAGGTTTTGAAATCAGGACTGTTGGACTTCAATTTCTCACCTGGACCCTGACTACCTCTGTGAGCCTATCTAAGCATGAGCGTTTTCTGTAAAAGGAGATTTAATAGTGTCAACCTCAAACATTTGTTCGAATATCAAGTGAAATAATTAACTTAAAATATGGGTACAAGAGTAAGTGCTGAATAAATGTCATCTATTAACTACTATTATTAGCATCCTTATTAATTATTATTATTATTCCAAAGTATGACACGTGAAACTCTTACTTTTGCTGGTAACTTCCAAACACTCTTGTTTGGTAAAATGGAAATGCTAAGTTCCTATATATAGACATAAAACTCTGTTCGACAATCTTTTAATTGTCTAACTCTAATAATCTAAATATTAAGTATACTTCTTGACAATTTTTCAAATTCTAATAGATTCAAAAATATGTTACTAAGGTAAGAACTGTACAGGGTGAACAAGAAGTGACCCTTCCCGTCAGAGACCTTGGAGTCTAGTGGGAAAGACAGGCATGAATATCCATGAGGCTTCTAAAAGACAGAGTGGGGTGTCCTGCTGTAAGGTAAGTGACAAAGGGGCCGTGAGGACAGAGTGGGAAGAAGGCGGTCAGGCTGAGGAAAGCAAGAAAGACTTCACAGATGAGAGAGCCTAGAAAGGATGTGTAAATTGGAGGCTACGATGTGGGCAGAGATCCACACGGCGGGTCCTCTGCATTTTAGGCAGCTCCAAGCTGCACGTCCTGGGATTGTGTGAAAGCCCACACTCCTCAGAAACGAGGGGACACTGACAAATACTGAAAAGCACTGTGTGGCGAAGCCACAGCATGTGGGAGTGGGAAGACTGGAGCCAAGTGAACGACGAGACTGGAAAGGCGGGTTTGAGCCGAAAGAGCATCAGTGTGAGATGTACAGATTCTGGAGCCAGCTTGGCCTCTCTGGAGCTGTGCAGTTTTTGCAAATCACTCAACCTCTCTGTGCTTCGGTTTCCTCATTGGTAACATGGAAATAATAGTGGCGCCTAGCTCCTAGGGTGGTTGTAAGAATTAAATGAGTTACTACCTAGAAAGCGCTTAGACCAGTGCCTGAGTTATAGCTAGAGTTCAGTCACTGTTAGCTCTCATCATGACTGTCATCATCATCATCATCTTCACGATTGAGGACCTTTAGACACCATTTTGAAGATCAAAGATCTACAGAAGAAACAGTCATCTAAGAATATTACTTTATGAAAATGACTTGGGTGGGCCCTAGTGAACTGACGTCAAAAATACACATGGCTTTTAACTATCGCCAGAAGTATGGAAAATTTAGGTTACAGGAAAGAAACATAAATTTGTCTGGTAAATTAAAGATCTATGTTATAGTCCAGTACAAGTTTTGTTGGCATTTTTTACTTTTGATCTATGTAAGTTGTAGATAAATGAATTCTGCTCATAAAAATACAACTAGAGAAGGAAATAGATTGAAAAGTGAAAGTTCCTCTCATCTTCCTACCTCTCAGCTCCCAAGTTCACTCCTATTTCATTCACAGTTTAGGATTTAGACTAGTCTTCCAAGCTTATTTCTATGCATTTATAATTATAAGGTACATATAACTTTAAAGCTTTTTAAAACTGCCCATTTTTAAAATTTTCCTTTTATTTAATAATATGTTCAAAGATCTTTACATCTTTACACATAGTACAATAGATCTATCTCATCCTCATTTTGGGGGGTAGAGAAGACAGGGTCTTGCTCTGTCACCCACACTAGAGTATAGTAGCACTATCATAGCTTACTATAACCTGAACTCTTGGGCTCAATGATCCTCCCACCTCAGCATCCCGAGTAGCTGGGACTACAGGTGCACACCACCACACCTGGCTTACCTCATCCCTTTTAACTGCTGCATAATATCCCAAATTTGACTATTCCTTACCTCACTTCATTAATTATTCTATTCAAGAACATTAAGGTTATTTCCCACTTATCACTTGTATAAACAAGTATACAGTGCACTATTCTACATATATTTGTATGCACATACATGGGTAGGTATCTCTGTAGGACAGATACTCGTAAAGGGAATTGCTGCCCCAAAGAATATATCCTTAAATTTTGATAGACTCTGCTGAGTTGTTCTCTGAAGAGTTGGTACCAATTTACATAACCATAAAGAAAGTGTGGGAATTCTTTAATATTTCAAATCTTAAAAGCAGTAATCAGGCTCAAATTTCAGACTATTGATATAATTGATTTATGACCTTAGATCAATGGATTTTAAACTTTTGGGAGTTAAACACCCCTTGGAGAGTCTGATAAAAGTTACAGATTTTGTATAAAGAAAAAAGTGCGCAGGCACAAATATACTGAACTCTCACATTTCAGTGGCTATTTTGTAGTCCCCAAAAGCTAGACTCTAAAGAGCCTCTATTCTGGACAAATCAAAAGTTATGCATCTATGGGTATAATGAGTGTCCAGCAGCTCCTAGCCTTGGATATCTGTGTGTACCTTGCTGAGAGCTCTTCTTTAGATCGTCTTGCTTTTCTACCTGAGACAGGTGGCATGAGACTGGGTAGAGCAGTTGTCCCTTTACTGCACCCCAACCTGGCAATGGAAAGTCTGCTTTCACATGTATGTTATTCAAGTCCTTTTGTTCTTCAGTCTCGGTGAGCATGTTTGTGTCTCAGTGTGCATGTGTGTGTGTGTGTTTGCTCATCCACCTGTGCTCACAGAGGATCTTTGTAGCATCCTAACATGGAACCAGGATGACTGGGTTCAAACTTCCACCCCTGACACCAACCAGCTGTGTGACCCTGAGGAAGTCATTTAACCATATTGGCCAGCACTGGCCAATAGAATTTTCTGCAATGATAGAAATGTTCTATAATCTGTGCTGGTCAATATAATAGTCCCTAGCCATATGTGACAATTGGTCACTTGATATGTGGCTAATGTTACTGAGAAAATAAATTTTTAATTTTTATTGTGATTAATTTCCCTTAAAATAACCACATATGGCTAATGTCTACTATATTGAACAGGGCAAATCTGGTGCCTTAGTTTTCTTGTCCACCAAATATGAATAATAATAGTTCCTGCCTTGTAGAAGTATTGATAGGCATAAATAAATTAAATATACATATAAGGTATGTAGGACAGCCCCTTGTACATAGCAAGTGCTACATGAGTATTTATAATTATTATTATCAAGTACCAGTAGTGGATAAAGTGTCATGTTAAGGTTATTGGGACAGAAACAGACATGATATGTGATTCTGACTTTCAAGGAACCTAAAATCTCATTAAGACACAATACAGCCATGTATGTATATATGTGTATGTGTATATACATAAATCTATATATACACATACACACTCAATAACACAAATGTTAAGTGAATTTCAAGTCAAAAACTTGTACAATGTGTGTCAAAATAGTATCAAAGTAAAAGATAATGAACTGACCTCCATTGTGGAAGCACTGTGAATTGAACCATTGAACCGAGTCTTGAAAGATATATGGAAGTTATTTAATCAAAAAGAGAGGGAAAAAGGTTAAAAAATAAAGCTGAAAGTAGAAATGATAAAGGTTCATTAGAGGATAGAGAGTAGGCCTGTGTGGCAGGAAGGTTAATGAGGGTTTTTAATAAACATTAAAATTTGAGGGTAGAGCATTTTCAATGTCAGGATAGGAAGAAAAAATTTCCTTCATCATTTGAAGATTTTGAGGGTAGCCATGATGGAAGCTTCTGGAATCAACAGGCAGGAGAAAAGAGAAGCAGACTATAGACATTTAGAAGATATGTCAGAAAAGCGAGACCAGGCAAGAGGAAGGCTAGAGACTGGCAACAAGTGTTTACTTGTCAGGAAGGTAGGTCACTTCGGGCTCTGCCAGAGACTATAAAACCCCTTCCTACCATCCATCTCCCCTTTTGTCTACAATCTCCTTCAAGCTTTCTCAGGCACCTTGCTCCATTTATTCCTTTACCTCCTCTCTCAAGGGCAGATTTTTTAAACATTTTGTTTTTCTGCTATTCTGTTGTTTTGATTATAGAAGAAATAAATACTCATAGAAAATTTTTAAAGTACTGAAAATGTTAAAGAAACAGAAAAAATAATTCTCCCACCACTAAGATCAGTAACACCTTTAGTCTGAAATTGTCACTATGTACAGAATTTTTCCCTGCATTTTTTAATGCACTTCTACCTGCAATACTGGGACGAGGACTGTGCCTTTTACAATATGCCCAAAGTGCCTAATATAGTACTTTATATCTGACAGAAGTTCAGTAAGTATTCTTTGAAGGAATAAAGAATGGGTGGAAAGTTACTGAACATTTCATATTTTATTTTAAAAGTATGGCAATTCCACTCCAAATACCTTACTATGAATCACTCTGGGAAATGTATACCTATGGTAAACACTTGATCACTTCTTCCTTAATGTATAAATTATACCTAAACCCTGGTAACTAAATATATAAAAATAGGTGAATAAGGATGCCCACACCCTTTTATTCATACTTTACTCATGCCAACTAATCAGGCCAGTGTCTAAGTGACTTATAGGATACCTGAGTATTGACAAACACACCCTCTCTGTGGATAGTTCTACATGCCCTGTTGAGTTTGACTGTTGATAGCTATTAAAAATCACTCGACTAGACAAGTCTGCTGAAACACAGAAGCTCGTTTATAGCTGTAGACTCACAACACTACACTCAAACCCAAAATCTTGCCTGATTCATTCAGATCAAAAAAGCTGGAGGAATAGGTAGGTGTGGGTTTGCATTCTCGGTTACAAAATTAAGGTTGCAAGTTTGGTTCTGCCCATAGATTTTAGTCACCTCATAAAATTGAGATGGATTTGGAAGCATTTTGCTCTATCAGAGCGTTTCATCAGCAGACCTACTGAACATCAAATAAATTTGTGATGGCTCTCAAGAGGGCAGCTAATAAACAAGATAAAATCTTCCTTTTGTGAGCTTCAATGGGTTAAAATACGGAGTTACGTATTAATAAAAGAGAGTCATTTCGTTTATTGCAAAGGTACACCAGATAGTAACAACAAATATTAAATATGCCAAAAATCAATAAACTTAAGAATTTTATTTAATATTTTTATTTGCAGTGACCTTCAACACCTGTCATTTTCTTTAAAAAACTTTTGAATAGTTCTTGAATAAATAGAAGAATAGAATTTAGGTTTTTAATTCAAACTAAGGGGCTAATTATCAATATGTGCCTGAATTTAGTGCAATACGTGATAATTATTACATGGGATCACATATATCACAAGTTATATACATTATACATAAAACTGTAGAATACATTTGAATTTTTAAATTAGTTTTGTCCCAATGTCTTAGTCAATTCAAGCTGCTATAACAGAATACCATAGGCAGGGCGCCTTAAACAACAAACATTTATTTTTCACAGTTCTGGAGGCTGGGAAGTCCAAGAGCAAGGAGCCAGAAGATTTGGTATAAGGGCTCATTTTCTTGCTGTATCCTCATGTGTGGGAAAATGGTGAGAGAGCTTTCTGGCATCCCTTTTATAAGGGCTTTAATCTCATTCATGAGGGTTCAACCCTCTTAACCTAATCATGTCTCAAAAACCCCATCTCCTAATGCCATCACATTGGGGATTAAGATTTCAACATACGAATTTTGGGGGACCCCAAACACTCAGTACATTATATCCAGTTGAAGGAGTATAGCTGCTTTTTTATTTTAATTATATTTTCATTTCTGACTTTTCTTGTGACTTTCTTCTGCTTCCACTTTCAACACCTGGAATCTACAATGGTTGATTCCCTTTTTCTCCATGTATAATCTTTTATAATATTTTTCTATTTGATTCTTAAGGCCCCTGAGTAGCCTAAGCACAACTTCATTTCCAAACTGATTTTCCATTTTTTCTCAACATACAACTTGTTGCAGTCAAGGCTATTTTATCTATCTTTCTCAACTTTCGAGCCCCTTTAGTACATAAGAAACTTTCTCTTGTCTAAACTTCCATTCCCCATAGACTCACCCTTGAGCAGTTAGTTAATTGCTTCATAAGCTTTTATTCTCTTGTTGTTCTTTTTTTCTTTTGCTTTTTTTGAGATATAATTCACATACTATACAATTCACCCTTTTAAAATATACAATTCAATGGTTCTTATTATATTAACGAAGTTGTGCAACCATCACCACTATCTAACTCCAGAACATTTTATAATCCCCCCCCCAAAATCCCTATAGCTATTAGCAGTCACTCCCCATTCCTCCCTCCTCCCAGTACCTGAAAATCATTAATTTACTTTCTACCCTCCAACTTTGGTTTTGTTTTTTTATTTTTTATTTTTTGTTCAACATAATCTTGACTATTGTGGATCTCTTACATTGCCATGTGAATTTTAGGATCAATTTCTTCTAAAAAGCCAACTAGGACTTTGATAGGAATTGAATCTGTGGATCAATTTGGGGAGTACTGACATCTCAATAATACTGTTTTACAAGCCATAAGCATGCATGTCTTCCCATTTATTTAGGTCTTCTTTGAATTCTTTCAACAATGTTTTGTAGTTTTCAGTATACAATTCTAGCACTTCTTTTAAAAAAAATTATTAATGGCCTAAGTTTCAAATCTCTAACTCAAGTATGTTTCTGAGTATCAAGTACCATATCTTCTTTCCCTTCTAAACTCATTGTGCAACCATTAGTTGTTACATTGATTTTTAAAATTCTGAATAAATATATTCCATCAAAATTAGCTGCTTTTTTTCTGAAAGATTGCATTTCATACCCAGAACACCATACCCAGGACTTGCATGTCTTTGCTTTCTCTTCTTCCTACTTAGAATGACATGTCTTTTCAACTCTGCCGGCAGAATCTTTAGGATTTTAAATATCTTGGTTAACTGTTACCTTCCTTGTTCATGAAACACCTTCATCATTTCCATTTCTCAATATTTTACTCATTCCTCAAATGTGGCTAATTGCATTAGTCTTTAATATAATATCATAATTGCATATGATAGTTACTTGTGTGTTTATGTCATTGCTACTCTCAGAATATATGCAAATTTTAGGGTTCTTCTTAGCACCCTTTCTATTCCCATACATCTTATCCTATTACTTCCAAATTTGAATTGTTCAACTCATTTCTATTGCATAGATCTGAATAATGCAAATTTTAATGCAAAAGAAAAAGTACTAGGATACTGGATCATCATTTGGTTTAATAAGCAACTTAAGCATTTTAATTTGCTGTTGTGTTCTATAAAGTCCATGTCCTGTTTGTAATTATTTCCTTTCTTGTATCCTGGCTACAAATCTCAGAAAATTTTTCTAACCATTTCTGTATAACAGACTGTATTTTGTGTCACTACTTAGCCTTGAGTCACAGATCTCTCTTCTAAGATAACTCACTAGGAAATTATTATTTCTTCCTCATTTCTTTAAGCTCTGTTTATCCACAATGGAAAAGAGGTTCAAATTGACATTCTTTTGCCTAATTAACTTGTTTAACCTGGCTTCAGTTCCGTGGTGCTGATCTATGATTTATTGGAAAGCCCCTAAGCTGAGATACAAATGTAATGTTTTCAAATCTACCTTAAGCACAATCACTCTAATGGCAAACACTAAATAGTGTTCCATTTGAGATGCAAACCAAGAACATAGAAGTAGGGATAAGAATTCTTAGCTGTGTTTCCATTTGGTAAAATAATGCAAATGACTCAGCCAGTATGTCAGCAGAATTGTAGCATGTCTTTCCCCTTTCTCTGGGAAGAAAGATTAATACTAAGAATTCATTTTAATGTCAATTTTTATAAGTGGATATCAAAAATTATCCTGAGATGTAATGTTTTATTGTTTGGTTTTATACTTTTTAAAGGAGAATGTTGTTTGTTTGTTTGTTTGTTTGTTTTCAAAATGGCACTTGTCAAGTCCCCAAATGAAGGGTAACAGATGTTTTTATGAATTCATAGGATTTAGCACTTGATGGTAAGACACACAAACTGTGATTCTAGCAAAAATATGACACTAGAGAGGATATCTTTGTGATGACTGGCAGACCCTAAATCAATGATCCTGGCAGGTCAGTGCTTTACAAGGAACTCACCAGACTAAGCCCCTCAAGGGCAGGGCCCGTATCTAAGTCATTACGTGTCCCTGTGCCCAGCACAGCTCCTGTTATTCAGTAAGCACCTCATGCATGCTGGGTAAACTGGACCAAATTCCAGTTTTTATATTTACTATACCAACAAATATTGAAGGTCTCCTGAATGAAAAGCTCTATTAAGTCCTGGTGAGTAAATAAAAAACAAAATGTCCTTGGTCACAAGGAAATTACAACCCAGTGGTACAGAAAAGAACAAAACAGGAGAATATTTCACACTACTAGAGCAATGTATTGGTTTTCTTAATAACCATTAAAGATTGTTGAATGATTCTTTTGTAGATTTTAAGGCACTGGTGTATATGGCTTTTTTTTATGTTCCCAAGAAACTATGAAGAGTGTCTAATATAATTGAATCCATGGAACATGTTGATTCCAGAGCTGGAATAAGAATTGCATGCTTTTAGGCCAGGTGTGGTGACTCACATCTATAATCCTAGCACTCTGGGAGGTAAAGGCAGGAGGATAGCTTGAGGCCAGGAGTTCGAGACCAGCCTGAGCAAGAGCAACACCCCGTGTCTACAAAAAATAGAAAAATTAGCCAGGCATGGTGGTGTACACCTGTAGTCTCAGCTGCTCAGCAGGCTGAAGCAAGAAGATGGCTTGAGCACAGGAGTTTGAGGTTGCTGCGAGTTATGATGATCCCACAACACTGTAGCCAGGGTGACCAAGCAAGACTCTGTCTCAAAAAAAAAAAAAAAAAGGAATTTGCATGCTTTTTCTTTCAATGTCTCTGCTGCTTTTTTGGGGTTGACTAAGGCAAATTCTTCTGGTTTAAAACATTCAAGACTTACCCTTTAACTACACGATCAAAGATATTATATCTTTGTTCTCTAATTTTACATGTGTTCAAGTTCAAATAATTATTCTACTCTTTGATACGAATGTTTAGATCCAGGGATGGGGGACATATGAGAGAGATTGCAAGAATATTTTCAGACTATCTATCTTCTAAATTACGTACCTGGCTCTGTGCTCTGAAAGCCCTCCATTGCCCACCAAACTAAGTCACTTAGCATACTCCTACTATAACAAATTTATTCAAGACCATAGGATGGACCTTGGTTCTCAATAGAATATATTTGAACTCAGGATCCCAATCAATAAATCATCAATTCCATCATCTATAACTCTCCTTGTCTTCAAATTTCAGTTTTGATAATAAAAATCTTGGGCAATCTTTGGTGACCATGCACACCACCCTATGATGACTCCAAGAAGTAGTATATTACAGTGGTTATAAACACGAATTCAGGAACCAGACCACCTGGCTTTGAATCCTGGTGCCAGCACTTACTATGTAACCGGACAAATTCCTTAAGGGCCTTGGTTTCTTTCTCTGTAAGATTAGGATAACAAAAATACCAACCTCATAGAAGTATGATGAGGATTAAACAAGTTACAGTATCCAAAGTGTTTAAAATGATACATGGCATAAAATAAATCCTTTCCATGGTTTTGCTGTCATTATTGGTAATTCTATATTTACAGAGTACTTGTCAGTCATGTTTTACAAAGACCACACCAAAATTTTGAGATCACTCAATAACAAGTTCAGCCACATTACTTGCACCAAGAACCAAAAGTAGGCTTTAAATACTCACTAAAAAAAAAGGGGGAAGGGTCTTCAAAATTTCATACAAAATTGAAATCAAATATAGAACTTTTGCTCTTTAATATAACCATTCATAACATTTTTAATTTTCCATTTCCCCTTCACATCCAAACATGTGTCACATATATTTTAACTTCCTTAAAATTTAATCATCAGGAAATACAATTGGAGAAGAATGTCAATAACACTTCAAAAATTACCCTTCAGGGAGCAAGATGGCGGACGAGAAACACTGCCAGATAGAGCGTCTCTGCAGAAA
>VBSM01002608.1:122115131-122155674 GCA_008086735.1 Cheirogaleus medius | reverse complement strand
AAAAAAAAAAAAAATTACCCTTCAAAAATTTTATTAAATTAACTAAGGTTTTGGTTTGTTTGTTTCTAGGGAGACTTCACATGAATACAGATTTGGGGAAATTTGTAGAGTCCATCTCTATTCATAGTTCTTACTAATTTCTATTAGTTGAATTTATATAGCAATTTTTAGTGGAAAAATGTCTAATTCCTTAATTTTTCCACTTAAGCTGTGTACTAGGAGCAGTAACTACATTTCTTTTCAGAATCCTTTTCTTTTTTCAAGGTTGGACTGAATTACATGATGAAAAGAACTAAATACCAGAGACAATTCAGATGGCTTGCACCAGTGCGGCAGTTTAATTAGTAACTCTATAATTGCAGGACAATCTTTCATGTTTTTGTGATGACATTATTACATTAAAGGAAAGTCAAAGAAATCTTGATTCTTTTGCTAAAATTTGTATATATGCCCTGTAAATTTTTATATGGTTTATAATAAAACACATGGTACACTTTGTTTTCTAGACATCTTACTCAATCTGATGTCAGAAAGCTTTAACGTGACTTAATTTGTTAAGTCAAAGCTTATGGGAAATACCAGCAATTTCCAGTGACCTGATAATACCAAAGAAAACAACATAAATGCATGTCTTGGAGGTAAGTGGGTGCTAGTGTAGGCCTTGTAAGTTAAAAGCAACATTTTATAATCTCAGCAAGATGTAATGGGTAGTCAAAGTAATGAAGCTAACCCAGGCGTAATGATTAATCTCTGTGTGAGTCACGACCCTGGCAGCTGCATTCTAAATGAACTGCAATCTATATAATGCATTCTCAGGAAGACAAGACAACAAGAAGTTGCATTAGTCCACAGTGCAGATGGTAAGACTGCATGTAGAAGCATACTCAGCTCTGGCCTAAAAGAGCAGAGGTCTAGGTTGAGCAATATTCATAAAAGGATAGTGAAATATCATGGATATTTACTGGCTCCAGTTTATCAAAACAGAGTATGGCATTAACCCTTGCCTGATTCAACTAAGAGCTGGAATATTTAATAAAGGCTCCATGGGAGAGGTAACACTGAATGGAATCTTATAAATGCATAGTAGCAGAAAGGCCATTCCAGGTAAGAGATACAGCATGAACAAAGCTATCACAAGGTGTGTTTGAGGCATAGTGACAATCCCTACATGGTGGAAGAACAGCATTTATGTTGAGAGTGGTGAAAGATAAAAATGTTAAGTTTAGTCCATAAGTAAAACATTTTATCAATCCTCTTTTAGAAAGGCTGGCAAGGCCTATTGTAACTAACCAGTGGTGTGAGACTGGCATTATCATTTGGAGAGGACTGAGTATTGGCAAGCAATGCACCCCATCATTTGGGGAGAGAGTTTTCAGGGCACACAGACAGATAATCTGGAGAATGAGATCAGGAAACTTATAAGAGGAGATATTTTTCAGGTGAAAAATGGTTTACTAATAATGATTGGACTGAATCTGTTTTGTAACAAAGGCTCAAAGTTAGTATGGTGTCACGGAATGGGCACTGCATTAGATGACAAGGGACATGGAAATTAGCCTTGGCACTGCCAATATCTGGCTCAGGACCTACATCCCTGGGCTGCAGTTATCTATCAGAGGATGAAATTGGACCCTGAGGACCCACCTTTATCCAACATTTACACATGAAACTTTACAACATGCCTCTGTTGTTGGTCAAAACTTCACTGTGGTCAGGAGCAATCATTCTGATAAATGCATCTGAAAAATGCTCTCATTGCCCACCTATGTTCAAATGCTTTTATTTCCTGAGTACACATAACTATAAAAATAACACACAGCCTGAGCATTCAAGTCTCATATCCAGCAAGGGAAGATGCATGTGATGATGGTAACCAAGGACTTCACTGTAGTAACTCAATCCTTCCATGGTACAGATAAAGAAACTGAGGCACAGAGGGTTTATATAATTTGCCTAAAGTTGCATGGCTGAAAAGTGACAGAGCTGGGATTAGAAGGTAAGCCACGGGATCTGGAGTGTGCAATTATACCCTCTGCAGGTCCTGCCTCTGTAAATAAAGCAGAGCTGTGCCAGGGCAGGTGTGAGAAGCCAAGGTGAGGTCTTGGGTGAAGCATCATCTTCAAGGGAACTTGTAGTAAGAGGCCTTGGTCCCAATAAGTGGCTGTTTCCATTGTGTTATGAGATTCCCTCTAGAAACTGTTCAAGGCCATATCCTTGATACAGATGTGCTTACATATGAGAGGTCTGACTTCCATTTACCACTGTATTGTATCCAGGCCCACTGGTCTATAGAGATTTTCCCTTTGGGCCTCTCCAGACATTGATGGCCCGTATCAGCAGCCATGGTTTAGCCTTTTATTCCCCACTCTTGGTTCCCTCCCCCAATATCTGCCCCAGCCAAATTTAGTGTAGGGAGGGAAGAGCACAAGTGTATGCAGCTAGTCTGCCTGCTAAAATCAAACCTGACACATTTGCTCTTTGCATCCATTGAAAAGCCAATAACCCTTTGGCTCCCTGAACATTTCACCTTGAAGATCCAGGAAAGAAGAATCAAGAGTGACTCTTTAGGGATCATAATCCCTACCAAGGGCCCCTCCCAAAAAAATATTAATTCATTCTCTCTAATGCTTGCATGACAGTCTAAGGTCACTCCTAAAACATGTCAGCTGCTCTTCAAGCTGATCGAGGTATGTGTCATTAGAGACTCCCGTTAAAAGCCCCAAGTACTTCTCACTCTGACCAGGGTGTCAGAGGTAAAAAGTCCATGAGGGTTTTATCTGCTGATCCAGCCAAGCCCTTCACAGCCACACACCCTCCAGATGGCACGTTGTCTACCTTTAAGTCATTCTTAGAAGATGCTCAAATGCTTATTGCAAAGATGACATACTCTCCTGGCAGAGCATTTTACTAAATTAAAAACATTAAACATAAGTGTCTCTTGAGGTGCTTTTTCCCCCTTCAAAAATTATTTCTCTGAATTAAAATGTGTTTATATAATTTCAGATAAGAATTAAGCAGTCCCTTCTTCTTTCACCTGCCAGGGGATGTCTGAGTGCACAGACAGCCTTTCTGAGAGCAGGAGGTCCCCAGGGTTACTAGTGTAATTCTTTTTACTCTGGGGTGCTCAAGCACAGAATTGCCTACAATCAATTTGCTTTCACATCCTGGCATTAAACTCACTGTATATAAAAGTATCACAAGTATTTTCAATATAATTCTAAGTAGCAGTGATTTAAAAGGCTTTTTATTGTAATGAAAAAAATTACAAGGCATAGTAAAAGCTGCACAGCCTGTTAGACTGAATCCAATCAAACACATGTAAGATTCTCCATAACCTCAAAACGGGTAAAAATGACTTAAAAATTAACAAGGGCAATTGATAGTAGTCATTTTGAAGTCTGACAGATGAAGCAATATACCTGAACAATATTTTGACCTTCCTGTTTCTAAAAATATAGAATGAATCATAATTTAACTTAGTGCTATGGGGAAGCAGGGGCCTTTCAAAAATGTAGCGATAGATATAAAAATATAGGTATTGACATAACATAATCTCCTAAGTATACAGCTATTTTTTAAGGGCAAAAGTGAGCACCTTCTAATAAAATATACATTATTAGTTGTCAGGAGTACAGATGATATCTATCATTGCTGTTTGATTAGAAGGCAAGAAGCATGACTTGGGCATCTACAGCCATTGCTATTCACACAATTACCATCAATATCCAGGTACACACAACACCCTTGAACCTGAAGATAAGAAGCACATAAACATAAAAATATTATTATAACTATCACACAGTGCCTGACACATAGTAGGCCTTCGATAAATATTTGTGGAATGAATGAAAGAATAAATAATGAATAACACACATCCATAGGCAGTCTGCTTTTCTGTACTATTTTAATTGTTATTTTCACTTTAGCTTTTAAGAGAAATGAGTGAAGCAAATCAGCAAAGTGAATTACACTCTGTGGCTGGATAGCTGTTTGATATTCTCAGGCCCCTCCAGACTACCAAACCATCTCTTTCTGACTTAGTCTTCAACCTAAGTCCTCCAAGTGTTTATGCAAAGGCAGAGCTCCCCTCCCACCATCACCCCATGGCATATTACTGAATCCTACAAGAGCTGACAGAAGCAACATTGAGTTTGTCGTTAACTAAAGAGGTAGAAGAAAGAGAGTTGCCAGAGAAAATACAGAAGCCCAATTAGACTGAATGCCAGATAAACCATAAATACTGTTTTAGTATAAGTCTGTCCCAAATATTGCATGAGACATACTTATACTAAAAATTATTCATGGTTTGTCTGAAACTCTAATTTAACTCAGCACCATCAGCACCAGGCATTTTGACTTGCTAAATCTGGCAATCCCGGAAGGAAAGCAAATGTTCTGAATAAATACCAGGTGTTTCTGTATACACAGACTTTGGTAGAATAGGCAAACCTTTGGGTTAGAAGCAATGGCACAATTATCCTGATGGCCAATTTTTCATAATTCACTAAAATGTTATTTTCAAAGATGCTTAATCTTGCAGTCATGCTGAATGTTGAATGATTCTAAAGACAATGATAGCTTTACACATAGACAGCAAAAGATTATAAAAAGTGAAGACAGCAAAGGCAAAAAAAATGTCAAGAGGCAGAATAAACATTTTTTGACACTAACAGCCCCTTTTAAGAGAATACTGATACGCATATATATTTCCATAGTTTTATACTCAGATAGATCAAAGATGAAAATGACCTCAAAAGTCTTGAATTTTTATAAAATGTCAACTGTGCTTTTATATTGCAAAAGAAATCTAGTGCTTATGAAAGGTGGCACATTGATTGATTGAATGATTATTAATATTTATTACATACCAGTAAGAAGCTAGAGGGTATTCGAACGGGCCAGATCTCCATGGCCTAAGGAGGAAGTGGCCTGTCTTGGGGTCGTAGGTTACAAAGTCTTAAAGGGGCAAGATGACACATGTTATTGCCCGGCAGTGGGTTGAGATATTTGTTTAAATGATATCTGACAATCCACAAAAGATAGCTAGAAAATTCTAAAACTGAAATTGGACCATTTCCCTCTATTTCAAGGGTTCTCTTGATGTCCAACCATCAAGCAAAACCCTGACAGGAAGAGTGAGTTTCCCTGTGTTCAGAGCTGCAAGCCAGGCAGGGCTGGTTAAAGTGTTTCTTGACAATACAAACTCTAAAACTTGAGCAGAGGCTCAGAATAAGGCCCATTTTTCCCCAAAGAGTCCCAGCCTGTGACAACAGTCCTTCCAAAGCCTTTCTAAGGGAGAAAGAAGAATCTTTTTAATCATATCTATTATAAATACAGCCAAATGGAAGAGGAAGGAAAGTAATATTTATAGGTGTTAAATACATATGCTATTCATTTTAGTTCTCATAATAACACTGTATAGTTGGCATTGTTTTTCTCATTTTACCAATGATAATCTGCTAGGATTAAGAGAATTTAAATAGTTACCCAAGATTACAGAACCCAAACTTGGTGAATTCAAGATTCTAATTCAGGCCTATCTGACTCACACTGCACAATAACACTTCCATGTCTGGAGGATCTCCTTTGCTGTTAGATAAAATATCAGACTCTTGAGCTAGTCCAAGGAAAGGCTTTATTCAAAGGCAAGGCAAACAAGATAATTGAATGTTTTAATTTTCTATAATCATACTTTCTTGAGTGAATTATGAAATGCTGATTCTAAGGCCAAAGAGAGAGAGAGAGAGAGAGAGAGAGTTGCTTACTATTGTGAAACTCTTTCAGATAACTCTTGGGGTATGGCATTTTCCAAAATAAATTATGAGGAACACAAAACACGAATTTGCATTACCCATTTAACACCAACATTAAAAGCAGAAAGTTAATCAGGAAAACAAACAAACTCTGTTAACTTTACCTTCAAGGACTAGAATTCTCCTAAAAGTTACAGTTAATTCAAAAGAAACCACAAAATAGAAGCTTCAGATCACAGCACAAAATAAACTTCAAATCAGATAGTCACAGGCTGTAAAAGCTTGGCTTCTAGAGTCATGTAACCCAGATTAAAATCACAACCTCACCTCTTACTAGCTTTGTGATCCGGGCCCCACTGTGCCATGGTCTCCTTGTCTATGAAGTAAATATAATTATAGAACCTACCTCCTAAGGTTGTCATGAAGATTAAATGTGATACTCCATGTAACGTGCCAGGCAGAGAGCCTGGCACATAATAAGCAGTCAATAAGTATCAGCTCTTAT
Organism: Cheirogaleus medius; assembly: GCA_008086735.1. NCBI lineage: Eukaryota > Metazoa > Chordata > Mammalia > Primates > Cheirogaleidae > Cheirogaleus > Cheirogaleus medius. The sequence goes on along the minus strand of VBSM01002608.1, from coordinate 122,149,416 downwards.
TTTGATCATCAGTAAAATGTTTTATTAAAAATGAATATATGCAGATGGTTTTATCCCTGCATTTTTCAAAACTAAGACTCCTGAACACCAAAAACCCCAAATGCTTTTCTCTAAATCGATATTAAAATGTTCCTGGCAATAGCTGTCTTTTAAATATAACTCATTTCCCAAGGCTGAAGCACAGAATTCAAAATCCCAGGCTGAGCCCATTTACACTGCTCTGTTGTATTAAGATGCTGCACACAAACGAAATTGTTTGGCTTGCAGACCCTTTGTCATCCCAAAGCTCCCATAGCCACGTGATTGAGTTTAGGCCACTCAGGGTTTATCAGTGTTACTTTAAAACCGAATCTACATACGTGATCGTGTGTGTGCGCGTGTGTGTGTGTGTGTGTTTTCAGGAAGAATGACAATGATCTGTAGAGGTAGAGGAAACATTACAACACCCAAGACTGGGTGTTTCAACTCCTTAATAACATTTGAGTGAGTCGTGCAGCAACCCTGAAGGGCAGGTGCTGATGTCACCTTGTGCAGCCCAGCACAGGCCATCACCTCTCCCTCCAGTGTGGAAAGCAAAGCCTCTAGGGATCCCGCTGAGCCACACTGCTTAAGACCCGGGCAGGCTGCATTTTTTTTCCTCCTGAAAAAATTTACAGGCTATTTTCCCACCCTTCCCCTGAGCTAGGATATTGAGGTTAAAATGTACCTACTGAGTAGGTAATGCATTTGGTATTAAGGATCCATCATATGCGTATGTCTTCTGAGCATAATGGTTCCTTTGGAGCTATTATAGGTACACCGTGAATAGATATTAGGAATAATACACAAAGAGTGGCTGAAGGAGATCCCATATTAACTACTGTCAGACTTCTAACATTATTCAAAACTAAGCTTTTTTTTTTAATTCCTGGGGTTTAATACCTCAATACTCTGTAAACTGAGCGCTTTTCAAAGAGAGCTCCAAATTCCTACAGAGCTGTCTTTAGGTAAGCTTTGATCTTTTCAGAGCACCTATCTTGTGTTTCTATAATTGCTCTGGTTTAACAAGTCTCCCTAGCACGTGAAGGGGGAAAATCCTTTTATTAAGGCTATAAACCTAACTGACCACAGTGATGGAATGTGCAGCTTGGGGGTAGCCCTTAGCTCCCTAGGAAAGAAAAAAAAATGGGAACTGGGGAAAGTCTTCATGTTAAAACAAAATGAAATATTTATTAAACATGTTTCTGGTGTCCCAGGTGGTAAGAGCCTGCCCTATAGTCCGCTGAAAGGTTTGATCTTTGTTAAGTATTGTGAATGCTGATTTCAATAATGGGGTGAAAGCTGAGGAAGTTATGGATGAAATTTTGGCTAAAGATGACAGCTCCAGGTTTCAAGTTGCACAAAGCAGTCTGAGGGATTAAACCAACAAAGCCTGCTCAAAAGTATTGAGTTTCCAAAAGTGTAATCTTCCTATCGGCGATTCGCACTCCTAGGATGGGGAGGATTCCTCATTTGCTTTGACTTTGCCATATTAATCTTACTTTACAAATACATGTGGTGATTTATATCATGTTTAATTAACTGATTGAGGGCTCCAGTGGTAAAAATGGCATCGCATTAAGCTCTGTCCGTATGGCAAATTCGAATCACATCCCTAGCCTTGCAAGAACAAAATATCCCGAGAGTCACTGATGACAGGATGTAGGAATTGAAATCAGGTCCCTCCTGTTGTTCGAGAATCCAGGGAGGGTGCCTGCCATATGCCCGTCACTTCCAGGGGGGGAAATGACAGGATAAAAGAAAGGAAGGCTCTAGTTCTTCCAATATGTTCAAATCTCAGATGAAAATGATTGTGCAGCAGTGCTGTACAGAGGCCAAGATTCACATGAAAGTATGTCTCAAACTTTGCAGAGCGCTTAATGAGAAGGTTTTGTGGTGTTTTGATATGCGGGGTTTTCTTTTGTTTTGTTTTCCGAAATGGCTGCTCGGGTTTTCGAGAATTGATAGGTGGAAAAGTTGTGGTTTGAAGTTGAATTAAAAGAGCAGAAATTTTTTAAAAAATAAAAGAGGGAACTCTCATTTAATAAAATATATGCGCACTATGATTCCATAGAAAGCAAATTGGGCTTGACTACTGAAAACCACACACTGGAATACTGGTTTTAAAATTAACAGTTTTGGAAGTAGAAGTTGTCTAATTTTTCCCCTCAAAAATCTGTGGTGATTCTTTACAACATCTAAATTAAAAATGTAAATTGAGTACTGATCTCTTTTAAATAATTTTGAAATTTTAAAATGCACTTTGAATTACATAAAACAGCATACTAATAGAAGTTTGAAAAGAGGGGAAAAATAAATACATTCACTCCTTAGTATGATGGTTAACATTTTTATGCATGCTCTTTTAGTGTTTTATTATTTGCACATTTTAAAATTATTACAATCATGCTATACCTTAATCTTATATCCTGACTTTTTTTCACTGAGTATTTTATCACACATTTCCCACATTGCTGCATACCCATAATTTTTATTGACTGCATACTATTTCATCAAGTGAATGTTGTCATCTTTTTCTAACCATGCTTCCATTGTCTAAACACCTGCCAATATTTGCTACTATAAATAACTTTATAAAGACAATTTTCATATATATGGCTTTTTCCACATTTTGAATTATTTCCTTAGGAGAGATTCCTCAATACCTATAAGTTTCTTTACATAGTGTATAAGTAAAGAAATTTTTCTTCCAAGGGAAAGTGGAAAGTAAAATATTCTGGGAAGGTATCACTGTATAGAAAAAAATCTTACCTGAAATAAACATGCAATCTGAGTGACCACTTCAATTCTGTAGTAAGTATTGCCAACATGAAAAAAGTATTTCATTTTTACTGTTTTGTCCACTAAATGCCATGCTCTTCTTTAAAACAAGTATACAGTAACAATGAAATAAATTCAGGATTTTATATTTTGTTTTATTCATCCTTTGTTATTTTGATTGAAAAATAGAAGTCCTTTCAAGGATAGAGTTTTGAAATTTTTAAGTTTCCCAAGGAGAATTACAATGAGACCACTAAGCCAGCACACATTTCACTTTTTCAAATGATCATTATTTTAGTTAAATGTGAAGTGTAGTCCTAATAATTAATAATTATGGATGTTTTCATGGCATTAATTTAGAATATGATGAATTGGGTAAGTTGGGCAATATATTTTAACTTAAACCATTTCAAATTTTGATAGGCAATTCAAACTTTTCAACTGGGGTGTGTTGCTGCACAGGCAGCTTATAAAAAGAATAATCACCTGGACTTTTTCAACTTCCTGGAATCATTCAAAATAGAGCAGTTCAGGATTACTTCATTTGGAAGTAATAAGTTCTAAAATACAGTCTGTTGCAGTTTGGTTTCAATTCTCAACATCCTAGATTTTCTTAACCAGCTGTTATTTGTTTTCAGAAAATGCATAAACTTAAAATTCTTGTTAGTAGCTGAGTTTATCAAGAAATTAGCTGCTTTATTTAACATGGTCTATAATTTCACGAAACACCATCATGTTCAATTCAAGTGTGTGTGAAGGTTCACATGATATATCTTTAACAATCTGGGAGACCAGAAGTGTGTTTCCCTAGATGGTTTGTTCCAATTGACAACGTTGTTATTGGTCTGAGATAACATAACATCTTTGTTCTCCAAATCTATCCCTTTCAGCGAAATCTATTTCTTTCGTGTAGTTTAAAAACAAAAGATAAACATTCCTTATGAAGCATTGGAAGGAGAGGCAATTAACATGAATTTGATAAAACATAATGTACCAGACTGACAGTAATAAAAAGGCTATGCTTGTTTGATTGTTGACTAGTTTTGTCTTTAAATAATGGTCTTCTTTTGGCATTTAATGTATATTTGTTCTCAATAAACATAATTTATGAATATTTTAACACATGTGTACTCAGTGGGGTGGATTATCATACTGATATAAATAGAATTAATGAGCAGTCAACTCGCCACATGCCATGACATATGACAGGGCAGCCAGAGCACAGAAATAATTCTTGAAGTTTCATAATAAAGCTTTTCTATTAGCCCAACTTTTTAAAACTACTAACGGTCTTATTTACCCTTTGTTTTGGAGTAGCATTCACCAACTATGAAACAGGATTCAGGTTTTACTGTAAGAGTTTACTTTTTGACATTCAAAAAAAAAAAACAACAATTTTCTTGCCTTCTTTAAAATAAATATATTTGAACAAACTAACTCCATCTGGCCAAATTTCAGGGAATAGGTCATGAACAGATAAGACATTGTCTACTAGGGAAAAAAAAATATGATATATTCTTTGCTTTTCTTTATTTTATGACAATAGCAGGATTCTGCCCAATTGCTGCTACCAGATCTTTTATAAGAACAAAAACTTTCTCAGTGGTTCTACATTCTAAAACAGATCCGATAGGCATATTGCCTGGAAAAATTATTCTGAAAAAACCATCTTCTTAGCCAGTTATCTGCTCTCCTTGAACACAAAGCAACAATCTGTTAAGCGTGCCTAATAAGATTTTTTTTTTTAAGAAAAGGACTCAATGGTATAAAGCCACCTCTTCAAACAGTAGGAATGGGGTACAGACATGGGCATGCAAAATCTTCAATTTAACCATACTTTATTTGATGAGGAATTATTTTTGTGAAGAAGCAAATTGAAATTTAAGATGAACCTTTATTTTCTTTTATTATTTTCCCAGCTTGATTATGGGCAAAAGTGGGGAAAAAAATAAAACTAGCATGTGCATTGTCTTGTCCAGATGATCTGGCAGGAGGAGAGAGAGAGAGCCTTGGCAAAGATAGGGTGCTATGACCTTTTACAGACGCAGATGGCAAGGTTGCAGGCTTTATGCCTCTTACCTTTCATTTTCAAAGAGGATATTTGAAGCTTTTTACCACCACCACCTCCTTCCACTCCCACTCTCACATTTAAACACACTGTCTCCCAAAACCAAAGCTCTGCCCTAAAACGGGCGAGTCCCAGGATGCACCAGGAAAGGGACAGAATGTGACACCATGCTCCTGGTCATCTGTTAGAAGAGGGGAGTGCACTGCATGGGGCTGGGGCCTGATGAACTTCCCTTGAGTGACTCCCTTGGGGAAATCCAGCCCTTTCACCGGCGAAGAAAATGGGCACCACCTAGTGCTTTTTTGATGCAAAGGCTGTTTGTGCTGGAGTGGACAAGAGGGGGCATGCGTTGGGTGACTGACCTTTACAAAGGAAAAAGGAAAGAAGTCAGTTGGCCTTAACCCCTATCCCTTAAAAAAAAGAAAGAGAGAAAGAAAGAAGAAGCAGCAGGTAACAATCTTAAGACAAATAAATTCAGTGCTTCCAAATCAGGGATTTCCTTGGGATTGTTTCGTTTTTCTTTTCTTTTTAAATAATTATTCATCTGTTCATGAGAACACCTTTGCTTACCAAGATGCTGTATCACTTTGTGCCTCTTCGTTTCCTTTAAGGTTAACTTGCAAGAATGTCTAAGAATTTTCATTTGGTCCAAAGAGATAAAGCAAAGTGAGCCCCAGCCCACCCCTCAAAATCTATCTAACAAGGAGTCTCTCTGGATTTCTCCTAACACAACAAATAGCTTTTATGAAAAATGATGTGTAGCACAAAATCTTTTGCAGTGCAATAAGATCAAGTTAACCACTCATGCCTCTAGGAAAAAGCCTAGGAAGTTTTATCTGATTGGCAAAATGGACCCAGATATGAGTTCAAGGATTGAGTACACTTTGATGAAATTTCACAGCAATGAAGTCTGATTATCTGAATGATTGCTTAAACCTTTTAAAACATAACTCTAGGAAGTACTAGATTTTTTTTAGGGGGGGGGACAGATGGTCTTGTGGGGAATCATAGAATAGCCATTTCATGCTGTTTATTTTTTCTATAACACTTTGCCTAGAATTACTCTTACCACTATTGCTTTTAAAAAATAATAAGAATGAGGTCTCTCTTGCTAAAAGGTGGATCGTTCTGCAATAAAATTAGAAACCTTAGTGTAGAGCAAGGTGGGGGGCAGAAATGGGAAGAATGAGTAACCTGCTACTCATAACTGGATTAACAAGGGCCTGCTACACATCTAGGAACTAACTGGCTGACTTTGAACTCATTAGGGATCTGTTTATCTGCTATGCTGCACAACAGAATCCAGACAGAAAACAGACTGTGAAGAAACAGATAAAAATGATTATAACTTCTTTCAGTTAAGAGCTCAGTATCTGTGCTAAGCAACCTGTATATAAGGGAATGAAGGAAGTAAAGCCCAAGATTCTGAATTTTTCCACATGGGCTACCCCCAAATTCTTCCATTATAAGATGGCAGTAACACCACTTAGGTACAGCACTTTGCAATTGTATTATGAACTAACTTAGAAAGTCTTAAGCACTCTCATATCATTAGCTATTTTATTGCTGTGATTTGGGATATTAAATAAGTGATTTCTTTAAAATAAGTTTTAAAATTTATACCAAGGAGGAAAAATAAATTTTGAAATTAATTTCATCTATGAATAGCAAGAAAAAAAATGTATAGTGAACTGATTTCTTTGGGATTTCACTGGTACAAATTATATACCTTTAGGCTTAAGATCAAATGGGAGATCTGGTCTTGGCAGGTTTAAGACGGACATGAACTGATTAGCTGAAGCCATCAGGTGTGGCTGAGCCTGTCTTTTTCCAAATATGTACCTCCAGGATAATGAAAGGGGGTGCCTATCTTAATTGCCTTTTAAATGAAAGAATTGTTCTATTTTGCATTCAATTTGAATTCCCCAAATCTTAATATCACCACCACTTTTGTCAGCCTGTTAAAGAAAAGAAACACCACTTGCTTTCTTTTTCCTCCCTTCCCACCCAGCCCCCCTTTTCCCTCTGGCCTGCCTTTCCCTGAAAGCTATAGTTCACAGCAAACCCTCTGGTAATGACAGCCCTGAAGTGATAATGTACTTTCCTGCCTTCCCGTTAACAGTAGCATGATCCTGCCATGCGTGCCAGCTCGGTGGCAGAAGGATGCTATCGTATTTTCTAGAGGTAAAAGGAACCAGTTCAATTTATTGCCTTGACTACCTCAGCAGTTTCACTAAGTTCTGGCACATAAATGGATGTTTTATTAAAGAAGAAGAAAAGGAAGGAAGAAGGGGAGAAGGAGAAAGAGGAAGAAGAAAAGGAGGAAAGAAGAAAGGGTGGAGAATCAGTCTTTCTGCTCCACATTGTGTCTGTGAAACCAAACAACACGTTTCGCTCCTCTCCCTGGGATTCACTGGAGCATTCCACACAGTAAACGAGGAGTTAAGGTCAGTAATATCGAATAAATGCATTGGACTTGGAGAGAAAACAAACGGTCCATTCCTGTGGTAATGTGGGCGCTCTGTGGAATCAGCAATGGTCACCGCGTGATCACATATTTATCCTCTCGTTCCCCGTAGTTCACCTGTGACAGGAGAAGGCTGCCCACCCACCCCGCAAGTGGCCCCTGCCCACGAGGCTGGCTGGCGTCCGGGGGCTCAGTCGCCCCGGCCACTCTGCGTGCCAGGGTGGCCCGACCGTCCTCACACTGGCACTGTTGATGGACAGTGTGTCATTCTGCTGAAGTAACAAAACTAAAAACAATCAATAGTTCTAACCAAATACCTGTTATTTTAAAAATAGGGCCAGAGTGATTTCTTGGCTGTGAGGAACTCTGGAGACACTATTTGTTGTAGTTTAAATAAAATTGATTTTTTCCTTGCTTCAGAACCCAGATCACTCTCTGTGTGCCTGGTGTTTCAGGCTTGGATGAATTGATAATATATGAAACAGTTATATGCGTTTGTTTGAAGATGCCTGGTTTGCTAACGTCAGTGTTGCTTTTACTCCGTGGTGCTGTGAGTTCAAGTCAACGCCGGGGAAGGTGGGGCAGCCGACGGACAGAACAGGAAAGAAGAGATACTACTTTGAGTGCCTATTGTCTTGTAAGCACAAGTTCATGTTCTTTTTCATACAATAAGCTAATGATATTTGAAGTCCAATTTGTCTGGCTGTGGAGTCCCTGTTTTTCCATTATACCAATGACCAAAGCTCACAGTGAGAAACACATTTTATAATGTAACCCAATATACACATACATTCCCAAAAACAAAGTTTCATGAAACAATATTTACTTTTATACTTAAAATTTACACTGATTTTACCCATCCTATTCCGTAAGAATTCAATTCTTTAAAATTCTGGCTGCAACCCCACTGAATGGGTCTCATCACCTACTCTTGTAACATGACCCACTGTTTGATAAACACTGCACTATGCCATGCTACTCTTCAAATTTTTAAATTATGTCATATTGGACTTGGTATCTGTGTGATGATCATGAGCATACTTGCAGGTGTGGCACAGAAAGTTCCATCCATATGGTTCAGGTTTTTCATCTAAGAACTGAGATTTATAATATTTATTTCCCCAAATTCTTAAGTTGAATACACTAGAGGTATTCATTTGCTTTTTAAAGGGTCTGTTGCTTAAAATAAAAACAATTAAAATTGAGACAGCAAGCATTTTAGTGATAAAAGCCATAAAAAAGAATAATAATTACCATTGCTATTGTTAACAATCATTGTTGAACTCACAACCTGCCAGCCACTGTTCTATGAGCTTTAAATATAATTCATTGAATTCTCACTATCACTTTACAAAGTAGGTAAATATTATTACTTTCACTTTACAGCCAGAATTCCTTCATTTGCTTTATCACAAATTTCCCATTTCATTGAATGAGATTGTAACTATGACTCAAGAAATATGCATTTCTACGGTTGGTTTAAGTAAAATATAAAAGCCTGTATCATCTGATTGGTGTGACGAATCTGACTGGCTTTTTAATACTAAATCATAGAATTTAACATAATTTCTTATGGAGAAAAATTCAGAATATTGAGTGATGAGTTAGCATACATTTGCCTTCAAATAACACAAATTTCTAGCCATAACAGTCCCTAATATCTGAACGTCCAAATATAATGACGGTGCCAGGGCTGGTTGGTTCAGCAGCGCATCAGTGTCACTGGGCTCCCAGATTCCTTCCATCTTTCCACTTTCCCATCCCTCGTCAGCTTTGCCCTCTGATGGCTACACAGTTCCAGGTGTCACAGCCAGACATCACAGTGACAAGAACAAAGGTCTCTTTCTCAGGAGTGAATTAAGTCCTTCTTAAATCCTAATGAGCAGATTTTCTTTGGCTGAAAATGAGTTGCATGCTGATTCCTCACCCAATCACTGGGAAAGGAAATGGGATCACCAGGATGGGATGAGAAAAGCTCTGCCTCCTGGAACTAGGGGTGAGGTGGCTGCCCCAAAGTACACAGGTCTGTGGACGTGGACCGGGGTCTCTTGGGAAATACATATACATACACTGAGCAAGCAGTGTCTGATACAAAGAGGAAAAATGTTTTCAAGGGAAGATTTGGTCAAATATAAAGTGGATCGATTTCCCATTATTAATCTCTTTAATGTCTCATAAAAATTAGCAAATTTACCAAGGAAACATATCTATAAAAATCCATTATACATTTGCTGTTTGCTCTGAAATTAACAAGACCCAGTGCTTTCATTACCAGAAGGAAGAAAATTAGATAGGTTAATAAAACAAACATCTGGAAAATATCAACACTCATGAAAATAAACGAAGATCATCCCATGTATACACTGAAGACAAGTTGGCATTTGCCAACAACTACAGGTAAAATGTTACAGAAATTGCTACTTCCTACTTCCTGGGTGGATTTGCACTAATTCATTTAACTTATTTTCCTAAGTGAAAATTCAGTTGTGGTTTTGAAAAACAGCCGTATAAAAAAATACATAAACTAATGGTGTTTACTAATTGTTAACAGAGCCTTCAGTTTAACATACTTAGGTTGAGTTTTTCCTGCTAGCTAATTGCTTCTGAGCTACCTGTTCCCTTCTCAAAAATGTACAAACTGGTGTTTTTCTTAAACTTTTTATCTTAACATAATTTTAGACTTACAGAAAAGAGTTTAGAGGTTACAGAATAGCTCTAAGAATTCCCATGTAGCCTTCCTCTGCATTCCCCAAATATTAACATTTTATCACATTTGCTTAATCTCTTTGTGTGTATATGCACACACACATACATGCACACACATATGCCTTAACATATACATATACGTGTGTATACATGTGTAATGAGTGTATGCACACATGTTAATAGAACCTGAGTTTTGAATCATTTGAAAGTAAGTTAAAGACATGATGCCCCGTTAGCCCTAAATACTTCAATGTGTATTCCTAATAAAGAAGAAATTTTCTAACAGAACTATATACAATTATCAAAATCAGAAAATTAACACTGATACAATCCTCTTATCTCATTCATAGACTTTATTCAGATTTTACCAAGTGTCCCAATAATGTTTTTATGTTCAAAGAAAAAAAAAATAGTCATGGATCCTGCATGGCATTCAGTTGTCATTTCTCTTTAGTCTTCTTTATTCTAAAACAGTTCCTTAGTATTTCCTTGGCAAACTGTTTTTAACCTTAGTCTTTAGCAAAGCATAATTAAGGGAGCAAACATCGTTCCAAAGCCAATGGATTTGTATGGATGGTTGTTTGAATGTGATTTGAGCTGCCTTTGCAGCCTTTCTACCATGGATGATTGGTGTGAATATGTTTTCACTGTTCTCTTAGAAATCCTGCCCTGCAACACAGAATAGGAAGCAGCCTGCAGAACCAGGTGATTCATTAGTTTGTTAATAATCAACTCATCCATTGCCAATGAATAGCTAGAAAAACATCCTAAAACACCTGAAACATATCTAAGTTTATAATAAATAGAAAAAAAAATTGAAGAATTATACGGGAAAAAACCTTACAAAAACATTCATTTCAATAACTGCATGCTTAGATGCAATCTTTAGAAATACTTCAATGTAAATAGTTAGAATAGAGGTGTTTATAATTGGTTAAAGGTTCATTATTTCTGGATGTGCAGAATTTGGTTTATGAGTCTAAGAATAAAGACATTCAGATCAATTCCCTTATCTTTTTATTAACATTTAAATTAGCCTACAAAAAATATTCACATATTTAAAAGTCCACTAAAGCCTGAGAGGCTCGTTTTCCTTCACAGGATACACTGCTGGCTTTAATTTTTCAGTCTCTCAGATTGCATCTATATGGCAACAAGCAGATACTTTAGCAAGGAAGAAATGGTTCCAAAAAGGCATTGGCAAGTGTGTCTTACAACATATTTCTTTTGCTGGAAGTCCCCAGTGAAATACTTTCTGAAATGTTTTCAAGCCAATGTATTCTACCACATGAAAGAGAAGTTACCTGACTACATGATTATTGCCATTGTGTTATAGCCAAATTTGTAACTAACTCTCCCTCCTCTAGTCTTGTGGAAGAGAAGGAAGAAATTATAGCCCAGAGAGAATATTTCCAAATGTGCCTAGCTAGGGCATCTAAACCTGCTGCTGGGGCTACAAAACACTTTGCTTTATTTAAGAACTACTTTCTTGAGTTGATTTCTTTTTATATCTACCTTAAAGATAGGACAGTGCCCCTGAAGTAAGATTGGTAGCAGCAACTCCTTACTTACCCTGTTCTCAGTAGTGAAAACAGATTATAAACCTTTTTTTTTTTCCCACGACAGAGTTGTAATACAACAGCAGGGCAGAAATCATTTGTTCACTTGAGTTCAGCTCAAGATTATACTTAAGTATGATTGCAAAAGCCCATTCATATGAAAGAAGAGACAAAAGGCTAACAACTCTCTGGGAAGAGCGTCAAAGGCTCAATGTTTATAAGAAGAAATTGAGGGGAAGATTAAAGAATAATTTTCTCCTGAGGAATGATGATGGCTTAGGGGTCTTTTGTAGGGAAAGTCCTTTGCTAGGATTAAAGGCAGGATTATTGGTAGAGAGTTGAGAAATTGAAATGGAGAGCCTCTTAAAATGGCAATTTAGTTGGAATATCCAGGGAGTTCTTGAAATGTGAATTCTAAGGAAATGAGTAGTACTTAAGAAGAAAAGGTAAACTCAAACACTATTTCAAGTGATGAAACTGTAAGTGGGTCACAAAGTGATGGAATTGTCAATGCCTTCATTGGAAAAACAAAAAGACCAATAACAAAATGACTTGGGTCAGCTTTTAAGTAAAGGTACAAATTCAAGAAAATCCTAATGAGGAAGAAATCAATCTGCCCTGCAGCTTATGTTATAGCTATATCATGGTTAAAAACAATAGTAATTAGAAACTGAATTAATGTTATATTGCTCATTTTATCTAATTTCAAAACGTTAGTGCTACCTTGTCATACTTTTAGCAGAGCTATTACATATAAAAGTAAGGTTTGAGCTTGGCTCCTCGTAGTAAAATTAAAAACTTCTAAATTTGAAGTATGTCAAAGGAGATGTGCTATGGACTGAATGTTTGGGTTGCCCTAAAATTCATATGTTGAAACCCTAAGCTCCAAATGGATGTTATTCAGAGTTAGGGTCTTTGGGAAGTAATCGAGTCATGAAGTGCCCTCATAAATGGGATTAGTACCTTTATGAGAAGAGACACGAGAGAGTTTTTTTCCTGTCTCTACCATGTAAGGATACAAGAAGAAGACAGCCAGGACTTCTGTAAACCAGGAAGAAGACCCTCATCAAGAACCTGACTATGCTGGCACCCTGATCTCAGACTTCCAGCCTCCAGAATTGTGAGAAATAAATGTTTGTTGTTTAAGTTACCCAGTCTATGGTATTTTGTTATAGCAGCCCAAATTGACTAAGACAAAGAGTTTCATTTGAAAGCAATCACTAATGCATAATTCTAAACTTGAAACCCACTATTCCTAATATTACATTGGTTTTCCAGTTGGATACCTTATCAAAGAAGACATACAGATAGAAAACAAGCACATAAAAATATGCTCAGCATTACTGGTCATTAGGGAAATGTAAATAAAAACCACAATGAAATACCACTATACAAGTAACAGAACAACCAAAATAAAAACAATTTTAAAAATGTAAATAATAATACCAAGTGCTGGAAAGGATTCAAAGCAACTTGAACTCGCATACACTGCTCATGTGAATGCAAAATAGTATAGCCCCTTTGGAAATTAGTTTGGCAATTTCTTATTATGTAAATATAAACATACACTTACCATACAACCCAGCAATTCCACTCTAGGTATATACCCAAGTGAAATAAAAAACCTGTGTTCCCATAAAAACCTGTCAGTGAATCTTTATAGCAGCTTTATTTATAAATGCCAAGAACTGGAAACAACCCAAATGTTCCTAAATTTAGGAATATATAAACTAACTGTGGTATGTCCATAAAATGGAGCACTATTCAGTATTATCCAGTAATAAAAAGAAATAAACTACTGATACCTGCAACAACATGGGATAAATTTCAAATGCATTATATGAAGTGAAAAAAGTTAGACTCAAAAGGCTACATATTAAATTATTCCATTTACATGACATTTTGGAAAATACAAAACTATAGCAACAAACAGATCCATGGTTGCCAGGGCTGAAGAGTACAGGGAGGGTTTGACCGCAAAGCAGTAACACGAGGCTACTTAAGGGTGCAGGGGGGCAGAGGGGTGATGGAACTGTTCTGTATCTTGACTATGAGGGTAGTTACATGAGTCTATACATTTGTCAGAACTCATAGAACTATACACCAAAAAGAGGGAATTTTACTGTATATAAATTTTAGAATAAATTAAGAAAAATATCAAAAACAAAGTAGTAGACCACAATACCATTATGGTAGTTTCCTATGGCTGCTGTAACAAATTACCACAAATCTGGTGGCTTAAAATAACATAAATTTATTCTCTCATAGTTCTGGAGGCCAGAAGTTCAAAGGGAGTCCTTCAGAGCTAAAATCAAGGTGTAGGCAGCTCTACGTCCCCTCTAGAGGTGCTAGGGGAGAATCTGTTCCTTGCCTCCTCTTCCAGCTTCTGGTGGCTGTTGGTATTTCTTGGCTTATGGCTGCATCATGACAGTCTGCATGTGTGGTCATATTGCTTTCTTTGGTTTCATCTGTGTGAATTCTCCTTTTGCCTCCTCTTACGTTGTCACTTGTGATTGCATTAGGGACCAGGTGAATAATCCAAAATAATCTCCCCATCTCAAAATCCTTAATCTCATCTGTGAGGTCTTTGCAATATAAGGTAACATTCACTGATTCCAAGGGTTAGGACGTGGACATTTGGGGTGGGTGCACATCATTCAGCCTCTCACAACCATATTAAGTGGGAGGGGTTGACACAGGGAACTTTTAATGTACTGATAGTGTTCAATTTCTTAAGATAAACGATAAACAGATAGGTGACCAGCTTTTGAATGGCAGAAAGCAAGAAAAAATTAGGGCATTTCTGACTGTTTGGAGAAGTAGGAAAATATATGGCGAATTCAGGCTTTGATGAATAGACCCAAATGACGTGAATATGGGTATATTGTGAAAAAAGTTTAAAAGACAGGTTGTAGCCAAATAATAGAGCCCCTTGAATCCCTTGATAATAAGTTTGGCATCATCTTGTAGGTCTTAAGGAGCCAGTAAATATTCTTGAGTCAGTAGGAATCAAACCAGTATATTTGTTAATTGTATAAATACATATACAGTATGATAGCATTCATTATATGTCAAGAATGGCTTAAGTATTTTAAATATTTTAAATCTTATTCTTGCAGCAATCCTAAGAAGTAAGCACTATTATTATCTACATTTTACAAATGGGGAAACCTCAGCACAGAAAGGTCAAGTGGCTTTCCCAAGGTCACGCAGCCAGTAAGTCACAGAACCAGGATTTGAACCTAGGAAGAGAGCCTTCGGAGCCCTTGTTTTAACTATTTGCTCTACTAATTACTTACTTACAGTGAAAGTGTCACACTGCTCTCCTTTCAGCACTTTGTTGGCCAAGTGTCTCTAGCAATAATCTCTCAACACATAAGTAGGGAAAGAGAAAATAAAGAATGCAGGCAGGCAGGTAAAAAAAGAAAAAGATAAATAATGAAGAACAGGAAGCTAGAAGCAATACTCCATCCAAAGAGTATATAAATGATAAAATAGAGATCAAGTTGTCAAAAGGAGCCACAAATGCCCCGCACACTTGCTTCCAGTAGGGTGAGACTATCTGCATGAGACAGAGAGTACATTCTGTTGCCATCACTCTAAGTAGACCCACAGATGCCTCAGGTTGTTACAGATCCCCACCCTTTCGGGCAAAATCCTTCAAATCCATCCTTCAAATCACTCCGCAGGCCAAAGGACAAAGATCAGGTTACACTCTTGAACTTGTCCAGTCCTATTTTCTCCCATAAATGCCTGAACCAACACATTCATTTCACATAGACCCTATAACATTTCTGAGAGTTGTAGACTTTTTTATTTTAGAACTGCAATAAAGTAATGTAATAAATGTATTGTTTGAATTTTGTTACTGTTTTATATATGATACCTGAGATTAGAGCTGTGTCCCTTTTCTATAAAATTGAACAGTTTTCTTTTGTGCCATTTCAAATATATTATTTTATAATGCTGTAGTTTCAGATGTTTATTTTTTATTATTTCAGAGTCAAAAAATGAGCTCAACAGGGAAACAGGATATATGGTTCTGCATGCCTTGACAAATGTAAGCCTGCAGCATTAACGGGAACTTTCCCCAGGACGCTGCATTTTGGTTCCAACTAGCTGCTAATTACTTACTTACAGTGAAAGTGTCACACTGCTCTCCTTTCAGCACTTTGTTGGCCAAGTGTCTCTGGGAATAATCTCTCAACACATAAGCACGGTTCCCTTTCATCACATTATTTAATCAATAAAGTAATGTCCTCATGCTGGCCAGGCCCAGAGCCATCTTGTCACAAGTGCTAAATAAATGAAACAAACACCAGTCCTGCGTCTACAACCTCTCCATTAATAAACATGAATGGAGATGCCTTTAATACAAAATCTATTCTCTCAAACATTTAAAACTGCACACACGTGCACATGCGCGGGACCAGAAGAGGAATCGTTTACATGATGATGAGAATAGGCCAAGTCCTACTCACAAGTAGGTGAGGTTACATTGCTTCCAACTGGGAAAAGTACCTCTTCCCCTTCCATGCTCAGGCCTGCTTGTTCCCAAGGGCTGATGTTTCCTCATCCAAAACCAGAGAAGAGAAGGGTGAGTCTCAGCCCCAGGCTCGTCCCAAATTCTAAAGCCTGAGAGCTCCTTGAGGAAAGGGATAGATGTCTTTTTCCTCTCTGTATCTCCAAAGTCTAACAGATTCTGGCACATTCTAGGTATGCAATTGATGTTAACTAGATAAATGACTTCTTCAGCTAACACAAGAGTCACCTTCCATAGCACCTAGCATATATTAAGCACTTACCATGTGCCAGACTGTCTTCTTATAGGTAACTTATTTAATCCTCTCATTTTACAGATAAAGAAACTAAGGCTTGGGAAGGACAAGTCAGTAGTTATCCAGAGTCCCAGCAGGTGAGAGACAGAGCTAGGATATCTTCATTTCCCTTTTTTTTTAAGTCTGCTATTTCCAATTCAATTTTAAAAGTTTCAAAGTCTTTTGGTTTTTTGTTTTGATTTTTTTTCAGGTTTTTTACTTGGAGTGAACTAATTCTCATGACCAGCTGGCATTGCTGTCAGCATTTCAAGGGTAAGCCAGCTGTCCCCAAGTTTCATGGCATTCAGGAAACAGGTACCATGCTTTTATAAATAAAATCACTCTGTAACCATTCCATTTTCTGTGAAAAATCTCACCATTCCACAGCACTTCCGTGGGTTTCCAAAAGTTTCCTCTATCTAATTCCCACTCTCTCTGAAATCACCCTCCTTGCCATCCCACCTCCAGGTGAGACCTTCCTCGTTCCCACCTTGTAACAAGCACTGGAGAACTCCTCTGCCTGCATCACCCAAAGCACCATTAAATAAGGACAATGTAAAACTAAGTTTTATTGAGGATTATGGAAAGCAATTAGATTATGCCATAGATCAAAAACTAACTTCAAGTGGAATATTTTACAGCATAAATATACTCAGTTATATTGCTCCAGAGAACCTGTTACCAGCCCTTGTTCTCCCTTAGGTCCTGACTGTTGGCCCTGGTATCTTCCTACTAAGACTCTTTTACTCCATCTCTCCTCTTCTCTGAATACTGCTCAAATCCTAAAACAACTTCTCGAGCTGCCAAGAGACAATTACCAAATTCTTGTTACTTCATGATGTAAAGCAAATAAAGCATTCTCCCCAATATCTAGATGAGTTTGGGGGCACTCACTTTTCATAAAAGAAAAATTTTCCTTACAAAAAGAGAAATCTTCCTTTTTGAGGGTAGTCATTTCCAAAGGAAGCCACCCATTATGTTTTCTTCACAGCTCGATTTTTAGAGTTCTAGGAGAGGAACAGAGCCCTGTCTAAGCTGTTTGGATAACTACCCTTACCAGATGCAATGTTTTATTTAAGATGCTTAGAGGAAGAATAGCCCAGTTACAATATTCTTTTCTTAAATAAAATATAAATAGCTCCTCCTAAGCTATTTGATAAGCTAGTGCCATTTAGGATGAGTGTCATACCCTTAGGGTTGTTCAACAAATATTTGCTAAATAAATTGGTAGTTGCAGTCACTTCTCAAAGGAAAGAAGACAAAAGGTAAAAGGTAAGGTAAAATTACTTTATTTTTACTCTAAGAGCAAAAACTTTAATAATTGCCCTGAGTCTGTTTTAGCAGAAATTAGATACTTGGTTTTCATTAGCAAAGGCATTCCAAGATATTTCTCCTAATGAAAATCTAAAACCAGGCCTTTAAAATGGCTTAGTGTTAGTGATGATTCTTCAGAGAGCTCACCAGTTTCACGGCCCTATGGGACATGTTGATCATTCATTTTATAGGTCAAGTGCAAGTGCGTTTATTAATGTATGCTCTAATCTAACCCACATTGCAGGATTAATTTCACAGTGCTTGATCAATGATACCCAAATTAATGGATTCATCAGTGGTGCCTATTGAGACACCCTTGTCATTTATATTGCATTTCTTCCGATTTATAATTAGGCATGTAATCTGCACAGTCTCTAAGTGGACTCTTGAAAAGAAATCTACATCAGAAGAAAGTGTAGAGATTTTTATTATGTTGAAGACTTTAGCTCATCAGTTACTCTTGTTCTGTTACATTAGTGCTCCTATATCTTGACAGGCATTTTCTCCCATGCTAAAGTCCCCACATTCTTAGAAATCGTCAAAGATTATATTCTATATGATGCCTTTTCTTTGCCCATAAAATTTCTGTTCCTACTACTCCATTGAAACAATTCTCCCAAAAGTCCTCAACAATCTTCTAACCCCCAATGTAATCGCCTTTCATAGAATGGGTAACATCTGGTATTGCTAACTACACACTGATGCTTGAAACTTTTTCAGCTGCTGGACTCTAATGCATTACCCTTCCCGGATCCTTTTCCTGTATCTCTGTTCAGAATTTATCAGTCTCTTTGTTGGATATCTCTTTCTACTGCCTTGTTAAACCTTCCTCTAAGTTCTTCCTTCTCTTCTCAACCCTTTTACTCTAATTCTTGGCAATCTACTCACTCCAGTGGCTTCTGCAATCATAGCTATGTACATAATTTCCACACTTAAGCTCTAATCTAACTACTAAAGAGGAAAGCAGGGGAAGTATAAAATAATATGGTAGAAATAAATTCCCAAATGCCATTAATAGCAGCAAATATAAAAGACTTAAATACTCCAGTGAAAAAGATTTTCAGTGAAGAATAAGACAAATTGGTTACAAACTTTAAGATTGAATAAACATAAAATTCATTTAGATGTATTAAAAAAGGAGAAATCCAAAATATAATAGAAAGACGCAGAAAGGTTGAAAGAAATAAAAAAGATGCCAGCCCTCACTCCCACCAAAAAACAAAAAAAGTATTTTGAAGTAAAGAAAGTTATTATATATTCAAAGCATCAACAATTTGCCAAGGAGATATAAAAATTGTGAATGCGTATATATCCAACAATATAGCCTCAAGAAATAAAAAGGAAAAATCAATTGAAATGCAAGGATAAATTGATAATGCCACAATTATAGTGAGAGATTATATTATTAATAATAATACCCTTTTCTTAGTAATTGATAAATCTAGGACAAAATATTACTATGAGTCACATCATATTGTGCATATAAAACTGCATCCACCAATTAAAGAATACATACTTTTCTCAGGCCCATGTAGAAGATTTACAAAAGTTGACCATCTAAACACAAAGAAAATCTTAAAGTCTACAGCCACACCAACTGGAACACACCCAATCTCATCTGATCTTGGAAGCTACACAGAGTTGGGCCTGGTTAGTAATTGGATGGGAGAAAAATCACAAAAAATGTTAAAGAATCTCTTGTCATTCAGACCACAATCTCTGAACAAATGCCATAAGATTAGAAGTCAAAGACAAAAAGATAATCCTACGTATCTGGAAATAAAATGCACATATATGTTTAATTTATGGATTCTAATTACAATAGTAGTTTCAAAATATTTATAATAGAACAATGAAAATTTTATATATCAGAACTTGTAGAATACAGCTAAAGCAATATTTCAGAGAAATTTATACTTTTAACTATGTATACTTTTTTAAGAAAAAGAGTGAAAATCAATAACTCAATTATCCAACTGAAGAAATTAGAAGGTGAGCACAAAGAATAAATACAAAGTATAAAAACTAAAATAATAAAAATAAAAGTAGAAATAAAGAAATGTTTAAAAGCACAATAAAAATAAAGAGGATCAGTAAAAACAAAAGCTGGTTTGAAAACAAAAATCTAGTTAGAAAAACCACTAGCCAAAATGACAAAAAAAAAGGCAAATAAATAATGTTAAAAGAAGAAAAAAAAGGACACAGCTACAGAAACAGTAGAGACTTTTTCTTAATCAGAAGAGAATACTATAGCCAAACTCATGTCATAAAATTCGAAAGCTAAGATAGAAAGTCCAATCTCTTAAAAATATATGATTTATCTCAAATAAATAAATAAATAACCTGAATGGACTTATGAGCTTTACAGCACAGATATTGAATCCCTAATTCAAATCTATACACCTCACTTTCCAAAAATAAAATAAAATGAAGTTAATTTTTTAAAGCCTTTCATACAGGGAGAATGATGTCTAGAATCATGGACTGTTAGAACTGTATGAATTTTAGCATCTGATTCAACCCTTTCCTGCAAATAAGGAAACTGAAGTTCAAAAAGATGACAATAACAACCACAACAGCAGCCACTCATGTTAACCAAGTCCTCACTATGAATCAGGTATCATGTTATACACTTTGCAATTGCATTTAATATCAATAACCCTGTAAAATAAGCACTAATATTTTTACTTTGCATGTGAGCAAATTGTAGCGTATAAAGTGAAAATAACTTGCTCAAGGTCACTTGGCTAATAAGAGGCAGTAGGATTCAAACTCAGGTTTATTTCCCTGCTACACCTGTGTGCTCCTGGCCACAGTAGTAGAGATCAGGAGTGTGTGCAGCAAAAGCATGGTAGATACTCAGTTCCCTCTGGTGCTTCCATACTCTCCTCTGCCTCCACCCCCAGCCCCACCAAGAATGCCTTTCCCCTACCACACCATCTTCTCAAGGACAGTTGCTGGGATATATCAGGGATTAACATATCTTAAAGAAATTTTTGCACACAAATTCTATATAAAACAAATTATTTTGCTGGCAAAAAGATATCTCACCTTTACAAGGCAGCACTAAAGACAAAACAAAGCTGGTGAAGGATATGTCACTGCCATCAAATTCTCCCCTGCAGAGAACATAGATATAGTATAGGAAGATTATTCAGTTCCTAATTAGCTGAATAATGTTCTCTTATAGTAAGCGAAATAATGCCCTTCCCCAAAAGATGTCCACATCCTAATCCCCAGAACTAGTAAATATATTTTATTACATGGCAAAGGAAAATTAAGGTTGCAGATCAAATTAAAGTTGCTAATCAGCTGACCTTAAAATAAGATTATCCTGAATTATTTGAGTGTCTCAATGTAATCTCGAGGGTTCTTATAAGTAGAAGAGAAACAGCAGGGTGAGACAGATTTGGCCTAACACTGTTGGCTTCAAAGCTGGAGAAATGGAGCCATGAGCCAAGGAAGGTGGAAAGCCTCTAGAAGCTGGAAAGGGCAAGGAAACAGATTCTCCCCTCAAGAGGGAGTATACACCTGACAACCCCATGATTTTAGCCCAATAAGATTCATGGTAGACTTCTGAGCTCCAGAACTGTAAAGTAATAAATTGTGTTGTTCTAAACCACTAAGTTTATGCTAATTTGTTAAAGGAGCAACTGGAATCTACTACACTTCCACATAAAACAATATAAAATGTCATGATTTAGAGGCACTACTTCTTGTGGCCCAGCTCTGCCTATAAGGAGACACGCACTGATAGTGGCAGCTTCATGCTCAGAAGTCTGGCTCTTCTAATTACTCAAATGCAAAAATTCCAAAGGACCAGCTAGAACATACTTTGAGCAACGCTAATGTACAGTCATGTATCCTTTAATGACGGGAATACATTCTGAGAAATGCATTGTTAGGTGATTTCATCATTGTGTGAATATAGTAGAGTGTACTGACACAAACCTGGATGGTATAGCCTACTACACATCTAGGCTATATGGTCTAGTCTTTTGCTTCTAGGCTACAAACCTGTACAGCATGTTACTGTACTGAATAATGTATG
Source organism: Cheirogaleus medius (assembly GCA_008086735.1). Taxonomy (NCBI): domain Eukaryota; kingdom Metazoa; phylum Chordata; class Mammalia; order Primates; family Cheirogaleidae; genus Cheirogaleus; species Cheirogaleus medius. The sequence goes on along the minus strand of VBSM01002608.1, from coordinate 122,127,635 downwards.
CAATTGTAATACAATGATAAGTATTTGTGTATCTAAACAGAAAACATATAGTAAAAATACAGTATGAAAGATAAAAAATGGTATACCTATATAGGGCACTTAACATAAATGGAGCTTGCGGAACTGAAAGTTGCTGTGGGTGAGTCAGTGAGAGGTGAGTGAATGTGAAGGCTTAGGACATTACTGTACACTACAGTACACTTTATAAACACTGTACACTTACGCTATGTTTATAGAAAAATATTTTTCTTTCTTCGATAATAAACTTAGCTTACCATAATTTTTTTACTTTATACAATTTTTAGTTTTTTTAACTCTTTGACACTTTTTAAATAATGTTTTGCTTAAAACACAAACATACAGCTGTACAAAAATCTTTCTTTATGTCCTTATTCTATAAGCTTTTTTCTATTTTTAAATTTTTTTCTTTTTTTACTTTTTAAACTTTTTTGCTAAAAACTAAGACACAAACACACACGTTAGTCTAGGCCTACACAGGGTCAGGATCATCAATATTACTGTCTTCTACCTCCACAACTTGTCCCACTGGATGGTCTTCAAGGGCGGTAACACCCATGGAGCTGTTATCCCCTGTGATAACAATGCCTCCTTCTGGATACCTCCTGAAAGACCTGGCTGAGACTGTTTTACAGTTAAATTTTTTTATAAAGAGAAGGAGTACATTCCAAAGCAATGCTAAAAAGTATAGTATATTAAATACATAAACCAACAACATAGTCATTTATTATCAGGTATTATGTACTGTACATAATTGTATATGCTATACTTTTACGTGACTGGCAACACAGTAGGTTTGTTCACACCAGCATCACCACAAACATGTGAGTAGTGTGTTGCACTATAGCAGAACAACAACTACAAACTCACTAGGTGATATAAATTTTCCATCATAATCTTACGGGACTATTGCTGTATATGTGATCTGTCATTGACCAAAGCATCGTTATGCAGTGCATGACTATATAGATATATATATATTAAATGGTAATCTGCATTAAATTGTGTAAACAAACAAATGAACTATTTCATGCAAAGTGCTAAACAAGAGTATATAATCAATAAATGTTAGCTGTATGTTTTGTTAATCAGTATCTACTTTCTTGAGCCCCTGTAATGCTTACATACATTCTCTAAACCTTATGACAATCTCTCAAGGTCAATATCATCTTTATCCTACAGATGAGAAAATGAAAGTTTAGAAAGATAAAGAAATTTGCCCAGCTCATCAGTTTTGGAATTTATGTATAATTTTTTAAAGTGATTCTATTAAGGGATAAAACTAATTTATTGTGTGACGTTTAGCATGTTTTGTTTAAGAAACATCACTCATAGATGTTCCAGATTTCAATTAATTCAAACCATAAGGTGGACATATTATAGGAATCATTAAAGAGGGATCACAGATGTAAAAATGCAAAAATCTGTCTTCTGGTGTCCGCTTTAACTCTTCCTCATTGTGAGATCTAGGCCAAGTCTCTGGATCCCAATTTTCTTGTCTGAGAAAATAAACAAGGGAATTAAAAACTCACCATGGTCTCTTGCAGCTCTCAAATTCATGAGTGAATGATAAGTATCTTCCTCAAGGTACTAATTGTCAGAACTACTAGTAATTTACTTATTAATGAGATGCAGCATCTTCCTCTCCACTCCATCTTGATGCTCTAGCCTTGATTCCCGGAGAACAGACTCTCCCTTTCTCCTTCCCCCACTGATTTCTCTTTTTACTCACCTGTGTCATGTCCCTCCTTTCTCAATTCTTTGATCAGGATTCCTACATTCTCTGTTTGGGAGAAAAAAATTGAGAAGAAATTAAAAATAGGTACTCAATATGTGTTGACTTCTTATGCTAGGAATAAAAATATCTAGTGAATATTTTGCATGATGATAAAAATTTCTGAAAACCAAATATAATGAAAAAGATTGAGCCTTATACATTTTTAAGACTTTGTTCTCTTTTTTATGTTTCACTAACTGAAACATTAACTAAAACACACACACAGAGGCAAACACACCCTATGATCCAAAGCCCCTCTAATTCAACCTGAGCACTTCCCAAGAAGAGTGTGTTATAAGGTGTGAACCACTAACTCACTCTGAGTCCTTTCACCATCCTTTATTAATATCTATCATCAACATATGATATAACAAAAATGGATTTTGTTCTTCAGCAACAAAAATTCCCCACATTATATAGCCCTAAAGCAAGAAATCAAAATGATCAGAGAAAGAAATGCTGATTGTTATACCAAAATTACCCATCATCATCCAGAGGGCTCCCAGTACCATAAGCTGCCAATTCCACACCACACATGAGTCTTACAGCATGAATATGGAATATTAATATAAAAATACATATATGTAGATAAGATAGTCATAGTTTACATTATGGGCTGCAATTATAATTAAATTTGGCATATTTCTGCTGCTATGATTTAGAAGATTAACTAAGTTGGACAAGGTCTCAGATCTTTAACTACACCCAACCTGTTTGTGATTTTTGGCACTCTGCAATTTAGGTGTGTTATGAAGATGACAATGTGCCAGTCATCCAAGCTGTCAAATGCCTGCTAAAATCTGTTCAGAGCCAAACTCATTTGCACTCGGATGAACACCTCCCAAGAAGCAATCACTTAAATACCTACAGTTTCAGGTGCCACTCGCGGCTAGTAAGACAAATTTTACAACAAATTCAGATGATTTTTTTCCCCAAAGTGTTGAAATAATTGCATAGAATAAATGAAGGTAAAGAATTATAGAAGTCATTAGTACTGTAATTACAGTATATCAAACATTCACAGAATAAAGCATTTGGATTTGGACATGTTTGCAATTACATGGTTTAAAACAGTCTTCTGAAACCACTCAATTAACATTACTTTGAAACATGATTTAAAAATACGTCTTCTATTTGGAGAGAAGGACACTGTCACACACTGCTGGTGGGAGTTTAAATTTACACAGATTTCTGACAAATAATTCAGGGATATGCATCGAAATGTTTTAATGTTTGTGTACTTTGATCCGCTAATCCCAGAAGCTGAGACTGCCCAGGGAAAGACAGGAGTGAAAGTGGTGAAAGAACCTTCTAGGCAGAGCATGAAGTGACAAAAAGTCTAAAGATGTTCTCCTGAAGTGCTAATACAGAAGGTCTCTGGCACTCAGGGCTCAGTGTTCCCAATCTGGGCTCTTCCAAGCAATCGGGAAGGAGATACGGAACAGTATTCATGTCGCTGAGGTATGACTGTATTTGAATGGCTGGAGGGTTGAGAACATTTCTTTGCCAGTGAGTGTGTCTCTTGTGATTGTCTTTCATGCAATAATCTCCATTAGGAATTTGTGGGACTATTTATATTTTTGGTTACACTTCACTGTATTTTTATGGGGAACATGATATGCTATGGTGGTATTTTGAAAACCGATACCTGGTTTTCTTCAGGAACATGAAGGGTCTAGACTAGTTTGATACAGCAGTACACACACACACACACACACGCACACATACACACATGCACGCACACACTCACGTACATTATCTTGGATAGAAAATAGAGGACCTTACAGAAAAAGAAACTTTTTTTGTGGGGAAGAGTAATATCTGTTTCTTAATATATCCATCAGGACATGCTAAAGTGTGCGGAGGGAATCAACAACAAGAAAATATCAGTGGCTTACAACAGCAGTTTATTGCCCATTTATATTATATCTCAGCAAGCACAGAGGCAGGGGAAATGTAATGAGCCACTCACTGGCTCTTAAAGCTTTTGAAAGGAAGTAACACACGATTGGTCCATTCGTACTTCATAGGCCAGAGAAAGTCATTTAGCTGTTCCTTGATTCAAAGGGGTGAGGTGTTTCATTCTCCTACAGGGCCTGAACATTTGTAAATACTTATATAGACTATCATTTTTAGTATTTTGAAATTTTTGTTTCACGGCTTTAAAAAAAAAAGTGAATCAATAACATGGTGATATCTCCTAATGGTTGAAAGCGCCTCCAAAGCAGACATGCGTGACCAGGAGAGATGTGGACTTAGGGTGACGGGAACAACAGAGTTGGCCCAGGCTGTTGGTGAAAGTGGCAATATGGACCCACGGTCAGTTAATGACAGTGACTGGTAAGGGAGATGGTTAGCATCTGAAGAGAGAAAGCCTCAAAAGAAGACAATGTTTTTGCACTGAAGTTAAAAGGAGTAGGCATAAGAAGTGAGAGATTGTTTCCACCTTCATCTCCGCATCACACAGTTGGGGGACATCTGATTTTATTTTCATCACAGAGCTAAGGGAGATCTATGAAAAGCTGAAGACCAAGGGGAGAGCTTATCTACTATGGAGGAGGGGCTTCTGTGGACAGTGTGAGGACAGGGGCAGTGACAAGAGGATGGGCAGTGAGAACGTGCAGAGTCCAGGGAGCAAGCACTAGAAAGAACAGATGACTACAGCTGGCACAACTAAGCTTGCTTGAAGAAAGAGTTTGGGAGCAATTAGCTGGCCCCAAGTGTCCTAGTGGAAGCTCAGGACAAAGTGGGGCTTCTAGTCCTACACAGGCCGAGGTCGCAGGTGAGGATGCTAAACCCACTACAGGTTTAGACTACAAGACTGACACAAATCATGTGATATTCTCATCCCACAGGTAAAGGCATAGGCCCTGAACCCATTAAACAACTGGAAAAAACAAGGCAAACACCTCAGCTAATGACAGCTAAACCGTCCCTTGATGTTTCACATTTATTTTTGTTCTTTCATTTTAACTCAATTGTATATATACTTCATCTCTGCAAAACAATCTTCTATAAGGATCTTAAAAGTATCATAGAAAAAGACAGTGTTAGAAGAGAACTGGGCCAAAAGAAAAAGCTAGTTTAAAAAAGAAAAGCAGGCCAGGCGCAGTGGCTCACGCCTATAATCCTAGCACTCTGGGAAGCCGAGGTGGGAGGATCGCTTGAGCTCAGGAGTTTAGGACCAGCCTGAGCAAGACCCCTGTTTCTACTAAAAATAGAAAAATTAGCCAGGCATCATGGCACGTGCCTGTAGTCCCAGGTACTCGGGAGGCTGAGGCAGGAGGATTGCTTGAGGCCAGGAGTTGGGGGTTGCAGTGAGCTAGAATGACAACACTGCACTCTAGCAAGGTCAACAAAGGGAAACTGTCTCAAAAAAAAAAGCAATTTCAAGGTTAGGGAACATGGCAGAAGAAAGGATGGAAATAAAAGTGAGAAACAAAAATATAAAAAGTGATGGATTCTTAACTTGGGTAAAAGTGTTAAAAGGGGGATGTAGAAAATTTGTGAAATTGTGATATACTAAAAACAGTTGCAGAAACTTCAAGGAAAGGGACAGTGTGATTCTTACTTAGGATATAACTGAAAACTGCTATCATCATGAGCTGCTTTATTTTTTCTCTCTCTTTTTTTAATCTATGGAGAATTAAAGATATTATTCTTTATCAATCATGGATTGTTACTTTTTTCTTTAGGAAATAGTTTTTTGACTATGATTTCTTTTGAACAAAACATCCTGCTTCCAATTGCATTTGCTGATGAACTGAACTAGGTATTTCCCTCAGGAACTTCATGAATGATATCCCTTGTATAACTCCATGGCTCTCAGTGCTGTAAACCAACAACCCAGACAAACACCTTTCCTTATCTCTCCTCACCAGGATGGCTCATGCTTTCCCAGAAGAAACTCTTCCGTAATATAGGGAACTCTATTGGTGTTTTAATGCTGACTACTAAGTTAGTTGATAGAAATTCTAACATAGGATTACAGTAGTATAAAATTAAGGAAGTAGACTCCAAATGATAACACTTTATAAATATCAAGAACAAGAAATTCTTTCTAGTTGATTAAAGTTCTAGAATTGAGAATTATTTTTTTAAAGTTCTGGTTCAGTTTTCCTTAATTATATAATTTTTGGCAAGACATAATACAGGAATTTCTGAACTGTACAAAAAAGAAAATTTATGGAGAAGAAATCAAAATGTTTGTGTGAAAATAAACTAAACTCCACTAGCAATAATAAAAATGTGCAAACAAAATACTTTCTTTCTTCTGCTAAACTAGCAAAAAGTGAATAAACAAAAATACCTAGTGCTTGCTAAGATGGAGCAAAATAGATACTTTCACACACTGCTTGTTAGAGAGTAGATTGTTCTAATCCTTTTAGAAAGCAATTTTGTAATATATCAAATGTAAATATAAAATATTTATAAATACAAAATAAAAACAAATATTTACAAATATAAATATGAATAACTCAATAATTACACTTTGGGAAATTTATCACCAAAGCCTTATATATAACATGTTCTGCACAATATTATTTATAATAGTGGAAATTTAGAGGTTTGGGGAGGGGATCTACATATTTTGAAAGAGGGAAATGTGTAACTTAATTATGCTATAACAAGCCACTATGTGATACATTGCTACTATTAAAAGTGAGGCTCCTAATACTATTTACTATCATACAAAAGGTTTCTGCAATGCCAAAAAAAATTATAAAAATGTAATATACACATAACAAATACACATTCACAAATGTGGTTTGTGTCCATGTGAGTGTATGCACACACACACACACACAAACAAACACACAAATTCCTTAGGATCCTTTTGGCTAGAAGGAATAGAAAACCCTATGAAAACTGGCTTTTCATTAAACAGTAAGGACACTGTATAATTCAAGATCCTATCAAGAAACAAATGGCATACTTGTTTAATTTAATGTATTAAATGAATATAATTTGAATTTGATGAGGGTTTATTTAGAAAAGGACCATTTCATAGGTGTGAATGGGATGTAAAGGAATCACAGGAATGGGAACAGGGAGTAACAAAATTGCTACCACCCCAACCCCTAACTGGAGAAGGAAAGGAGGGTACAGCAACCAAATAACAGATAACTGACCAGCAAAAGTGGTTTGGAGGGTTATGGTAAACACGTGTACCATCCAAGACCTGCCTCCAAAGAGCCTACGAAGACTTGGTCAGCACCCCATGGGATGCAAGGAGTGAACATAAAGAGCAGAACAGAAAAAGAATCCATTGTGTGTTCTCTACACCACAAAAGCTAACGGGATATAGCGCCTGCGTGGGTCAGTTCTGTGGCATCACAATCACAAAGGCGCCTCATAACTTGTGGGAAGAAACGGCTCCATGAACATTCAAAACCGCGCATCACACGTCTTTGTGAGGGGTTTGCTCTATTTTTACCAGACCAAAAATAGTAACATTAAAAACTGAGACAGATGTGCTATTTCTGGGAGGTCTCAGGATAACTTTTGATCTACTGCTTTAAATCCACAAGGAAGAAACAGTGTGATATAACCATTGTCAGGATGCAGTAAGCTTCACTTTGACATCATTTGAAGCAAAATTGGTAAAATAAGAACAAAAGGCAACAGTGACATAGTGATCCCTTTGAAAAGAGATTAAATTATATCCATGCTAATAATTATGATGGTATCAGTTACCAATGCATACAGTTTTAGAAATGCTGTGCTATAAAGTAAATGCATAATTTTCTGATTTTGATCAGTAGACTGAAGTTATACAAAAATATACCCTTGCTTTTAGTGCTACACACTGGAATATTTAGAGCCAAAGGAACACTATGTCTGCAGTTTCCTCCCAAACGGTTCAGGAGAAACAACAGTATTTGGAAATATACATATACATACAGATGGTAAAATCATTTAATAGGGAATCTGAGTGATGATATATGGGAATTCTTTGTACTATTTTTCACTTTCCTGTACTCTAAAATTATTTCAAAGTAAAATGTTAATGTATAATGTATAAGATTTCAAGGAAAAAAATTCCCAGAGATTGAATACCTCTTCTTAGTCAAAAAATGAGAGCTACAGAAATAGTTATTGAGGATGGCAGTGTTGAGACAAGAATAGATTAATGGAAGTTTGTTTATCATCAAGTAGTTATTGAATATCTACCATGAGAATATTCTGCACCTTACCCAAATTAGATACTTTTTTAGTCCAATGAAAACTCCTTACCATTTTATATTGTTAAAGACACACAAGGTACTTAATATGATGCGCTTTGATCTAGAACCCACACCATCTGGTGGACTGAGGCATTGAAGGCAGTGAAGGAAAAGTAGAATTAATTAAAATGATAGGAGCAAATTTGTAAATAGACTCATGCATAACTGTCATCAACATATACAAACAGAAAATTAATAGTTAACTAAATGGTAATATATTTGTCATTGAAAACAAAGCTGTATTTGGCTGTTTTCATCTTCTTATAAATTTAATATTCAGGCAGGGAAAATACACATTTACTTGTAAAATATCATAAAGTAATTCCTTTATGATCTGCAAACAATTTTATTTCTGAAAAATGTTAAAAACTATAGATTCTCAATCATGTACTCAATGCTAATTTAATAGATATTGAGAGACCACACATCACACGTTAGGTACAGTTGTAGGCATGAGGGATATATGGTCGAGAACAAAAACAAAAAAAAAATCCCTGTCTTCTTTGTGTTTACATTGTAGTAAAGGTAACAAAATATAAGCAAGATTTAAAAAAATAAATAAAAAATAGTGTTAGTGATACTTGCTAAGGGAAAAAAGAAGGAGGAAAGAGGAATAAGAAATGTTCAGGAGTGAATGAAACCTCCAACAGGGTATAGCCAGGGAAATAATCTGGAGAAGGTGACCTTGGAATCGAGCCCTGAAGGAAATGAGGGGATAAGCAATGTGGATATCTGGAGGAAGAGAATTCCAGAGAGGCAACAGCAAGTGCAAAGGCTCTGGGGCAGAAGGATGCCGGTGGGTGATTGGTCTCTTTGGCCAGAACAGAGAGAAACAAGGGAGAGCAATAGAAAATGAGATCAGGTAAGTACCTGGGACTTAGGTCTCATGTAAGCAAGAATGGTGGCGTCCACTCTCAGTGAGATGGGAAGCCATTAGTGGAAGCATGACATGATCTATCATATGATTTTCAGGATTACTCTGGCTTCTGTGTTGAGAATAAGCTTCAGGAGAACAAGGGCAGAAGCAGAAAAAAACAGTTAAGATGACTATAGCAATAATCCAGGCAAGAGATGATGGTGGTAGAATTTTTTTTATATCCAGGCTGTCCTTGGTTTGAATGGACTGCAGAACCATAAATATGAGTGTGCAAAGTGAAACTGTGCGACTTAATAATCAATAATCAATTTTATCTTAGTAATCCATCAGAAAAATTACAATTATTCCACAATCTTTAAATTTTTCTCAAAACATTCAAAACTTATTGTCAGTTTAAAATGTCTAGGGAAATGAAAAAAAATACTAAAACTATTATTTATTCAGGAAACGGTAAAACATTAAAAACATTTAAAACATCAGAAAACCAGTGTTTTATTTATTTGTAAAAAACTCATCAAGAGTGGTTTGAACAGTGCTTTTCTTTTTTTTTTAATTGCCATATAACTTACAATAATGGACAAGAATTTTTCCTATGCCTTGGTGACTTATTTAATATTACACTTCTTTATAAATTTGGATCAGCTTCCAACATTCAATGTCTGCACTTTCAATGTCATGAAATACCTCTGACAGTTTCTTTAATGTGAAGTTATTTCTCTGTGTCACTTTCTGTGGGGCATCTTCATCCTTTTTTTCACAACTACTTTCTTTATTTTTGTTGATTTGTCAATCTGAACTAAGTCCTTCTGGCTATAAATCTAGGGTATTTTGAAGAATGATAGTGCCAACATTCCCATGGATAGGTATTTCTTCTGCAACTCCATTTACATTTTATTTGAATTTCACTTCCAGCAGTGTCATTTTTTTTGTTTCTTTGCTGCACTTTCATCTTTACGGGCCAATTCCTTCTTTCAATTACCCATTTTTATAAAATGTCGTGTGGGGTTACCACTAAGAAGCAAGGAGGTAACACAACTACACACTTTGCTGTCTGTGCATAAAGGTGAGTAACAGATGTGCAGTGACCAATCACTGACAGGCTGAGAAAGAAGTCATGTGATTGGTCATTGATTATAGTGAGCATCGGTTACTTGCGTAGGGGTTTGTGGACTGAAGAGCTAGTAGTGAACTTTGAACTTTTTGTAACTACTCAGTTAATATATTGTGGTAACTGAAATTTGAACCATGTTGTTGGTGAGCTGGTATTAGGTAACTAAACCATGGAAACTGAAATTCAAGCCTATCGGAACCTCAAAGTGAGAACTGCCTATATTATGAAGTCAGAGACAAGAAGATTTTTTGGAAGAGGGATGTGGAGTGGGAAAAATTGTTTCTCTTTCATAGCATGTCACAAGTACAATTTTACATTTGTTAATGATATTGATTATCTGATACTGACTGCCCCTCTTGACAGCAGTCTCCATAAAGGCAAGGACCATACTTACACCATTGTTCACCATTATACAGTTGAAGTTGCACTTTCCCAAACAAGTCGCACAATAGCCCCATGCAGCAGGTATTACTAATCTCATTTTGCAGATGAGGAAACTGAAACTCAGAGAAGTTAAGTAATTTATGCTCATTTCACACAACTAGTAAGTGACACACTGGGACTCAAATTCATATCCTCTGAAGTCAAGTCCAGTACTCTTTCCCTTCAACCACCTCCTCCCTAATAGAAATAGAGCATCATCCTAAAAACCCTTGCTTTGGAAACCACAGCACCATGTTTAAAGTGCCGTAATGAATCATCATATGAAGCTGTAAAATATAAGTGAAAGCAGAAATAAAACAAACATGGTATGCTTGAATCTCCTGTCTGTATAAATATCCTACAAATTGCCATTTAATTTCTGGTCTTAATCTTCATGACAAAGATTTATAAAAAGACAAAACTGGTAGCTACACTGACTGAAGGCAAAAAATAAAAACCAACCACATCCTAGACTTCAGGGAATTTCCAATATCTCCATAAACAATACGGATGAATGAAGAAGTGCATTCTTGAATTGCTCAAACTCTAATCTGTGAATCAGAACGTTAAGGACAGGTACCTGGACGGTAGAAAAGGCTTTGACTCACATCACTGAGCACACCTAACGCAAAGGTGTCTGAGTGTCTTTACCAGAAATCCACCTCTTTTCTTCAAAGGAATTATCTTCTAAGCCATCAATAGCTTTCTCTTCCTTCACCACTTCCAAGGCTGTTCTTTTTCCACTTGCATCCCGATTCCATTCCTCTCAGGATGCAACAGTATCAGTAATCAAAAGCACAGGGCGATTTGAGGCAGACTTGTTGATCCTAATACAGTGACAAAGGAGACTCTTGTCCTGGCTATTTTAACATCTAAAGTAGTCTGTCAGAATGTAAAATCATTGCTTTGTTACTAGCATATTATTATTTTAGCAAGGAAGATGCTTAGCAGACATAACCACCCCAAAATAAGGGGCACTTTCATCTTTTACTTTTTCATTTTGATATGACCTAAATTTTTTATAATTATATATTACTTTAAGAACTAACAGTAATACTTCTTTAAATGTTATAACTGAATTAGCTTCTAAAGATGTGTCAATAGCTCCTAAACTATTACTATTCAATAGCCTAAAGAATTCAATTAAATGTATGTATAATATTGAAAACTCAAAGAACCGATGGAAAAAAAATACTTGAGAATATTCTGTATAATTTGGAGCTGAAAATAAAACTACATAATGTAATGCAAATATCCCTCCTTTTACAGCTATTTTATAATAAATACCAAATCAAAATAAAAACTTTATGTAAAAGGAAACAAATTGATAATATCCCTGGCTGAAGACAAAAAAAGATGCTTTCTACTTGTGGAAAATTTCCCCTATATATATCAACAATAGGAATTAAGAAATGCATTTCTGAATTGTTCAAACTCTGCTTTGCAAATTGTAATCAAGAAGACTATCAAAAGCAAAGAGTTCTTTTAAATTTTCCAATGGAAAAATATGTACCATCATTAAGCTGATAAACGTATGCATTATTTAAAATTAAATGAGTATGACTATTGTTATTTTAAGAAAGAAAGGAGAGGATATGCATATCACGTAGGATACCAGTGAATTCTCTGAAAAGGAGCACATATTTTGCCCAGAATGGTTCTGAAAAAAGCTTGTGATTGAGCAGACATATGATTCTAGATTTTATGCAGTTTTCTTCTGGATGTTTCCTGACGCCTTCCTCATGCCTCACCATATGCACCAACCCCAGCCTATTCCAACCTCCCTGATCCTCAGACTTAATCTTCCTCAACCTCATGCCTTTCCCCAAGAGTTGGGGTGCCCTGGTTTAAGGTAAAAATATCCCTGTAAAACATCACTTATGAGTTTCCTTTGAAACTGGAAATTTAATTGTTTCATAAAAAATGGACCTGCAGTCAAAATATCTATGTCAGTTATGTAGCTAAAGATGGCAGATTGAACATATGCCTATAATTTTGCTCCCTTCAACTAAAAATGGCAATAAAGACTGTTTTTTGTGTTTTTTTTTTTATTTTAAAGATATAAAATTCC
>VBSM01002608.1:122094840-122115031 GCA_008086735.1 Cheirogaleus medius | reverse complement strand
AAAAAAAAGCACTCAGAGGAAACAGAGACTTAGCAGAAAAAAGAAAATTTGAGAAAAAGACAATAATCCTAGTGAGAAAAGAGCATTAATAAGATGCTGTAAAAATGAACATTTGAAGAACAAAAGAAAAGTCATGGAATTAAAAATATAAGAGCACAAATTTAAAAAAAACGGAATAGATTTTTTAGAAAATAAAATTTAGGAAAAATGTAGGAAATCTCACAGAAAGCAGGGGGAACAATAGAAAATAAAAGAGAAAAAATTTAGAAAGCGTACGTGTTTGGTTGAGAGTCTTTGTTATTTTCATTAAGAAATAAATATACATGCTTTAAAATGTCAAATTGTACAAAAAGGCTTATAAAAAAAATGAATCTGTTCCCCATCCACTTTTTTTTACTCCGTGCTAATTTCAGAGGCAATCACTTTTTATTCTTTCAGCTGTCTCTTTTGGCATTTACCTAACTTTATATGTTTAAATAATATGTGTATTTTGCTGTGCTCGGGTACATTAATGTTGGGCGTTATCTAATTACTTTCTCTTATGGTAGTAGAGCATTTTGCTCTCTTATCCTCTCATTGCCTCTGCTTTCCCTTCTGTATGATTCCATGTAGTTGCATTTGTTTTTTAGATTAAATCAATATTCAGTTATGACTATGTAAATATTACTCATAGCTGAGTACTGTATTATGATTACATTTCCTTTTCTTATATTTTCACCAAAGTTAATTATTACCATCTTTTTTATTGAGGTACAATTTATACACCATAAAATGCACCCATCATAAATATACAATTCAGTGTATTTTGGTAAATTTATAGAGTTATGCAACTATCATCACAATCTAGCTTTGGAACATTTTCATCACTCCAAAAAGCTCCCTTGCACCTGTTTGCAGTCAATCCCCACTTCCACTCCCAGCCCCAGGCAAATACTCATCTGTTTTCCGTCTCTATAAATTTGCCTCTTCTGGAAACTTCATATAAATGGAATCATACAATATGTAGTCTTTTGTGTCTGGCTTCTTTCACTTAGCATAATATTTTGAGATTCATTATGTTGTAGCATGTATCTGTAGTTTGTTCCTTTTTAACGATGAATAGTATTTTATTTTATGGATATACAACACTTTGTTAATCCATCCACCAGTTGATGGATTGTTTCTACTTTTTGCCTACTATAAATATTGCTGCTGTGAACATATGTGTATAAGTCTTTGAGTGGACTTATGTTTTCATTTTCCTTGGGTTGATATCTAGGCATGGAATATCTGAGTTGTATAGTAAGTTGATTTTAACGTTTTAAAAAACTGCTATCCTGTTTTCTAAAGTAGCTACCTCATTTTAGATTCACAAAAGCTATGTATGAGAGTTCTAGTTACTCTACATCCTCACACTTGATACTGTCAGTCTTTTTGTTTAAAGCCATTTTGGTGAATATAGAGGAGTATCTCAAATTTGGCTGTTTAAAACAATACAAATTTATTATCTCATAGTTTCTGTGGGACAGAGGTCCAGGTAGGCTCAGCTGAATCTTCAGTCTAGTCTTTCACAAGACTGAAATTAAGGTCTTAACGGGGCTGTGTTTCCTGCCAGAGGCTCTGAGAAAGACTACTCTTTCAACTCACTCGGGTTGTTGGCCAAATTCAGTTCCCTGTGCTTATAGGACTGACGACTCCATTTCCTAGCCGTCACCCAGGAACCAATCGGCTCCTAAAGGCTACCTGAATTCCTTCTCTTACTTTCAACGTGGCCCCCTCCAGAAAAAGAGAATTGTGTTCCTCTCACACTTTGAATCTCTCTGACTCTATCTTTCCTAGATAGAGAAAAGATCATTTCTATCTTTCTAGTTAGCTCATCTCTTCCTAGCTCATCTCTCTCTCTGTCTCTTGCTTTTAAGGGCCAACATGATTAGATTGAGTCCACCCAGATAATCTAGGATAATATCCCTCTCTTAAAGTCAATAACCTTAACTGCATCAGCAAAAATTCCTTATGCCACGGCACATAACATATTCACAGATTTCAAGGATTAGGGCACAGAAATTTGGTGGAGGAGGGTGAATTCTGCCAAAACACCCACTTTTAATTGGGTTATTTGCCTTCTTTTTAATGAGTTATTAAAAGTATATTCTGGATACAATTCCTTTAGCAGATCTATCAGGGGCTCACAACCTTTTCTGTCAATAGATAGATAGTAAATATTTTCTGTTTTGTAGGCCATGAAGGATCTATAAATGGCACTCAAGGAAACGTATCATATTCTCATTACACAAACATGAGGATTATAAGGTTGATGCAATACCTACAACTGTCCATTCTGACAATACGTTGGTGCAAATCTTGCCAAAAAAGAGGTTCAATGTGCAAAGACTAGAATTTTACCAAGGTTGAATTAGTGCTAACACACAACCCTGTCTAAAAAGCATCCTCCAGATGTGCTTATCTTAAATGCAAACAAAAGAAGACCCTCACAGCAGACCATAATAAAGCCAGGTACCCTGGAAATAGCAGAACTGGCTGTGTCTTAGAGAAGAGGGAAAAAAATGTAAGGCAGTACCTCTGACAAATGATTTTGTCCATTCCAGAATTGTTGGCCTTCTAATATTTTGAAGTATAATATGGATGAAATAACAGCTATTCCCTTTACCTTCAGGATGCCATTTGATCCTAACATCCCTCTGTGCAGTCAGGCTCCTAGTTTTTATCCAATATATGCACACTGATGACATTTGAGAAAATTCCTAGTTTATGAACACCTTTTAAAAATTCTAACAGCTGCCAGAACATTTGAAATTGTAAAAAGTTCATTTGCTAAGCAAAAGCTCAATTGAACAGAACTATCTTAGTATCTAAGGTGCAGCTACAGTGCCTGAAATGATTAGCTAGATGTTTATTTTTGCTTCTAGGGTGAAGATAGAAGCTATACACACAGTGCTGAGCCTCAGTATGTTTCCACTGAACTACACGGACATCAAGGGGCCATCTACATCCACTATGCAGATTGTCTTCTGCAATGAAAATCATTTTATCAAAATCAGGGATAAACGTGTCACCTTTTCAAGAGGTTTTATCAAGAATTGAAGGCAGAATAATTAAGTTATTTTTGTTTAATTTTTTTGAGACAGAATCTCACTCTGTTGCCCTGGCTAGAGTGCTGTGGCATCAGCCTACCTCACAGCAACCTCAAACTCCTGAGCTCAAGCAATCCTTCTGCCTCAGCCTCCTGAGGAGCTGGGACTACAGGCATGCACCACCATGCCCGGCTAATTTTTTTTTATTTTTAGTAGAGACAGGGGTGTCACTCTTGCTCAGGCTGGTCTTGAACTCCTGACCTTGAGCGATCCTCCCACCTCAGCCTCCCAGAGTGCTAGGATTACAGGCATGAGCCACCACACCCGGCCTGAAATATTAAGTTCTTAATCGCATAAGAGCTCATTATATTTCAGAAAAGTCATAAATGCTTTTTAGAAAGCTACACAGATTTTTTTGTTGTTGATGATGGAATGTTTGTTTGTTTATATTTACATTTTAAAATGAAAAACACTCTCAGAACACTATCTTTTGGCCTGGTTCACTTGGAAGATAATTGGGTCCATATGAATGAGATAAATCTTTCCCTTTAAGACAAAATTCAACGTGTTGTTGCTATGCCAACGTGAAAACTCAACAGGGCCCATGACCTCCAAATACTTACAAAGTGTTGTGCCAAGCAACAAGATGGACCACGAAGTGCCTAAAGTCTTCTTGGCCTCCATGTCTAAATCAGCTTTTCCCTTCTTATTAAATATACTATGTACCTCTTCCTTATACTACTTTCATTATTGTAATTTTACATTTTAATGGTCTTTTTAAAAAATAGCTTTATTGATGTACAGTTAATATATAAAAACTGCACATATTTAATGTATACAATTTGATGATGGATATATGTCTACACCTGTGAAATCATCACCACAATCAAGATAATAGACGTATCCATCACTTACAAAATTGTCTTTGTTTCCCTTTGTTTTTGATTTTGTTGTAAGAACACTTAACATGACATCTACCCTTTTCACAAATTTTAAAGTACACAATACAGCACTGTTGACTCTCGGCACCATCCTGCACAGAAGATTCCTATAACTAATTTATCTTGCATAACTGAGGCTCATTTCTCATTTTGAATAGCTCATTTCTCTCTCTGCCTGATCCCTGGTAACCACTGTTCTAGTCTCTGCTTCCATGAATTTGACTAATTTAGATTCCTCACATATGTACAATCATGCAGTATTTGTCCTTCTGTGACTGACATTTCACTTAGCACAATGTCCTTCAGGTTCATCCATGTTGCTGCAAATGTCAGAATTTTCTTCATTTTTAAGGCTGAATAGTATTCCATTGTATGTATATGCCACATTTTGTTTATCCACTCATTTAGTGATGGGATTTTAGGTTGTTTCTATGTCTTTGCTACTTACTGTAAACGATGCTGCAATGAACATGGGAGTGCAGACATTTTTTCAAGATCGTGATTATAATTATTTTGGGTATATACTCAAAACTGTGATTACTAGATGACATGGTAGTTCTTTTTTAATTTTGTGAGGAAGCTCCATAATGTTTTCTGCTGATTGTAACCAATTTATATTCCCACCAACAGCATACAAAGGTTCCCTTTTCTCCACATCCTCACTGACATTTGTTATCTTTTTTGTTTTTATTTTTGTTTTTTTATATTAGCCATCTTAACTGATATGAGGTGATTTGAGTTTCCCCAACAAACAGTGATGTTGAGTATATTTTCATATGCCCACTGGCCATTTATTTGCATGTCTTCAACCATTCCATAGGCTGCTTTTTCATTCTATTGATTGTTTCCTTTGCTGTGTCGAAGCTTTCAGTTAGATGTAGACTCACTTGTCTATTTTCGTTTTTGTTGCCTGTGCTTTTGGTATCACATCCAAGAAATCGCTGCCAAAACCAATGAATTTGATTTTCTTTATTTGCCAACCATGGTATTTCATGTCCTATAATAGTGTCTAGCTTACAAAACCTACCCAAAAATGTTTGTTGAATGAATAAAGATATACAGACTTTCATATTTTTCACTAAAATATAACCATGGAAAAAAGAAACAAGAAGAATTGAAGTAGGACTGTATCTTTCAAATCTCTGAATGAATACAAATGAAAAAATATATAGTTCATCCAGTAAAAGGCAGATAATAAGAAAAAGAACAAGAAAAATAAACAGAAAAATAAAACAAAATTTCAAAAGTAGATAAAAAAGATTAATTATAACAATCAATGGATATGGATTAAAAATTCCTTATTAAGAAAAACAAAATGTTTAGATTAAGCTTTATAAAATTCAACTAATTATTGTTTTCAAGAAAAACATTTAAAACAAAATTATTTAAAAACCTTAAGAAAATGAGATGGTCAATATTATTTTCAACAAATTTGTTTTAAATAATTTTTTAAAGTAGAAGCAGTGATATTAATATTGACAAGAAAACCACCCAAGGAGGGGAAAAAAAGCAAATATGGGACAAAGAGGATTAATTTACAAGATTAAAAGGAGATATAAAAGTTAGAAAATTTTGTGCCAAGTTATAAAAACATAAAAAGTTAATACTGATAAAAATAGAAGAAATGGACAGAAATAGGATTATAGTGGGATTCGTCATAAACCACTATAAGTATGAAATATCAAGTAGAAAAGATATAATTGATGACAAATTAATTTAAAAAGCTGAATGACATATTTTTATCTATGGCAAAAGACATATAATATTATTTTTTACAATGCCTTTAAAAATATAATTTCATCATTTTCTAGGAACAAAGACAATCTCAGTAAATTTTTAAAAATGGAAATTGTACTGGCCATTTTCTATGATCATAATGACATAAAACAAAACAAAGTACAACATAACTAAAAGTTAATAGTAAAAATCAGACAAATATTCACAGCCCCTAACTAATGAAGTAAATAATTCCTCTAAATAACTGTTGGCTAAACAGGAAATTAAATGCAAAATGACAGACTAATCAGAGAGTAATGAAAAGGAAAATAACATACACAAGAAGATAAGAAATTCAGCCAGAAGCAATATTTGAAAATAAATTGATAGACTCAAAAGCTTGCATTAATTTTTAAACATAACAAAAAACAGAATATAGACTTTCTATGGTTTGGGTGTGGTTTGTCCATGCTAAAATGTGACCCCAATAGGGCAGTATTGGGAGGTTGGGCCCAGTGAGAGGTATTTGGGTCATGGGAGTGGTTCCTTATGAATAGATTAATGCCCTCTGGAAGGGGTGAGAGAGTTCTCATTCTCTTGGGAATGGACTAGATCCTGTGAGAGTGAGGTGATAAGAAAGAGTGTAGGTTACTTGGTTTCTCTCTCTTGCTCCATCTCTTACCATGTGATCTCTTTGCACACATCTGCCCCCCTCCCGCTTTCTGACATGACTAGAAGCAGTGTGAGGCCCTCACCAGATGCAGCTGCACAACCTTGGACTTTTCAGCCACCAGAATCATGAGCCAAAGAAACCTCTTTTCTTTATAAATTATCCAGCATCAGGTATTCTGTCGTAGCAACACAACATGTAAAAGACATAGACTAATCAGTTATTTTACGATATTGAAAAAGAAACAACTATAATAATGCTTAAAGTAAGCAAGAGGTAGGAAGCAAGGATGGCTATATTTATAATACAGTAAATTAGAAAAATAGAAAGAGAAAACTGATAGATAAAGCCATGTCTAGTTCTTTGAGAAAAATATAATGTAATTATAATCCTTTAATAAATCTAATAAAAAGAGATTGTGACAAATATGGAAGTGATTTTCACAAGTGTATTCCATGTCCAATTCTATGCTAATAAATTTGACAATCTCAATGACAAGAAAGAAATTGAAAATCTAATTCAACTACAAAGAAACTTTTACGTTATCACAAAATAACTTCCCCGAAAGACTACAGAATCAGATAATGGATACTTGGATTTACATTATGGATAAATTATTTCAATCATCTGAGAAATCAATAACTCCCACACAACATAAACTATTTTACAACATGAAAGACAAAAGACTTCCTACTGTACCAAAAAAATTAAGAATTAGTCTAGGGAATAAGAGTCTTAGAATTTCCTACATGAGTATCCTTAGATAATCTCTCTCAAACTCAGTAAAAGGAGAATAGTTAAAGCACAAACTTCATAAAATTGCTATGAAACTTAAATGAGATAATACATGTAAACCTTAGTAGATTCCCAGGGACATGTTCTACACTTGAAAAAGTTTTTTTTAAGTCTAGAATAACCCTGATATAAAAACCTAAAGTCAACTACATGCCAATTTATTAATGAAAAATGGTGTAAAAATAGAAATAAAATATATGCAATCAAATTCAATAGACCATAAAAGAATAAACAGACATAAATGCAATGATGGTCTAGTATTAGGACATGTGCCAATGTAATGAGTTCAGCTACATCAATACACCAAATAAGAAAAACATATAATCACATTTAAAAGTCTACTCTTAATATCCTTTTATTAGTGAGAAAGGAAAGTAAGATATTATCTTAATATTGTCAAAGAAAAACCAGAGCTGGATAGTACTTAAAAGAGTAAAAACAGATTTAATTCAGGACTGTTAGCAATGATACCTCAGTATAGAACTGGGCTTAATTCCAAATATAGCATGGGCAAGTGGGAATTCGTAGCCAAGGAGCAGGGTGTGAGTCAATGGATGGAAAATAACTAAGAGGAAACAGCAGGGGTAAGGGGGATTCTGGCTAACCCAACTCAACAGGATTCTTCCTGAAGGTAGGCCAGGGTGACCAGACATCAACTGGGGGTGGTGGAAGATGAGGAACCCATTAGATATCAAGGGTGATCAGACATTGAGGGTGGAGGGTTCTGGTTAAATTAATTAGGATTCATGCTAAAATCAGACAATGCGGAGATGAACACAAAAATCCAAAATTTGAAGGGGGCCTAAGTAGAGTTTGATCTAGGAGAGAGTCTTTGTCAATATGGGAAGCCAACAACATCTTAATGATAAGACACTAAAACATTACCATTGAAATAATAAAGAACACATAAATGTCTGCCATATCCAGTTTTCTTCAGGGTAGCAGCATATCTAGCTTAAAAAAAATCTACACTGTCAAGACACTAGTACAAGTAAAGGTGGCTCTGTGACAAAGTTCTAGCCAAAAACCTAGATGCAGAAATCTCAAGGTGGAAGTTGCAGAAGGGGAGGGGAGTTCATATGGAGCCTGTTTCCTCTTCTTCCTGAACGGAAAATGAAACTGCAGGAGCTACCACGGGAGCATCAGGCCAAAGCCACACTCTAAGGATTATGGAGCAGAAAAATCCAGGAAGCTGAGGTCCCCAAAGTATCACACAACCACAGTACTGGGCCTGGGAGGCCTACGTCCAGACTATCCATCTTTTATCCATTGATCATCATCAACCCCTTATTTTATTTGTTTAAACTAGTAATTCTGAGTGTGGTCCAGTAGCATCAGTATCACCTGGGAACTTGTTAGAAATCCCAATTCTTTGGCCCAGCCCCAGACCTACTGAGTCAAAAACTCTGGAGGAGAAGCCCAGCAATCTGGGTTTTACCAAGCCCTCCAGAAGATTCTGATGTTTCTTTAAAAGTCTCAGAGCTTCTGGTGTAAGCTACTGTCTTTCAGATCTCTCTAAAAGCCAAATTCAATTCTAACTAAAAATGTATGCTACTGATGAGCATGCTAAGTCTTTCAGAAAAGAAAAAATCAAGCCAGATCTTCCCTTCATACACAAAATTGAACTTCGGATGGATTAAAGATTTTATATGTATATATTTTTGTGTGTGTATGTGTTTGTGTATATATACACATGTATGTATATATGTGTGTGTGTATATGTGTATATATGTATATCTGGAAAAAGGGAAATTTTGTGGATTTTTTTTTGCCCTTGAGTTATAGAAAGATAATATAAACATAAGAGGAAGGAAAATAAGTCATAAACAAAAATGCCAATACATTTAACTATCTGAAAATTTAGATTAAATTTTAAAGCAAGAATACCAAAAATACAATCAAATTTAAAAGGCAAATGACATATTTATACCCAAAATACAATCAAATTTAAAAGGCAAATGACACATTTATACCTTTTTTTGGAAATAAAACAAAGAATTGACAGTTTTCCTATAAACAGTAATATAAATAAGTAAATGGTTTCAGTAACAAAGGAAAATGCTCATAACCTAATGTGGTATTAAATGAAAGCAAGCTACACATGCTAATATATACCACGCATACATATGAGCGTGTGTATATACATATACACGCACACACCCATCCGTATCCAAAAGTAAATACTTCAATATTAACTGTAGCTATCTCTGAATTATGGCATTTGACTTATTTTTTTATTTTTCTGTGACTCCCAAATTTTCTGCAATGAATATGGATTGCTTTTAAAATCAGGAGGAAAAAAAGCACAAAATATTATTGTCATGTCAAAAGGAAAAAAAAAATTGTTTTCCTCTCTGCTCTCACACAAAATACAAAATACACTGTGAGCAGATGTGTGGGGGTTTCTTCTCAAACACCAAGCAATTCTCAAGCAGACACCAATTGGGTGTCCTGTAATTCAATTCAATTCAGGTTCCACAGGTTAAAGGCTCTATTCCACAAGACTGCCCCCCAACTTGAAACACCAACCGAAGTCCCAGGTTGTGACCTGAACTTCTCATGACCAGCTTAAATTGGAGTTTCCACAACTCCCTTCTTGGGTTCAATAATTTGCTAGAATGGCTGATAGAACTCAGGGAAACACTTTACTTAAGTTTCTAGGTTTAATATTGTCGCAGCAAGTGTTACAGCAATTGACCAGGGAAAGAACTGAGCAACACACAGAGGGTCGGAGAATCAGCTTTTATTTTGCCGGCGGGCTCAGAGGGGCATACCACCAAATTCTGAGCACCGCTTCCTTATTTCTCTCCAGTTTTATACACTTCTTGGGGTTACATACAACCAATATCCAATTAATGGTGGGATTAGTAGGATCAGCCTTAAGCTTCACATGTATCCAATCTCAGGGCCCCTGGGGCAGGGGCTTTCCCTATCATTAGGATTAGCTTCACATGTATCCAATCAGCAGTGGATTTTGCTTCTGGGCCCCCAGGCAGGGGTTTTTCCCTATCAATATAAAAGATATAAAGAATGCAGATGAACAGCAAGATAAAGTGACAGATAGAGCCAGGTATTGCGGAGGCAGGTGGGGTGGGGAATGGAGCTCCCTTGCCCTTTCAAGGTATACCACCCTCCTAGCACCTCCACGTGTTCAGCAACCTGGAAGCTCATCAAATTTTGTTGTTCAAGAGTTTTCATAGAGTTTAATTTCCAGTCCCAACCCCCATCTTCCTGGAAGTTGGTGAGTGCAGCTGAAATGTCCAGCCCTCTAATCCTCTAATCTCTAGGTCTTTCTGGTGACTGGCCCCACCCTGAGGCTGTCTAGGGGCCCCACCCTAAGCCATCTCATTAGCATAAACACAGGTATGATCTGAAAGGAGCCATTAGGAATAATAAAAGACATGCTTATCACTCTAGAAATTCTAAGGGTTTTAGGTGCTCTGATTGGAACCAGGTACAAAGACCAAACATGTTTTGTATTATATCATACATAGATACTAACAATAGGCATAAGAATAGATACCATGTGAGGACTGAAGGGTACAATTGCTAAAAATGGACCCCCAAAAGATCTTACATAAAATTTCAGAATGGAATAACTAAGAGTTTCAATTTTTAAAATAACCACTCTACTGTACTGAATATATTCCCTGAAATGGCTACAGCTTCTCCCTAATTTTCTGGAGTTGGAAGCTTACCCCAACCTAATTTCACTTTTTTTTTCTTTTTTGCAATGATTAATTTTATGTGTCAACTAAATTTCACTTTTGACCTCACCAACACTTCTAGCCTCACAGGCCCCTACACTGTCTGGGAGAGAACAGTGCCTTTATAAGTATGAACTAAAATAAAATCTTAAGCCTCATCTGTCCCCAGCTCACTGCACGAACCCTTTCTTGGCCAAAGGAACCACAGATATATGCAAAAGTTTAGTTGCTGGCCATGAGAAGGGAGGTCAGACAAGCCTCATCATATTCCCCTCCCTTCTTGGATATCCTTTGTAACTCATTAACAAACCTAAGGCTATACAAGACAAAGCTTAAACCACACCTGCAGGTCATCCATTTACTTAACAAATCACTTGAGTCTGGGTGTATGTCCAGTATACACCTGGTGGCTTATCTCTGATTAACAGACTTCCTTATCTTAAAACATTCCAGGCCTTGAGAAAAAGCTTTATTTCTTTCACCAATTATAAATCGAAGAATCTTTAAACCCACCTATGACCTGTAATGCCCCACTTTGATATGTCCTGCCTTTTAGGGCCAAACCAATGTACACCTTCCATGTACTGATTTATGACTTATCTGTAATTCTTATCTCTTTGAAATGTATAAAACCAAACTGTAACCCAGCCATGGTGAGATCACTTGCTCAAAATTCTTGGGCATGGCTCTCTGGCCCATGATCACACATATTTGGCTCAGAATAAACCTCTTTAAATTATTTTACAGAGTTTGGGCTCTTCCATGGACATAAGTGTGCCCAGAACAATAGCCTGGCAGCCTCACAT
Organism: Cheirogaleus medius; assembly: GCA_008086735.1. NCBI lineage: Eukaryota > Metazoa > Chordata > Mammalia > Primates > Cheirogaleidae > Cheirogaleus > Cheirogaleus medius. Next base: position 122,103,325 of record VBSM01002608.1, on the reverse strand, counting down.
AGAACGGGCTCCTTTAACAAGTGGAACCAGGAACCATTACCATCCTTTATCTCACCCTCTCTCTGGCTGTCTAGTTTCCTAACCTGACTTACCCTCTGTCCATTTTCAAGTGTGTGCCTCCAGTTTGTCACCATTCACTCTTATTTTTCAATATTCAAGCTTCACCTCTCTGGATTTAAACCCTACTGATATGGCATCTCCATGGCCTTATAGTACCACCATGGCCAAGTCCAGAAACTCCCATAATTGCACACTGCTCTCAGGGACAGTTCCTATATCAGACAAGGCTAGATCCATAGGTTCTGGCAAATAGAGTTCTGGTAAATGGTTAACAGTCAACTCCCCCCATGAAAAAGAAATTTAATATAGATATAGACATAGCTGTTACTGAAAGAGGCTACGTTAGAAGAATGAGGACAAATGGCTTGAAGAAAAATAAAGAGAAATTTATTAATTTGCTGGCAAATGAGAATGGCAGACTCACATGTTAAAGTACCATTGTCCTATCTACAAGCAGAAATACAGAGCTTTTAAAGGGAGGGTTTTCAGCTTCAGGCTATTGCTGTTGAACTACAGTTGATGGTTCTGACCCACCCATCCCATCTCCATGACAACAATCTCATGACTTCATGACCTCTATCCAGACAATTCCCTGAGCCATCTCCTGTCGTACAAAGAACAAAGGACACTTCCCTACCCGCCTGATTACTGGCATTGGCAAGGGATGCAGGTTTGAATTCCCAAAAAGAGTTGGGGGGAAAGTTTTAAAGAGACAACTTGTAAAACACTTTACCCTTCTTCAGGCAGTTCCCTCGATACATACCTAGATAGATACACATATAATTTATTATAAATTTTTACTGATATGAAAGATGCTTACCATACAATTTGCAAATAATAAAATATACAATATTCTTTACTATGACTTTTATATAGGTAATTGAATCTCACAGAATACTTTCGTTGATTTTTATTAAACTCTCGCATTCATTGCTAACCTATGGCTGCAATTGATGAGGAAGAGTATAGTTCTGACATGAATGTTGGTTGATATATTTCTTTACATTAATAAGAAAGTGAAACAATGAAGATATATGTAGGAACGCCAATACTTTGTCAATGATCTGAGTGACTTCTTTGCTCCATCAGAGAATTCTTTTTAAATACTGGGAGAGTATTTCCTCATTTTTTTGTGTTATCACACTGTACTCGTTATAGTCAAGGCATACTTTTAAGTTTAATTTGCATTTTCTATATCACATGCTAAGGTCTAGACAATCAACAAACAATAAATCAAACATTGGTTTTGTAGTGTTCACTAGTTCCCCTGGTGCAAATATTCGCATCATGGCTAATTTCAAGCTGCCAAGGTGACACTGCTGAATATAGAGCAGAGAAACTATGTGGAATGACAGCAGCAGACCAGGATAGAGCATTTCTCCCATAAAGACACAAGAGACACAAAGAAACTCAAAAGCACAGATATTAGCAAAATGTAATAAAATAATTAGTAAGTAGTACATATTGAATATTTATAAACTTTCTTTTTAATATCATTTATTGAGTTGGAGTTTACATAAATTCATTTTTAATAATTTTTGAAATTTTTGAAATCTTTTTTTATGAGCAAATCACTGGCCCTAGCTCCCCTATGTTCCCCTAGAAAAGTGGATTTCAACATTATTTAAATACTCATAAAGAGAACTATGTAATACATACATTTGTGAGTAACCCAAGCATCTTCCATCTTGCTAATGTCCTCTTCTAAGAAAAAGATAAATATCGCAGAGCATTAGGGAAATTTCCTGGAAATTTGGGTCATCTTGGCTGCATCAAGTAGTAGGCCCCTACTAGAGGCTTGAGCTCTTGCCCTCATGGTTCAGCCTAAATATTTGTAAGAGGCCAGTCAGTGTTCATGAAGGTAGTCCATGGTAGGACTGAATGATCATGGAACATCAGGCTGGGATTGTCCTGTTATAAGGGACTCATGGAGCACAAAGCCAAAAAGGCTCCTCTCCACCTTGACTATGCTGTATCTTATTCTTATACATAGGACTAGGCTCTGGTCAAGTAGGGACAATAGCTAAAAATAATAAGCATCATTTACTGAGTATGTATTCTATGCCAGGTACCATGCTAAATGCTATACATACATCATTTCTTTAATTCTTAAAGTAACCCTGGGTAGTAAGGATTATTTTTAACATTTATAATTTAAAAAAAAAAACAACACAGAGACACAGAGTCATTAGCAAATTTGCCTAAGATCACACAGACAGCAAGTGGATTTGAACCAGCCATGTACCTCCAACACTAATGCTTTGCTATCCAGGGGTCCTCAAACTTTTTAAACAGGGGGCCAGTTCACTGTCCCTCAGACCATTGGAGGGTCGGACTATAGTTTAAAAAAATCTATGAACAAATTCCTATGCACACTGCATATATCTTATTTTGAAGTAAAAAAACAAACGGGCAAAAACACCCACATGTGGCCCGCAGGCCGTAGTTTGAGGACGCCTGCATACTAGCTCTTTCTCAAGTCTGAAGATCCAGAGTCCTTGAGAACTTATTGATAAAAACTTGGATGCTGGTTCACTCATTCCTCAACATTCCTCATTGATCCATTAGTTAAATGCCCCTGGTATCCACCTTTTATCCAGATGAAATTGTTAACAGCATACCTTTCACTGGCAGAAGTGTCCTAGTTTGGGTGTTAAATCATACATTCCCTTACATATAGAAGAATCTGTTCTGTGTGTAAGCAGGAACTGAGGCAAGTTATGTCTCTGCCATGTGATTCTAGTGGGCCCAAAATAGCAGCCATACAAAACCAGCACCTGCTCTGTTCATCTCCACAGAGTTTGCACAACCACACCTCCAGGGGACCATTGTATTCATGTGCATGTATAAAGGGGAAACTGGAATTTTCCAAACACAATTCCAGTAATTAAAATGTGGGATCGTGCCCTTTGACCTTTGCAATTACCTTCACTGATTTCAACCACCTAAACATCATCTTGAATGAATGACTCCACCAGACCCAACCTCCTGTGAAGACCTAATCCTGAAGGTCCTGAACACATTTCAGAGAAACTATCTCTATGCCAATCTTGAAAATTGTAAGTATTCACATCCAGGAAACCCAGTGATGCCTGCAAAAGGGGCAGCCCTCAAAATAGTAAAGATTCTCTGAAGCTTCTGGGATATGAGGTCAACTACACTCAATATACAGTGGACTTCGCAAACCAATCCACAGTGTTGTGAGATTATTAAAAATAACTCAAAGGAAGGGAAAAAAAACATGTAAATAAAATAAAATTTGGATAACCTTTAGGGGAAACATAAAAAATACTGTGGGAAAACAAACAAAAAATATTTTATTTGATTATTTGTACATTAGTTACTATTTAAAGCATATGCAAATTAAAGTCCCTCTTTTCATGAATGTATCAAGCAAAATCTAAGCTTAAAAAGAGATGAACACAAATAATCTACTTTTAAATCTTTAATATTGTATAGTCTCTTTCGGTGTAGATGAACAATGTCTTAAAAATTATTTATCATGCTAATAGCAAAGTCTTCACAACTTTAAACTATATTCCATGTAGTCTTAATTAAATTCAGATCTTTAAACATAGGCCAGTTCTTCCAATACCAGTGAAAAAAAACAATCTATGGACTATATAAGAGTAATGTTTTTGGTCTTTCCTAACAGGAAAACTATTTTTTCTGCTCTTGAAAAAAAAAAGCCTATTACTGTTTTGTTTTTTTTACAAGGGTTAAAAAAAAATTCACAAAATATCAGCCTAAACAGAAAACCCATTTCTCTTTCCAACATCGCCTGCAGCAGTAACACAGGTCAGCTGGCTCTCACGTGTGCATGCCAGTGTGTGTGTGTGTGTGTACTATATATATGTTATGTTGCTCTTTTTCCTGGAAGATTTTTCATTTCTTTCTTGCTAACATTGTTTGCATTCTTTAAGCATTAATACAATCTGGGAACTAATTCTGATGGATGTGTATTAATACTTTAAACATAAGGGACAGCTCATAATGATAGCAAGTTGCAATCTTAAGAGCACTTAGAAATTAAAGAATTAATACTGTGGTCAAGTCACAAAGTAGATACTGCCATACAAATTTTAAAACTAACTACTCTGCCATATTATCTTTAATCTTTTTGCTATTGATATAGTTATACTGGACTGGAATAAATATCAGCCTTTTTGTTTTTACCAATATGATCTTAAGGGAAACTTAAGAATTATGATTATACTATAAACCGTTAGCCAAACGGGGACATCTGGTTCACTTTTATGTCTTGGCATTCATAAGAAAATAGAAACTATTAATATATATGAAGTTATGTGAAATCTTCCATTGTTATTAATAGCTTCTTTCTAAAGTATGTAAAAATTATCTTTATTAATATTAGGATAATTTTTAATAACTTTTTCTAAACCTGACCTCGAAATGTTTTGTAACATAAGACAGAAGAGAATATGAAATAGCTTTAACAAACAATGGAATAATAAGCACTGAATGCAAACTTCTGTAACAGTCAGCACTGTACCAAGAGCCCAGTATGCAACACTGGCCCTGCCAACCCCAGATTTAGGGATATTGTCAGGAAAACAAGGGATATTGTCATATTACATACCTCCAATAATTATTGAGAAACATAAGATGATATAATCAAGTGTTAAATTATATAGAACACACCAAAGGTAAGGTGAGAATCCAGAAAAAAGAGGCATTAATCATTGTAGGCAAAAATTATTAGGGAAAGTTCCTGCAGAGGGTCACCTGTCCAGCTGCTTCTGGTTGTGAATGGCCTAGGATCTTGTCACCCTGCAGATTCCAAATCAGCAGGTCTGTGACAGGCCTAAGGTTCTGCATTTCCAACCAGCTCCTAGGTGATGCCCAAGTTGCTCTTTCACATGCTGTACTTTGAATAGCAGGAAGTTGGAAGACAGGGAGGGTTTGGAAACATGAAGAGCAGAAGGTCTAGGGGCCTTCCTCTTGAGCACTTAGAACCCATGACTGGCTTAGAAAAGCCATTGAACAGCAAAATAAATGTACATGTGCTTTTCATACATGTTTTTGCCAATGGGATGACAATCTCACGACCCAGTTTTCCCCAACAACTGTCACCTAGATTATTAGTACTAGACCAAAGCCAAAGAGTCCTTCACATTCATGTGATATGAACTAATCATCTTTTCCAGTAGTCTGAAAGATAGGAAAAGCCCCGTTGAAATGAAAATTTTCTTCTACTGGGAACTGAATTGAAATGAGTAGTGTTAGTTTTGTAATATAGGTTTTACCATTTAACTAATGTCTTTCAGATCTATTTTTTTTACATTCAAATTGTTCTAAAATGTTATTTAAAATTTCAATATGTTTTAAATGCAATGAAAGGCCATTTTCAGCTCTGGCCAGAATATTCTGTGTAAATAACCATTCACCAAAACAACTATCTGCGTCTAGGACATTTCTAGCATTCCTTAGGCATGCATTTGGCTAGGCTAACCTAAATACTATTAAGAACTGTAAAAATTTTAAGATTTTATTTTTACTGCAAAATAAAGAAATTTATAATAGTCTCAGGCACGGTTTAGGAAATTTAGGAGTGTTTTACGTTAAAATTATGGTGACAGATTGAATGATCTGGATCTCGCTGCTTGAAGAAGAGTCAAGGACAAGCTTTAAAATCAGGCCATCTTTCGGGCATTCATAAAAGCAAAAACACATAGATGACGACTAAATTCCATTATGGCCAGTGGAAAGAAAGTTATTAACCCTGAATAAGACATTTTGGGACTGCTCAGGTTTTTTTTTTTTTTTTTTTTTTTATTCTTAAGGTTTCACTTAAAGCTGGAGAGGAAAATGTCTTTTCAAATTACCTCTATGACACCCACAGCCATTATTCCTGAGTAGATATAGGCCAGATGGGGGTCGATACCTGAAATGATCAGTGGGGTTGAATTCAATTAGTGCTACTAAGTGGTGCTTGCAGAAAGCACAGTGTGCAAAAGTATGCCCCACACCAGAATTGGGTAACCTGTTAGACTTCGTCCTCTTACTGACATTCACAGACAAACTCCCAAGAGTGGCTTAGTTAGAAAGGGACCCTTTCTATGGTAGAGCTGTCTCTCCCAGCAACCTTCCAATTTCTCAGCCCTAGTAAATTGCCCCAGGCTTTCTTTTCCTTTAACATTTACTGCTTGGCTTTATTTTTAAGCCTGTAACCTACAGTATAGGACACTCTAGGCCCCAGTCTGAGCTCAACCACTGAATTGAGAGGCTTAAAACTGATGAAAGGTTTGAAAAATAAGTAAGAGGAGAAAATGTCAAAGAAACTGAGGTTACTTAAAGTGGAGAAAGGAGAATAAGAGGTAGCAATCAGTGGTGTGCTAGCTCATAAGAGCTGATCATTAAATTCTTAGGAATTTTTCAAACTGGTTGTCAAACAGCCACGAATCAGAAGTAAATTAAATCAACTTACATATTACAAACAAAAGTCATACAAAGAGGCACAAAGAAATTTTTGAGGTGATGAATATGTTCATTATTTTGATTGCAATAGTAAAGATTTCAGGGAGTGTATTTGATGCTATAGAGTGATTGCCAAAAACCTTGCAAATATTATTTATTTCATTATGATCTTTTATGTACAATTTCTCATAAGTCTATTCTTAGTTAAAGCCTTCTCAAATGGTGTCTATTCTTAAATCTATTATTTACATGCCTAATGCATATTTTTCAAAGCAGTACATCCTTATTGTAGATAATTCAGAAGAAAAAAATAAACAAAAGAAAAAAACCGTTAATCAAATACCATAATTCAGAGATAAATACAGATAATATCTGGAATATTTTCTTTGAAATGTATGTGGGTATATGTAATACTCCTGTGTATGTAAATAGTAAAGGATGTGTAACTTGTTTTTCTTCCATACCATATTTATATTATTAGCATTTTCATTCATTACACAAGTTGTTATGTTTTTATATTAGCTGTTAATATAGTACTCATAAGAACCTTGCTTTTTTTATGGTAAGCCAATTTTTTCAGCACCATATATGCATAATAATACATTTTCAATTTGCATTTGGATTTTAGAAATACTGAAAGACAGTGGCTTAAACTAGAGGTTCTCAGACAATAAAGGAGCATCAAAACCACCTGGAGGGCTCATGTTATTTAAATCTGAGAAAACTCAGATTTCTGGACCCACACTCAATTTCTTAACCAGTAACTTTGGAGTAGTCCTAGAATATGGCTTTCTAACAAGTTCCCAGGTGACATTGATGCTGCTAGTCTGGGCACCACAATCAAAATTACTGCTTTAAAAAAGTAAAGGACTAATGAGTGTCAAAGGATAAAAGATTGATGATCTAGAGGTAGGCCACCCAGGCCAGGTACTGTGGTCTTGTACCTTGGGAACATAGTCTCCTAGAATTTTTCTGCTCCACCATCCAAAGAGTGTGGCTTTAGACTTCATAGTCCCATGATGGCTTCTGCAGTTCGTTATTTCTATCAGGAAGAAGGACAACAAGCAATTTTTAAAGATTTTTTTCCAGAAGCTTAAATTAGCTGCACTTTGTCATGTGGACTCCTTTACCTGTAAATAGACTTAGAAATATAGTTGTTTTTGTGGTTGGTTGATCTGTTTTAAAACTAACTACATCCCACCCTGAACAAAGGCATTCTTATCTTCTTCATAATTTTAATGAGGAATTTTATATTGCATAGGTCAATTTTTTCCTCTGGGATGTAGGATGCGAAGAACTTGAGCTGATCAGTGACACTTGGTCATGTTCCATTGAAAAATCAGGTTCATGGTGGTGCAGTTGGGAACCTCTCCAACATACTCAACAGCTCAGGTATAAGAACTGAGAAAACAAATGGCATGATTGATCCAAAGTTGGAGGCCAGTGAGAAAAATGTATTGGTGGGTTCAGAGGGTGAGGAAATAGAAGAAAATGATAAAACAAGGGTCTCAACGTCATCCAGTAGTATGAGCTACAGAGAAAACAAATACATTACTTATTTCTTTAATGTTTAGGTCTTTACAAAATAGTTGAACCAAAAAACTTAAGAAAAAGTGATTTCAGATGACAGCCAGTGCCCAGTATCAATTGGTCCCATGTTGAAATGAGTCACTAAAATGTCTTAACTCCCAATTCTATCTTAATTTTTTTTTTATTTTAGTATCTCACCGGGGTACAAATGTTTAGGTTACATACATTTCCTGAGTCAGAGCTTCAAGCATGTCCATCCCCCAGACGGTGAGCACCACATCCATTAGGTATGAATATACCCATCCCCTCTTCCCTCCTCCCACCTGCCCAACACCTTTTGAATGTTATTACTACATGTGCACATAAGTGTTGATCAGTTAATACCAATTTGATGGTAAGTATGTGTGGTGCTTGTTTTTCCATTCTTATGATACTTCACTTAGTAGAATGGGATCCA
>VBSM01002608.1:122044877-122094740 GCA_008086735.1 Cheirogaleus medius | reverse complement strand
GGTAGATGCCCAGTAATGAGATTGCTGGATCAAATGGTAGCTCTACTTGTAGCTTTTTGTGGTATCTCCATATTACTTTCCATAGAGGTTGTACTAGTTTGCAGTCCAGCAACAGTGTATGAGTGTTCCTATCTCTCCACATCCAGGCCAACATTTATTGTTTCCAGACTTTTGATAAAGGCCATTCTCACTGGAGATAAGTGATATCTCATTGTGGTTTTGATTTGCATTTCCCTGATGATTAGAGATGTCGTGGCCCGTTTGCAGGACGGGGGATGAACACAAAACACAAAGACACACACAAAGAAAGACACGGACACACATAAAGACAGTACAAGACTGCAGCGCTGTAAGCACCAGTCATTTCATTTTTGTACCCTAAAAATCAAAGTTACTTCCTTATACGTGACCACCCAGGCATTGCAGCAACGGCCATAAATTCCAGAACATGTAGCCTAAGGACACAGATGTCTCATGACTCAGGGTCTTAATGCTGTTGCTTAAGTCTACGGCCATAAGCCAGAGTTTGACATAAGCACAGATAAGCAATGCAGTCACAAAGGGAAACTTTCTGTTCCCATCCCTTTCGACCTGGCTCCCTGCGGCTGTGCCTATCTTAGGTTGTCCCTCCTCGAGGGATCTTACCCGTCCCTGGCTAACCAGCCATCCCATGAGCTCAGGCAGTACCCATAAGGGCAAGATATTTATCAAGTGGCCTCCAGACCCCCAGGACTGTGCAGCTGGGAAACATTTGCTTATGTGCAGAAGCTCAAACTCTTTGTTATGCCTTCAAGCAGCAACCCTGTTTGTTAGGTGAACCTAAGCTGGAATGTATGACTCTCACGCCGCTCTGGGCTGGGCACGTAGTCCTTCCCCTAAGATTAATTCTTAAGCTGCACAATTATATGACAAGCCTTCAACAAGAGATGTTGAGCATTTTTTCATCTGTTTGTTGGCCATTCGTCTATCTTCTTTTGAAAAGTTTCTGTTCATGTCCTTTGCTCACTTTTTGATAGGGTTGTTTGATTTTTTTCTTGCTGATTTTCCCGAGTTCTATACAGATTCTAGTTATCAGCCCTTAATCGGATGTGTAACATGCAAATATTTTCTCCCATTCTGTAGGTTGTCTGTTTGCTCTTGTGATAGTTTCCTTGGCTGTGCAAAAACTTTTTAATTAAATGTAATTCACCACATAAATAAAACAAACACCATATGATCCTTTCAATAGACACAGAAAAAGCATTGGACAAAATTCAACACCCTTTAATAAGATGGCTTAACAAAATAGGCAAAGATGGGACTTAACCTAAAATGATACAAGCCACATATGACAAACCCACAGCCAACGTCATATTGAATGAGGAAAACTTGAAAGCATTCCCACTTAGAACTGGAACCAGACAAGGTTGCCCTCTATCACTGCTTCTATTCAACATAGTGCTGGAAGTCCTGGCCAGAGCAATCAGACAAGAGAAGGAAATCAGGGTCATCCAAACGGGGGCTGAAGCACTCAAACTATCACTCTTTGCTGATGATATGATCTTTTATCCAGAAAACCCCAAAGATTCTGCCATGATACTACTGGAATTGATAAACAAATTCAGCAAAGTCTCAGGTTACAAAATCAATGTACAGAACTCAGTAGCATTCCTATATGCCAACAACAGTCAAACTGAGAACTAAATCAAAGACACAATATCCTTCACAATAGGAACAAACACAATAAAATACCTAGGGATATATTTAATTAAGGATGTGAAAGACCTCTACAGGGAGAACTATGAAACACTGAGGAAGGAAATAGCAGAGGATGTAAACAGGAAGAAAGCCATGCCATGCTCATGGGTTGGCAGAATCAACATTGTTAAAATGTCTATACTACCCAAAGTGATCTACAGATTCAACGCAATCCCTATTAAAATACCAACTCTACCTTTAAATGGGATTCTGTTGCATTCAATTTTGAACTTTTCAAAACAGTATTCCTTTAACTTATTATAAAAAGCTGCTCAAATCATTTATAATTAATTGATTTATAATAATTAATTCTACCAAATTTTACAGCAATCATCATGTCCGTAAGGATGGCTTTGGTATTGTGTTTTGCAAATAGCATTTAAAAATAAAGCATTTTGTACCTTGAATTTCTCTGTTCCTAATTCATTCTCAAGAACTGAGAAATAATTAGACTATAATCTGTAAGGCTGGTGGCGGGCCCCCTCCCCTCCCTAGATCAAAAAAGAAAAGATTCATGAGACCAGACCCACCAAGGACAGAACTGCCAGGCCCTGCTGAGAGGAACCACACCCAGATGTCCAACCCGGAAAAGAAGGTTTCCGCTCCTGGATTCCACAAATACCTCCAGCCCCTCCTATTTTACAACGACCACCCAAGGTCACAGTGGAAAATTCCCAGCTCTTCCGCCAAGAGTCCCTAGCCTATAAAAGGCCCCAGCCTCTCCAAACGGAGGCGACTTCTGGGGCCCCCCTCTCTTGGGGCCCCAGAACCTCGTCCATGAGTGTATAATAAAGCCACGTGGTTTGGCCCCCACTCTTTCTCTCTGTCTTTTCTTTTTGCCGCCGCCGCCGAAAAACCTTACATAATCCTTGATCCCAATGCTGGTGTTTTTGCTCTGTTTTAGGAGGTTTATTTAGATATAAGGAATAGAGAGAGACTGTCAAGGAAAGGAAGTTTACTGTAAGGGCTCACACTGAAAGAGAAAAGAAAAAGACTGGCATCACAATAGAATGTGGCCTGAGGGACACTGGAGCTGAATGGTTGTTTGGGTTTCAAGGAATCCAGAATCAACAGATGTTAATTCAGTAGTTCTCAGTCTGCATAATTTTGCTGCTTTATTTGGTTCCACTCTGAGCAGGCCTCTTCATAGTTTCTGAACCCCCTTCCCATGCTTACTCCCCCAACAACCTGCACAGGCCCTTTAGCAAATTCTTAGTTCAAATCTCCAAGAGAGAATATGGTTGTCTCAGTGTATCTTTCTGTGACAGTCTGATCTGGCCAGACACACCACCTAGGTAGCAAAGGCTCTTGTTGGAGCAGTTAGGCATGGTGGGTGGTTCTAGCTACAAATGCAGATAGGTCAGGACTGAGGGGAAAATGAGCCCAACACTTACCCAGGTGCATTTTGGGGTAAAAAACAGCAGTACCAAGGCTGTAAAAATATCTCTACTCATTTTGTTGCTTGTTCACTTTCTGCCAGTTGTACCCTAATAGGTTTTCAGCCGGAGCTCTGTATGTATAACGTAAATATAATCACATAATTATGATCATGTTATTTTTTTCTTGAAACAAAGACTGCTCACACTTAGACATTGATCCAGCAGATAGCATCATTGTCATGTAAGTGAGGAGGCCAGCACAGGCAGAGAAGCTCCTTAGCAACTCTCAGTGTCACAGTGTTTGGCTTAATAATTACCTTCAAGTTTATGAATAATTTCTATAAGTGAACCAAGCAAGAATTTTATTTAGTGAATTTTTCAGTTGTTTTAAACCTTACTTACATAAATTATTCAAATGCCTAGAAATGCGAAATTTTGGATCTTTTGCATTCAAAAGTCTATGGGACTTTTGTTTCACATTAAAAACATTTTATTAAGGAGTTAATTGTACGATATTTATGTCAGGAGTTATATTAAGGAATTACATTTAATTTGAAGTACATTTAGAACTGTAACAGATTGTGTCAAATAAGTCACTTTCAAGCTAAAACTTACGATAGTTTCCTACCAGATAATGATTACAGATTATAGCCACCCTAGGTGTGTTAAAATAATAAGCCTGTTCTTTAGGCTCAAGTTGTCCCTTAGTACAATGGTTACTTAGGCCCTATGGAATTTGGACAGTTATGGTAAATTATTCACTGTTATTTTATTTGCAGCATTAATGTTTTAAAGGATTATCACATGGTTATTATTCCTATAAGCACCACTAAATTATTTAAACCATTTCAACTATTTTCTAAATGTAAGTTGGGTATTTCTTTAGGTAAATGAAGTCTCTTTTTTTTTATGCTTTTAGTATTTTGGGCAGTTCAGAAGTAGGAGAGATCGCTGAGAGAAATAACAATATTCCAACTCATTTAGACAAGTGGAGGTAAGACGTAACTTTATATTCTTGTCATATCAAGTTATAACATAAAACATAAAACAAACAATGGAGGGTGCGTGTATGATAGACACGCACACACACATATATAAATATATGTTAAAAGCAATCATGGAAAGGGAATGTATTAGTAGAAGGTCCAAGAAAATGGAATTATTTGGTCATAATAGTTTTTATAATTTGCTAGAACTGAACCTCAAATTTAGTTCTAGGATTTCTGTCAGTCAAACTGAAGAGTAAAAACAGAGTAAGTTACAAAGATAGAAGAAATACATTAGTTCATCAGTGGAAACTAAGATTTTTGCCTTACATTAAAATTTTAAAACATTTTTTTCTTCATAAATGTAATATATACAGAAAGTACACAAAATAAAATGTACAGCTCAACAAATTATCACAAAATGAGCACTCCTATAATCAACAACTAGAACAAGAAAATAACAAAGCTAATAAATATTGATACATGGGATACTCCCCTCCCTGTCTATTTCTAATCACTATGCCTTCTCTCCTCTCAAAGGTAACTATTATCCTGACCTTTATGGTAATCACTTCCTAGATTTTTTTAAATCACTTTAACACTTATTCTTACATCCCTATACATTATAGTTGAATTTTGCCTGTTGAAATTTATATAATATTTATATAATATAATGAAGGAGGGATGGGGGCATTTAGCCTTTTTTCCTCAACTTTATGTTTGTGAGATTTATCCATGTTCTTGTACAGAGCTGTAGTTTTTCATTTTCTTTACTATGTAGCATTTTGTTATGTGAATATAGCTCAATATATTTACCATACTATTGTTGAAAGACATTTGGTTTGCTTACAGTGTGGGGTAATTTTGAATTTTACTGCTAAAAGTATTTTTATAAAATGTATCTTAATGAACAAGTCCATGCATTTCCACAGGGTATATTCCTAGGAGCGGGACTGCTAGATCGAAAATTGTTTTCCAAAGTGGTTGTACCAAGTTATACTCTTAACAGCAGTATGCAACAGTTCCCCCATTGGTCTACTTTCTTGATAGTTGTATTGACAGTCCTTTTAATTTCAGCCATTCTGATGTGGTTTTATTTGCATTTTTCTAATTAAAAATGGAACTGAGCACCGTTCTACAACTTTGTTGACCATTTAGATTTTCTCTTGTCAAGATCCTGCTCAAGTGTCTGATCCATTTTTCTTAATGGATAGTCAATCATTTTCTTAGTGATTTATATCAGTTATTTATATATCCTCTATATAGGCCCTTGATTATATGTCTTATAATTATTTTCACCCAATCCATGCCTTGCTTTTCATTCTCTTTAATGTTGTCTTTGATTGGATAGAAGTTCTCAAGTTATCAATTTCATGTAGTCAAATTTATAATTATTTTCTATATAGTTGGTGACTTTTATGTTCTACTTAAAATTGATTCTCTGTCATGAAGACAATTTATATCTCCTAAAATATTATTTTGCCTTTTATAATTAATTCATAATAAATACACACTTGATTTGGGGATATGGTTTGAGGTAAAGGTCAGGTTTCTTCCTTTCTTTATGTGGATATAATATTGAGCACTATTTATTTTCAAAAGTCCTTTTCCCATTGCTCAGGAGGGTCACCTTTATCTTCAGTCTAGTATCCTTTGATGTGGAAGGCTGTTCCTAGGCTATCTATTCTATTTCTTTCATATTTGTCTATCCTTTCACCCTTTTAACACTATTTTATTAATAATTATCATAACTTTACATAAGTCTTGATACCTAGAAGATATCCAATTTCATTATTCTTCAAGACATCTTCAAGAATTTCTGGTATATTTTTGGTCATTTGTATTTTCATATAAATTTTAGAAAAAACTTATCATGTTTTATACACACACACCCCTCTACTGGGACTATGAATGTATTATCATTGAATCTATAGGTCAATTTGGGACAAACTGACATTGTAATAATATTGATATTCACAACCCATGAACATATTATAGTATAACCCTTCGTTTATTTAGGGCTTCAATTTCTTTCAAAAATGTTTTACGGTTCTCTCTGTAGAAGTGGCAATCTTTGATTTAAGTTATTCCTAGTTATTTGCTATCATATATGCTATCATACATATCTCTTTAAAACTTCAATTTTATATGTTACTAATCTATTGAAATACATTGATCTTTAAATATTGACCTTAATCAGCAATTCTGTTAATTAATTTTGTTTACTTTTTTGTATTTTTCTATGCACTTATCATCTATGAAAAATTAGTTTTATTTTCTCTTCTTGACAAATTCACAGTAATCTTAATCGAATGTGCAGTTTTCGTTGTAAATTCAATACAAAGCTGCTAGTGTATTCAACCTCGTTTCCACTTTAACAAGTTCCCACCCGCAGCTAGGTAGACCTGCTCACTACCCCTACAAGGCCTTCCTTCCAGGCCAGAGCAAAATCTCGTGGCCCCGCCCCAACAGAAGCAAGTCCAGGTTGCGGAAGCAAGCGCGCCGCCTGCACTCTGAGAGCTCCGCCCCTCTCCGGGACGCAGCCAATGACCGGCTGCCTCTTACGGGCGCCCCTTCGGCCAAAATGGCGGCGGCCGTTTGCTCGGAGTACTTCGTTTAGTGTTGTTGCCCTACTCATCCCGTTGCAAAATGTGAGGAGAGAAGTGGCTGGTGGAGGCTGGTCATAGGCCATGAGTCGGAGAAGGAAACATGGGGACAGCCCTGGCCTGAAGAACACGCCGCGGAAAACAGCAGCGGCTGAGGAGTGCGGCTCGGTAGTCGAGCCAGGGAGGAGGCGGCTGAAGTCGGCCCGCGGCTCGGGGCTCCTTGGGGCTGGAGAGAGGCCTCCCGGGCCAATGCGGCAGCAAGAGCAGCCTCCGGCAGCCGCTGCGTGCAGTAAAAGTAACCCCGAGGGTGAGACGCCGGCAGCGCGGCCTGCATGGGCTTGGGCGCTGCACCCCCACAGCCCAGCTTGCAACAGGGTGGGGGTGGGGTGTAGGCTGGAGTTGTGTTTTCTTTCTCTAGGGTTCCAAAATAACCCTCGTGAGTCCAAAAGTAACCGCGTACCACTCCCCCGTGACTTTTGTCCCCGAGTTTGAGCACTGCCCCGTTAGGTTTGACCATCCACTTGCCCCTGCCACGGGAATACGTCATGTGGTTTACCTGTTTGTGGGAGGGCTGCTCCTCCAGTCAGCCGCGGTGGTGGGGCCAGGAGAAATAGCTGGTAGGGCCTGTTGCCCTCAGCTTATATATAACCAGGGAATTTATTTGCCCTTAAACTTTTTTGCCCTGACGTGCTTTAGAGAAGAGGCTATGTGAAAAGCTATAGCTTGTCTCCTTAGAGCTTTGGTCATGTCTCATCTCATTATGAATAAACCGGAAGTTGCTATGTGTAACATCCCTCCAAGTAGGCAACTAAGGGTCTCTTCATTCTAATCAATTTTTGGTGTTTCATTTTAAAAGAGTTCTAAGAATTCCTGGTAGGGATTGAAAGTTACACAAAAGCCTTTTTCTAGAGCGTGTTCTTAAAATACTGCTTTTGTTACCTTACGTGTCTCTTAATTTACTCCCATAAAGCAATTCGGGAATGAACAAAACAAAACTTTGTAGAAATTTAAAAATGATTCTAGGCAAAACTTCCCAACGATTGGATCACTAATGCTTTCTGAAGTACTGTAGTTAATATAGATTGGACAGAGTTGGTGAAATAGACTTTTACTGAAGTTTCTGTTGGGACATAAATCTAGCTATAAGTTACAGACAGGTAGTTCTCCAAAACCTCCAAGTCCCAGTGATAGTGAGTGAATGGAGCGACTAAGCTATACAGTATTGTATAATGCATTCATAGAGCTACTAGATTATCTAAAAATACTTGCTATTTACAGTGTCAAATTTAGGAAGTGCTACGTGGATTTTTTTTTTTTTTTTATGTGAAACAAGGATTTCAGTTGTGGTTCAAGTAATACAATCGACTCTGGGAAAAAATTTTATATTTGACTATAAAAATTAATCTAGTCTAAGCTATTTGACTTTGGGGTATTGTAAAGTAATGCTTTAAAATGCAACAATTGTTGTTTTAATCATATTTTATTTAGAAAGGTATGAAACACCAAAGAGAGTGCCGAAAATGGATTTATTGATATCTACCTTCAGTTCTCCTAATGATCCAGATGGACAGAATGATATCTTTTGGGATCAAAATTCTCCATTGACAAAGCAGTTAGGTAATTTATTAACATTTTTATGTGGGTAAATATTGGATAAATGATTTGGATTTAACTGTGGTATTTTAGTTGGGTAGCAACATCAGAAACTTTTATACAACAGATGTTTTTTGAGATCTTATGTGATTTTTATCTATATGTATGTGATATCATATAGTGTGCAGTCACCTAAGCTACACTAATTAAAATTATTTTTGAAGAGGTGACAGCTATTTTTAAAAAATAAGCTTTTTTTGTTTAAAATTTATAGAAACGTCTTTGTTTCTTTAGGTAAAGGAAGAAAAAAACATATTTACACCACAGACAGTGATGAGATTTCACATATTGTTAATCGTATTGCTCCTCAGGTAAATATCAGTTTTATAGTTTGTAAAACAGTGAAAAATGTGCCTCTAAGTCCTTGTACAGTTCCTTTAAATGAAAAATAATGTTTTGTCTTTTGTAATTCTCCAAAATAGAGCAGCAAAAATTACTTTTACCTTTTCTACTTCTGAAATATATGTTTTGAAAAAACAAACATAATATAAAATTGGTAATATATTCTTGTTTTAATTTTTTTAGAGTAATGATTTTTTACCAGAACTTTGTGTTTATTTTGTCTTTAATGTTGTGTTTAACATATGACATCATTTTTCAAGTTACTAAAATAATAGAATAGGGCAATTAATAAAAATTTAAACTTTTATAATTTTTGTGATCAGCATTTGTTTACTATCTATAGTACAACTTTTCTTCATTGAAACTGCTCCTGTTAATACTCATTGACTTAACAAGAAACACTCATAAAAGTGGGAATAGCACTGGATTTAAATGTAGTCCTCATTTAGCCTCTTATGCTGTGTGACCTTAGGCAAGTTACTTAAACTCTCACAACTTCAGTTCATTCAGCCATAAACTAGAATTGTTACTTGTCTTGCACTCTTCATTAGATGACTATGAGGATTAAATTAGATACAAATTATTTGTAAACTATAGAGCACTATAAATGTAAGGTTACGGTGAGGTTGTTACTTATTGTAATAGAACCATCTTCAAAAGTTTTTTTTTTCTTCATTTCAGTTCTTGTACTGCTTGAGTGAAATAGAAATATAACTTTAAGTCAGTCATTTGACACAAAGGAATTCAGTGACTCTAATATTATTCATCATACTACTGTAACTAAGAAGTACATGCTTGACATGTGAAACTGTTCCGAGCTTCTTTTCTTTCTTCTTTTTTCTTATTTAACAATATTTAAATCTAGAGAACATCCAATTTTTATTTAGTGTCTTCTCTGAAGGAAGTATGGTATTTTTCCTTAACATACTCTTGGAAACATAACATTGTTACATTAGCCATAAACAATTGATGGCTCTGGCCCAAAACGTGGTTATGAGGAATCACCATCATCCAGATGGAAGAGACAGGAAATAAAGTTTTTCTTAACAGCTATAAAATATCCAAAATTACAACTAGCACAATCAAAACAACTCTGTTGCTACTAGCTCTACATTCCATGTTTGGCATGTCATAGAAATTCATTTTACGTATGGTTCATTAGTTAAATAGCATTTGTGCCATACTACTACTTTATAAGTTAACAATAGATCTTCATTAATTGTGGGTTTCACATGAAAGAAACATCATAAAATGTGTTTGGGCTGGCCAGCCTATATAGTGATAAAAAGATAGTTGAGTAAATTATTGGACCCTTTACCTAAATGGGCTGGAAATAATAGCTCGCGTAAAGAAATGGCAACAGTACACAAGTGGTAACTTGTATCAGAGAAAAAATACAGTGAAATTAGTTGCTTTTAAATGTTACCCTCTTCAACTGAGCACTTTTAAAGTGTTATCAAGGTCTCTTTAAAAGCTTGTCATGTTCTCAGAATGACAAATACTTATGTTTATTTTTTAGGTGAGTTACCTTCCTCAAATCATTATTTCATTTCCTCTCAATGTTTTCAGAGATAACATATTTTTTTAAAGATGTACTTCCATTTTAATTGGATAGTTATTTCACTTTTCAGGGATACTTTTTATACAAATGTAGTTTATTTGAAGATGGTATATATCTTACCATCATTCATAAAGTTTTACATAGTATACTCTTTAGGATGAAATGAAATAATACATTTAGATACCTTATACAGCACCTGGATTATAATTGGGAATCACTGATTTATGTAATTATTCATGAAGAAATATGTAAAACACTCACAAATAGTATACAAACATACATAGGACCCATACATATATAAAGTTGGACACATAAAGTTGTCATAATTTAATTCTCTGAAAATTGGTTGAATTTTAAATTACTTGGTAAATGGTAGAGTCCATAATTAAATCATTAAGAATGTTATTTTTTTTAGAATTCAAGACTGTTGTTGAAAACAAAAGGGAAAATAAACATTAAGTTCGAAAATGAAATTATTTTCTTGAGTATTTGTAAAGCTAAAGTCAACTAGGTTCAAGTGGACATTTAAAAAACTGCTTGTTGATCTATAAGGTTTTTGAAGTACCAAATTGTAGGGATCTTTTCACCTAAACCTTCTAGTAAAGAAATGTAAACTAACATCTTTATGCCCAGTGTTGTGGTGGATGCTAAGCTATCATAAAGTCTTTGCCTTTCAGTAACCTATAATCTTGTGATAAAATTATGTTTACCTTGTTTTATAGTTATGTATGTTCATTCTAGATACTATAACAGAGAGTAAAAAATGGTTAATTCGATTTGTTGATTTGGTTTACAATTAATGCATATAAAGTTCATTCTTTAATTTTTTGTGTGATCAAATGATTGAAAGGCATAGCAAAAATATCCAGATCTAAAATGGCTTTTTCCTAGATTTTATCCAGATCTAGAGTAGGTAAGCTTTTTCTCTTCTTATTTTTTGTTTATTCCTACCTCATTCTTAGCATCACTTCTAACCTTGCTCTTATCTGTAACTCAGCCCTGACCTTAATTCTGAGTTGTTCTCATTTGGGTCAACATGGATTGTCCAACTTTAGATAAAGATTATAATGAGGATGAGGAAAATTTGGAGAATCAGATGATACAGAAATAATTCCATATGTATTTCTCTTTATTCTCAGTTCTGATGATTTCTGCCACACAGTTTGTTGTTTCTTATACTAATGTTTGTATGAGTATCTTATGACAGTTGAAATAAGTCCGTTTTATTTTGATAAAAACATGTGCTCTTGTTATTAAATATGCATTTGATAAATAATTTAATTCTTAAAACTTAATTTTTTTGAAAATAAGCAATATCTAGTTCAGAATGTTTTCATGCTCTGAAACATAAATGGATCACTTCTTGCAACTTGTTATTACCATCCCCCAGCTTCTCGTTGTTTTTGACTATCGCCCACCAGAATTTATTGCTCTATGAAAATAATTCAAAGTAGTTAGGTTTTGTTTTCTTCCTTTCTTTTTTCACTTCTCTCTCTCTCTCTTTCGCTCTCTTTGTTTTTGTTTTTTTGGTACTTTATACCTCTTTTTTTCCCCCTCTGCCAAAAGGATGAAAAACCAACAACAAACTCTATGCTGGGTGTGTGGATCGGCGAAACTGCTATTCCTTGTACTCCCAGTGTAGCAAAAGGAAAATCAAGAGCAAAAATCAGCTACACAAAGTGAGTTCTGACTTTTCAGATTTTCTGAGTTTCAGTGAAGTAAATTTTTTTTTATAATAGTCTGTTTTGCCAGGCAAGGTGGTTCACACCTGTAATCCCAGCACTTTTGCTGGCTGAGACAGGAGGATCACTTGAGGCCAGGAGTTCAGACCAGCCTGGGCAACACAGTGAGATTCCATCTCTATTAAAAATAAAATAATTAGCTGGGCATGGTGGTGTGCACCTGTAGTCCTAGCTACTTGGGAGGCTGAGGCAGGAGAATTGCTTGAACCCAGTAGTTTGGGGCTGTAGTAACCTATGATCGTGCCATTGTACTCCAGCCTGGATGACAGAGTGACACTGTCTCTTAAAAAAAAAAAAATTCTGTTTTGGTTTTGTGACTATATCAAAGTAGTTAATACAATTTCCTTAGTTTTAATCTGTAAAATTTTGGGATTAAAGCAATTATAATGTAAGTGTTAAAATTTTGAGTGTTAACATCAAAATATGTTAAATAATAATCAAATATAATGTCTTTTAGAACATTTCTTAGTTATAATTTTTAATGTTGTTTAATAGGTTAAAAACACAGAATCAAGAGGAAGAACTTATGAAATTGGCTAAACAGTTTGATAAAAATATGGAAGAGCTAGATGTGATTCAAGAGCAAAACAAGAGGAATTATGATTTTATCCAGACAATTTCAGAAACAGAGACTTTAAATAATTGTAAAGATAATGTACAGATGCATTCATTATGTAATGTTGATACTGAAATAGATAATGCTGTAATAAAGAAGCCAATCAAAGGAAACACCAAGATATCTGTGGTAAATGATCAAAATAGCAGTCAGAAGCCATTTGACCAAAATGCTGAAGCAGCCTTTAATGCCATTTTCGATGGTTCTACTCAGAAATGTAGTGGGCAGTTAAGCCAAGAAGCTTCTTGGAACACCAGTAATACTACCTTTGGAAAGAAAAATGCTTTGAAAGAGGACAAAGTCATTACTAATGAAACTCTGGTCACTGAAAAATTTCCAAATCAAAGCCTGGCTTCACTTTCTTCTCAAGCAGATACTACCATAATGACAAAATCATGTATGACTTACTGTACTAAGGAGCCAGAAACTTCTAATAAGTCCATTGATGCATTTAATACCAGTGATTTTGAGGATGACTGGGAAAACTTACTAGGTAATGAAGCTTTTCTTATGCAAAATGTCAAAATGCCTGAACTATTCCCTTCTAAAACAGCCTGGGTTACTGAGCAAAAGGGAATTTGTGCTTTTAATAGTAAAAATGATGAAAGTGAGTCAAGAACAAATACAAGTCTAGATGTCAGGTTAAGAAATTCAAAAATACTACAAGATCTTTCTTCAAAGACACATAACAGAGAATTATTAGATGCTGGAGAATATAGATTTTCACCAAATTCAAATGGTAAATCAAACAAATTACTATCCACTGAAAATAAGATGAAATTTGAGAAATCTTTCAATAAAATTGTTCAAGACAAAATTCAAGATTATGCAATTGCATCTAATCTGACAAAAGTAAAGGAAGATATTCATACTAAATTTACTTCTAGTGTAAATGCTTCTGAAAAGAAGTCTACTTTGAACACCAGGTATTCTAATGAACAAAAAAATAAGCCCATTTTTAATCAGTCTATTAAAGCACCTGTTGATATTGATTATTTTGGCTCTGCAATTCCAGGCAATGAAACCAGTGTTAGTAACCCAAATCAGACTAATGCATCAAAATTAGGTTCTTTCTTTGATGATTGGAATGATCCATCATTTGCCAATGAAATTATTAAAGCATGTCATCAGTTAGAGAATACCTGGGAAGCAGATGATGTAGATGATGATTTGTTGTACCAAGCATGTGATGATATTGAAAGACTAACTCAGCAACAAGACATTAGAAAGGATAGCAAGACATCAGAAAGCATTCTTGTGATCAATAATAATTCCAAACATGGAGCCAAAAACATGTTTACTACATCTAAACAAGAAAGTCATTTGGTACAATCAAAGCATTTGAATCTGGGCAGCATTTCAGTGCAAACATCTTCCTTAACAAATAACTCAAAAATAGATAAATCAGTAAAGATGGACAAAGGGGAAATATGTGGAAATTCTCCAAGTTTTTTAGATGCTACAACAAATTTCACTATGTATTCTAAGAACTCAAATTGTCAAATTAATAACCTGCATGCCTCTTGGAGTAACACTAATGTTCCAATACAAGTGAATAGTTCCAAATCAGTTTTTGCAGGAAGTTCAAGTTTGAATGTGAATTCAGATCGTATGAGTACAGAAATTGCTGCCTATAAGAAGAAATTGAATACTCAGCACCTATCCCATAAGACCGTAACAGATGAACAGAGCAACCTTAACAATACGGTTAGATTTTCAAAGTATACATTTACAAAGGTGAACAATTCTCAGATTGTTTCTCAGTTTAATCAAAATTGTGTAACAGGAAGTATGTCCGATACCAAAATTACACAGGGTTTGGAGAAAAAGAAAACTACTTTTGTCAACCCATTACTGGGAGAGGCTGCTCTGCAGCAATCTTTGGAACAGTCTTCAAAGGGTATGTATGAAATAGTTTTCTTTGAAAAGTATTATATTAAAAAGTAGTAAAACTAGTTATTTGTTGTTTTGAGTGTAATAAGGTAAAACTATCCTATGATGTTTAACTAGAATCCTTAAAGTTATTCTTGCAAATAATTATGCTGTAGTACATGAAGAATAAGTGGTTTATTTTATTTTTCAAAAGATTGCATCAAATTCTTTTCTAGCACTTAATACAGTGACTAGCATGTAGTAGTTACTAAGTTAATATTTACTGAATGATTATGAATTATTTCCTGGAAAGTCATACGTTTAGATATATGTATTACACTGTTTTAAGATTGTATTTACCAAATATGCCATTATTTCAAAACTTGAGTAATCTTACTCCTACTTTGAGATGAACAGAACAGTGAGGTGAACAATACTTTAAAATTTAGAGCATTCTAATTAAACACTTTGGATAGTATAATGTCTAGTATAAAACATTATAATTGTGATGGTTAAAATTGTGATTTACTTATTTGATAGAACCTGTCATTTCTGATTCCAATTCCCCTTTTCCCCAATTCTCCATTCTGTCAATGAGTTCCACTGTTTCTACCTCAAAAATTATATCTCAGGACTATCCATTTTTCTCACTTTGTACTGTTGCCACCCTATCCAAGCCAACATTTCTTGACTACTGCAGTTCTTTTATGTGTCCTCTTTCAATTCTAGTCTCCAAATAGCAGAATAGTCTTTTAAAACCAGATAGGCAAACATGGCATTCCTATGCTTAAGACAACCTTCAGTGGCTGCCCATCATATTTCAAATAAAATCCAGACTTGACACTGTCATCTGCAAAGCCCTGGATTATCTCTCCTTTACCTGCCTTTCCTTTTTTTCCCCTTACCTACGAAGCTTCAGGTACACCAGCTGTGTTTCCATTTCTCATATGTTCTTTTCTAGTTCAGGAACTTAGACTGTGCTATTCCCTTTGAAACTATTTCTTCCCAACATTTTACTGCCCCACCCTCACCTTTTTCTTGGTGCTTTTTTATATCTCAATAAAAGTATTAATTTCTCACAGGGGCCTTCCTTGAAGTGTCTATATGTAGGTCTTTTCCTTGATTATTTTTTATTTCTTAATTTATTTTATCACAGTTGCAATTAAATATTCAGTGACTCTTGTCTGTCCAGTTGGCATTACTGCTCCAACTTTACTATTTAAGTGACTTTATCCTTTTTAACGTATAACAGTAATATGTTGATTGTTTAAAAAGAAAGAAGTAAAACCGTATAGAATAATTTGAAGTAAAAAGTTGAGTCCTCTATTTTTCCTTTCCCACAACCATTCCTCATGGGAAACCACTACTAACAGTTTGGTATACATCATGTAGCATTCTCTATGCATATAAAAAGGGGGTTTGTGTGTGTGTGTGTACCATGTTTCCCCGAAAATAAGACAGGGTCTTATATTCATTTTTCCTCAAGAAGACACCCTAGGGCTTATTTTCAGGGGATGTGTAATTTTTTTTAGTGCAGTACAACAATCTACATTTATTCAAATATAGTTAAGTCGTCTGCTTCTGGAACATCATCATAACTCTCCAAACCCCGAATGCCATCCTGAACTTCTTGCGACTCTATTTCCTTTAGAACCATTGGCCCCAATCTCTCATGTCGAGCAATAGAGCTCTCATGGGGCAGATGAGAAGGGCTGCTTGTCTTCTTTACCGCTCTGCAACGAAATGCATGGGTTGTGCACATACACTGCGTTAGCCACGCCCATCACTAGGTCTTATTTTCGGGGTAGGGCTTATATTGCGCAAATGCTTAGAAATCCTGCTAGGGCTTATTTTATGGGTAGGTCTTATTTTCAGGGAAACACGGTGTGTATATATATATGTATGTATATGTGTGTGTATGCCTATAAATTTATTTAAATAGCTGGAATTATATACTATATACCCACTATTTGACAACTTGCCTTTGTCTTTACTTAATACATTATAGCTATCTTTTCCTGTTAGTATATATAGATTTACTTCAGTGACCTTTTAATGACTACATGGTATATTATATGGATGTACCATAATTTAACTTTCTCTATGATGTTTAGGTTGTTTGCAGTTTTTTGCAGTTATAAACAATACTCCAGTGAATATCCTTCTACATAAATTTCTGCATGTTAATATGATTTTATCTATTCCAAAAATATTGATAGAAAGTTTTAAATTTTGATGGATATCACCAAATTTCTCTCCAAAAAAGTTACACCAATTTAAGCTGGGTGCGGTGGCTCACACCTTTAATCCCAGCACTTTGGGAGGCCAAGGCAGGAGGGTCGCCTGAGCCCATGAGTTCAAAAGTTACACCAATTTATATTATCAACACTGACAATGGATAATTCTCTCCATTACAGCCCAGACTAGATATTTGAAACTTTAAAAATTGTTGTCAATCTCTAATAATTTTAAATATTTAAGTTTATACTAAAGTGAGTATATTGTAACTAATTCAACCATGTTCTTGGCATGAATTTATTTAGATATACAGTTGACCCTTGAACAACGTGGGGATTAGGGTGCTGATCTCCCAGATAGTCGAAAATCTGTATATAACCTTTGATTCCTCCAAAATTTAATTACTAATAGACCAGAAGCCTTACAGGTAATATAAAGAGTCGATTGACACATATTTCTTATGTGAATCATATACTGTATTCTTATAATGAAGTAAGCTAGAGAAAAGAAAATGTTATTAAGGAAGAGGAAATATATTTATTATTAAGTGGAAGTGAATCATCATAAAGGTCTCCATCCTTGTCATCTTCACGTTGAATAGGCTAAGGAGGAGGAAGAAGAGAAGGGGCTGGTCTTGCTGTCTCAGGGTGGCAGAGGCAGAAGAAAATCTGCATTTAAGTGGACCTGCACAGTTTAAATCCGTATTGTTCAAGGGCCAACTGTCATTATAATTCCATTAAAGACTAAATCTCTCTGGAGTATTTGAGTTTTTCTAAAACTCTTATCATCCTGTCTGTATTTTTTATGGATGGATAGTCTGCATTTTAGCTTACTTTATCAATTTTTCCTTTAAGTTTATTGATAGTATGTAATCTCTTAATTAATGTTAACCTTGTTGATGTTTTCTAGTGTTTCTACTTTCTTTTGGTTTGGTATATAGCAATCTGTTTTCCAGGGAATATCTTTGAAACAAAACCCACTTCCTCATTGATTTCAGGAAGGAGTTGGCAAACTATGGCCTGTCCAAATCCAGCCTGCAGCCTGTTTTTGTACAACCAGCACATCAAAAATGGTTTTTACATTTTAAATGGTTGAAAAAAAATCAAAGGGAGAATATTTTATGACATTTGAAAATTACATGAAGTCCAGATTTCATTGGCCATAAACAAAGTTTTATTTGAACACACATCTCATTTATTTATGTATTATCCATGACTATTTTCATACTGCAGTGGTGGAGGTAAGCAGTTGCAAAAAGAGATCTCAAAGGTTAACATACTTTCTGGCCCTTTATGGGGAAAAAAAATTGCTGCTCTCTGTACTTTAAGATAAAAATGAAGAAGAATCATCTTTTCTTAGTACTTTGCAATAGTTTGAGACTTTGCTGTATATTTTTATTATAGGTTGAGTTGAAAGAAAGACTGATGGGAAAAATGGATGACTCCCTAAATCAGTTTTCATGGTGTGACTTGATATCATTTGAAATTATTTTCTAAAATATCACCAAGCCAATTGTAAGACCAATTTTAGGAAGTTATATTCTTTTCTGCTTGTGTGGATTATTAACCTGTTTTCCTTTCCTATAATCACTTGAATGAAAACTCTGTATATGTGTGTCCTGAGTTTTTTGTGTGTCTCGACTTTGAGACTAAAATATTAAATAATTAGTCAAACAAATTATAAAGTATCTCCTAGTATCTTTCTGTAAGGAAAAATAGCTACAGTCTGTTAGATAACTAGCTTAGGAAATAAAATCAATCAGAATTATCTGGGGAATTTATTTAAAGTATGTATTTCTTACCCTGAATACCCTCTCCTATTTCTGATTATACCAAGAAAGACAGGGGAGACAGAATATATTTTGGAAAATGCCTCTTTTAGTTAACAAGAGAAATGTCTTATAATAAATTCTGAATCTTGATGTCAGTATGAATAATATTTCTCTTCTGACAGTATTAAAAATTCTTATTTCTTAAAAAGTATATTTTACAACAAACAGTTTTACCAATAAAAGTTTACTTAAATATGTATTAGGGGATGGTCTTAAACTTAAAAATATTATTTAAATGAGAAAATAATTTCTAATACAAAGCTTCAACTTTCTAAGTTAATAGAGACTATTTTAAAGTTTCTACAAAACACAGCCTCCAAATAAAAATCGAGCAATGAGTCACAGGTGGCCAGTTTGACATGAGAGATTTCATTCTATCGCTCTAAAATATTTTTTCTCAATAGATGAAATAAAAACTTTATAACTCTATAGAGAAAAAATAGATGTGAATATTAATATAGCTTATTTTATAATACAAACACAGTATTTGAGATATTGATATCCAATTCATTATATTTTGGCTAGTTTTCTATTAAAGTTTATATAACATTTAAAATCCCGGTTCTTTTTTAAGATATTCGTTCATAGGTCATATAAATTAGATGTCATTATTCACAAGAATTATTTGATGGGTAGTCAAAATAAACAGTTTTTAATCAAATTGAATTTTATCACACTGTGAAAAGAGTGTATCAGATAGGGACAGATCGATCAGTGCTTGATTTTCTGTTGACCTGGAGCATTGTATCTATTTGTATGTACTTGGAATCTTGTATTTAGTAGTTTAGTTTGATTTAATAGCCAGTATGGCAAATCTGGGTAATAAAATAATGAAAATTAAAGCTCATATTCAGAATGACTTTATAGGCTATAAAACTAAAACCTATATTTGTTTTAATTTTTAGAGGAAGAGGAGAAAAACAGAAAATGTTCTCCTGAAGAAATTCAGAGAAAAAGACAAGAAGCACTGGTTCGGAGAATGGCCAAAGCACAAGCATCATCTGTAAATGCAGCTCCCACTTAATTTCTTTAATGAAATATTAGTTGGAAGACTTAACAGACTATTGATAACTATCTATGATAGGAAATTTTTTTTCTTTAATTCTCTATGAGAAATGTAATTCTGACTTACAAAGCATGGACTTCTACTTTATTATTTAATAAATCAATGTTTGTAATGACTGGTAAATGAAAACTTTCCTTGGAAACATGGGAAAGTAATTACATACAAATTTTGGAAATTCAGGAATAGCAATTATGTACTAAAATTATGCAGAAGAAAGTATATTTTTAAGTACTGTGATTACAGAGGTTCGTCAAAAAATAGGTAATCTACTTAATTTTCTAGTGTAATATCTTTTTCAAATGCAAAGCTTCAACTTACTGAGTTAATAGAGACTATTTTTACAGTTTTACTTTCATTAATTGTTGCTTTATGGCTTTTATACAGTTCCAAATTTTAAATAATGTTTCCATATTTCTGGGAACGTGGTAGGAAATAAAGGACTTTAATTTATTTGTAAGGAAATTATTTTTAATTCTTAGAAGTAGATTTGAATTTTGATATTTCTAAAATGTGATACATTTTGGAAACTTTACACTTATATTTAGGAAAAACACTGGTTTAAGAAGTAGAGTTTATGAAAAAGGAAGTAGTGGATTAGCTATATAAGCAATGTAGTATCATTAACATTTAGAACTGGCAGAAACTTCAGATATCATCTGGTCCAGCTTTCTTAATGTAGTTGGAAAAATTAATACTGTTATTTTCAAAGTCACAGGTAAGCTGTGCTAGGATTAGAATGATTTCTTTGGACACTTAGACAATTATGCCATTTGCTTCAAAGTGTGAGTACATAAATAGTTCAAGGGGGCAGTAATGATTTTATAGTATAAAACAAAATATAATTAAAAGCATATTAAGGACTGTTTAATAATCTTTATTGTTCCATGTTTTGTCTTAAAGAATTAATCTTTCCAGGATAAAAAATGAGAATCTTTGTCTTTCCAGTTTTCCTGTAACTATATAATTCTCTCCTCTAATAATATACTCACTTTACAGATTTTTTCTTCTCTATTATTTTTCCCACCTTTTTGCGTATTTGGAATTTGCTGAGCCAGTAATAGAAACTAACCAAAGGGTTTAAGGCAGTAAAGATGCGTTATGCTTCCTAAGTGGCTTTAGGAGACCTCGGAAAAGTTAAGAGATGTGAAACACCTATCATGGTGTGGTTTTTACTACTATTCAGGTCTTAGAGCTATGATGGTAATTATTGCTCTGTAGATATACAGATATACAGAGCAATATGGTAATTATTGCTCTGTATATATACAGATATTCCTTGACTTAACCATGGAGTTACATCTCAATGAGCCCATCATAAGTGGAAAGTATTGTGCGTTAAAAATGTATTTAGGCCAGGCGCGGTGGCTCACACCTATAATCCTGGCACTCTGGGAGGCCGAGGCGGGTGGATTGTTTGAGCTTAGGAGTTCATGACCAGCCCCAGCAAGAGCGAGACCCCGTCTCTACTAAAAAAATAGAAAGAAATTAGCTGGACAACTAAAAATATATATAGAAAAAATTAGCCGGCCATGGTGGTGCATGCCTCTAGTCCCAGCTCCTCGGGAGGCTGAGGCATTAGGATTGCTTGAGCCCAGGAGTTTGAAGTTGCTGTGAGCTAGGCTGACGCCATGGCACTCTAGTAGCCCGGGCAACAGAGTGAGACTCTTGTCTCAAAAAAAAAAAAAAAATTTAATATACTTAACCTACCAAACATGACAGCTTAGCCTAGATTACCTTAAACATGCTCAGAACACATACTAGTCAATAGTTGGGCTAATCATCTGGCAACACAATACACTGTAGAGTATCAGTTTAGCTGCTGCCCAGCATGATTAGAATATTGTACCACATATCTCTAGCCTGGGAAAAGATCAAAATTTAAAATTCGAAGTACATTTGCTACTGAATGTCACTTTTGCACCATCTTAAAGTTGAGCTATCTTAACTCAAGGACCATCTGTATATCATTTTGTAAATGGTATTTTCATATATACAGTTCACTAATAAATTTTTGCTAACCTATATTATTTGTCTAAAAATATATAATAAACCTAAATAAATGCAAGTAGTTTCTATGTAAGAAAATAAAAACCTAGAAATCCTTTATCTCTTTCTAAAGTAGCTTCGCTGTGTTCTGACTGTGCTTTGGATTTCTCTATCCTTGCTTAGGCTCCTCCCTGCTTACTGCTTGCTTTTATTAGTGTTTTTAGCCTCTTCTGTCCATTCATTTAGACTCAGCCTAATAATTCTTAGTTTCTTTGAATCTTGTACCTGATCATTATCACTGGAATTGATTTATTCTCTCTGATCATTATAGTACTTCTTGTATCTTTCATGGGGCAATTTTATAATGCCTTGTATGTTGTTTAATTGTATATATCTTACAGTGGTATTTTTATAATTTGTCATTTTGTGTCTCTTTCATAATTCTGCCATATTTTTATATAGCCTATAATGTTATTTACATAATAGTTTTCTCTAAGTGACTCCCCTTTTTTAAAAGGAAACTTTATAGCACTTGTACGTGGATGGAGGGTTATAATGGCCCAGCCCATCTGAACCTGACTGTGATTGGGTTTCTAGGGTAATTCCTGCAATTTATGCCACTCTTCTTTCTTATCCTGCCTCTTTTTCCTCAGCCCTTGTTGCAAACACTAGGGGGTGAGTGGCCCATGAATGAGCATGCAGAGGGCTGTCTGAGGGTGAGTGGCCCATGAATGAGCATGCAGAGAGGGCTGTCTGATTTACCTGGCTTCGTTCTTTACAGTCTATAGGGAATCTGTCTCCACAGAGGGAGTGGGCAGCCAGTAGGCCTGGAAAGTTCCAGGTCAAGTTCTGCTGCTGTTTCTGCATCTCAGAAAGACTGATGCCAGTAATGCCATTATTGCAGAAAAGAGCCTATTGCATAGGAGAGGCTATCATTACTCTTTTCCAGTTGTACACAGACAACACTGATCCCAGGAGTACTTGGGTTGCTTATTATAGAGCCAGTGGTATGCAAACATGTATCACACCATGGGAAACACTTGCCTTATATCATTATACACAGCTATTATCACCAGCTTTTAAGTTCCCAAGAACAGAGACACCTTACTTGTCTGTGTCCACTTGATACTGATACTCAGTGGTTACTCATTAAATGTTGAATGAATTTAGACAGATTATGGTGGCAGAGATTATGACTTCCCCCACTTGAAACAGTTTGACTGTGATGCCCTGAGCTTCAGGGTTGTGAAGTATTTCTAGGAACAATTTTAATTTAGTCTAACACTGATTAGTATAAGTGATAATTTATTTAAAATCTAACCAGGGTTTGTTTTTGTTTTTTGTTTTAAGACATGAGGTCTCACTGTGTTACCCAGGCTGGTCTGAAACTCCTGTGCTCAAGGGATCCTCCCACCTCAGCCTTCCAATTCTCTGGGATTACAGGCATGAGCCACTGTACCCAGCTGACTGTGCTTTTTAATTCTTGTCAGGTGTAATCATAATCACTTACGGGATCCAAAAAACATCAAAATTGTCCTTCTCTTAGAGCTCATAAATGAGTAAAAAAAGTAAAGTAAGCAGATTAAAGTGACTTTCTCAAAATCACACAATTAGAAATTAGAGCTGGAGTTTGAACCAAAGTAGTCTTAATTCCAAATATTGTGATCTTCATCATTGAGTATACTGTCATCTGGAAACAACTCATAAGAACCAGTGATCTGTGGAAATTATTTGTATAGGAAAGAGAACATTTCAGGCATTTATGCCAAAAATAACATAATTATAGGTCTCCTGATTTTATAGGTTAGGAAAACTTTTTTCCAATCCCAATTTCTATTACAGATGACTGCTGCTATACTTTATCTATATGGGTAGGTAGATATTGATTATATTAATCCACATAGAAGTTGCATTTTTTTCATTCAACTGTTAAACAGAAGAATAGAGATATACATAAAATGCATAGCTATTTTGAAATGCCATCATTTTCATTCATTATTTTACTAACTTTTAGGTGTTCTAGTTTTAAATCTATTGGGGAAAACTTAATTTCGTTGTCCAAGATGTAATGGTATACCTCGTTGATAATAAAACTTCAAATAGTGAAATTATGGTTTCTGGTTAGATAAACACTATATAGAGTACTAGTATTCAAATATTATAGTCCTAGGGCCTGAGGACTCCAAAAGCTTTTGCTTATGTGGGTTTTATCTATTGATATTAAGAAACATGCTTTTTTTTGTTGTTAGCAACACGGTTGCCCAGGCAGGAGTGCCGTGGCACAGTCATAGCTTACTGTAATCTTGGACTCAAGCAGTCATCCCACCCACTACAGGTGGCACACACCTGTAGTCCTCTCAAGGGACTTGGTTTTTTTGTAGAGATGGGGTCTGGTTATGTTGCTCAGGCTGGTCTCTAACTCTTGGCCTCAAGCAGTCCTCCTACCTCGGCCTCCCAAAGCATTGGGATTACAGGTGTGAGCCACCATGACCAGCCCAAACATTCTTTTATGAAAAATATATTTTCTAAAAAAAAACTTGAGTGAGAAAAATAGCATTGTTTTTATTTTTGACTAATCTTTGATGTCTGATGTTATAGAAGATAGCTACATTCTCATATATGTTTCTGCATTTAATTTGATATAATATGTTGTTATAGTTGAAGTGTACAAATGAAGCCTAGTCTCACACAGATACACAGTTGACAAAAGAAGAAGTCTTGTAATAATCTCTTCATTTAATTATGGGTATTTTATATTACACCAATACTTGAAAAGTATTCAAGTATTGAAAAAGTTAAAAGTTAATTGTGTTCTAAGATGGAATAACAAGGACTGCATGTACCCTTCATGTCGACACAACCAAATAAGAAAGACAAACTACATGAAAAAATAGATTACAAGATACTGGATATCAGGCAATTAGGAAAGTGGAAATATGGATCTACACAAAAGAATGATGAGCACTAGAAATGATAAATATGGGTAAATAACAATTTTCAGAAAGTTATAATTTGAGTCTCTTTAAAAGATAATTGACTGATTAAGCAAAAGTAAGAACAATGTTGTGGCGTTTATAACATGACAGTAGCATAAAGGCCAGGAGGAAAAAAAATGAAAATAGATACTCCTTATTTTGCACTCTTGACATGCATGAGGTTCAGTTACATGACACTAGTCCCTGAACAACACTGTTCAGATTTCTGTTAACATCGTATATTAACTATGAATAATTGTATGAAGTGCAAACTTTACTGCTTACTCAATCCATGAATCACTATATAAATGACAGATGTGAATCCTAAGTGACCAATGATGTCAGTTTTAAAGTCGTTCAGTGATTGATGACTGCACACCTGTAATTCAGTTTATACACAGACAGCAAAGGTTGTAGTTGTGTGCCTCCTTCTCTCCTAGTGATAAATAAACATAACATTTTATAAAAATGGATATTTGATTTCTTCTAAAATCTTTCTTTTTTGCAAAAAAAAAAAAGATTTGAAAGATGAAATCAATAAAGATGAAAATGCAGCAAGAAAAGTTATGACATTGGAAGAGAAATTCAAATACAACATAAATAGAGTTATAAAAGAAATAGCCAGTGATGAAAATGTTGGCACCATTCAAGTATCTAGGCATTTAGGGAAGGCAGAGTTATCAACATGAATGGGCAAAGTAGTTGTGATTAAAAGAATGAAGATCTCCCAGGGGAAATGACATTGGCAAAAATTTCACATTAGAAAAACTATTGGGGCTATTACATGACATTATAAAGTGTAAAGTATTGGAAGCTGAACAAAACTTAGGAGTATGATTAGCCAGGTGCAGTGGCTCACACCTGTAATCCTAGCACTCTGGTAGGCCAAGGCAGGAGGATCACTTGAGGTCAAGAGTTCAAGACCAGCCTAAGCAAGAGTGAGATCTCATCTTCACTAAAAATAGAAAAAATTAGCTGGGTGTGGGACTATGCCTCTGTAGTCCCAGCTACTGGTAGGCTGAGGCAGGAGGATCTCTTGAGCCCCGGAGTTTGAGGTTGCTCTGAGCTAGGCTGATGCCACAGCACCCTAGCCCAGACAACAGAGCGAGACTCTGTCTCCAAAAAAAAGGAGTATGACACTTCACCAAGGCCTAGAAAAGATGTTCACCTCATATATGGGAGGAAGAAGGTGGCAAACACTATTCAAACCATTTGATAAATTTTTTACAAAAACTGAAAATCTCAACATTTCTAATGTTTTATATTGTACTAAGTTTTAGTTTTTCTATTTTTTATTTCTTCATTTACCACTAACACAAGGCTTTTTGTTTTTTGACAAACATTTTTAAAGGTCATGAAACATTTGTTAATTTTCCCATTGATTACTATTGTTTTATATAGTTTAACTTGCAGTCATTATTATGGTCTTGCATTCCAATGGAAGGCATCAAGTGCCTATAAACTGTAGTAAATTTTTTATCCTGTGCTTGAAGTGGTATAATATCACTTGAAGATAGACTGCTAGGTTGAAGGTATATACTATAAACCCTAAAGCAAACAACTAAAATAACAAGAGTTGTAACTATTAATAATAATCCAGCACAGAAAATAAAATGGGATAATAAAAAATAATTCTTAAAAAGGAAGGAAAAAAGTAGAGAATAAGCATATGGAACAAGTTGAAAACCAATAGCAATATGATAAACCTAACCATATCAATAATCACGTGTAATGTAAATGGTCTATTCCAATTCAAAGTCAGAGATGGGCAGATTGGATTAACAAACAAGAATACAATATATGCTGCCTGCACAAAACACACTTTAAATAGACACAAGTAGTTTAAAGTGAAAAGATAGTAAAGATTTGTTATGCTAACACTAGTCAAAAGAAATCTTGACTGACTATATTAATATCAAACAAAATAAATTTTATAGCAAAGAATATTAGAGATGAAAGTCATGTCATAATGATAAAGTGATCAATTAAGAGGACATAATATTCCCAAATATGCTTCTAGTAACATCTTCAAAACACATGAAATAAACACTGACAGAACTGCAATAAGAAATGGACAAATCTACAGATATGGTCTGATACTTAAATACCCCTCTCAATAATTGATAGAACAAATAGGCAGAAAATCAGCAAGGGTAGAATGGACTTGAGCAATACTATGAACCAACTTGACATGAATAACAGAACACTCCACACCATACAACAAGAAAATACAGATTCTTCTCATGCATGTGTCACATTTATCAGGATAGACCATATTCTACCCCATAAAATAAATCTCAATTTTAAAGTATTAAAGTCATATAAAGTACGTTCTCTGCTCTCAGTGGAATTAAATTAGAAATTGATAACAAAAGTATCCCTAGAAAATCCTCAAATATTTGGAAACTAACACATCTCCAAATCACCCATAAAGAAAATTTTTTTTAAAATAAAGCATTTTGAAATAAGTAAAAACAAAAACAACAGCTTGTGATGTGCTGCTAAAGAAGTACTTAGGGGAAAATTTATAGCACTAATAAATGCTATATGAAAAAATAAGAAAGGTCCCAATTAACCTGAGCTTTCAACCTAAAAAACTAGAAAAAGTAAAGTGAATTAAAATCAAAGCAAACAGAAGAAACAATAAAGATAAAAGCTGATTTAGTGAAATACAAAAAGGACAAAATGACACCAAAAGTCAGTAATTTAAGGAGATTTTTTTAAAAGACACAAATTACTAATATCAAGAATAAAAGAAGTGACATCACTACAGATTGTACCAAAGGGATGATAAGAAAATAATATGAACAATTTTATGCCAACATATTTGACCACATAGATGAAATGGAAAAATTTCTTGGCAATTGCAAATTACCAAGGCTCATTTAAGAAATAAATAAGGTTGAGTGCAGTGGCTCACACCTGTAATCCTAACACATTGGGAGGCCAAGGTGGGAGGATTGCTTGAGGCCAGAAGTTTGAGACCAGCCTGAACAAGAGTGAGACCCCATCTCTACAAAAAATAGAAAAATCAGCCAGGAATGGTGGTGCATGCCTATAATCCCAGCTACTGGAAGTGCTGAGGCAGGAGTATTGCTTGAGGCCAGGAGTTTGAGGTTGCAGTGAGCTATAATGATGACACTGCACTCTAGCTTGGGTGATAGAGGGAGACCTTGTCTCCAAAAAAAAGAAAAGAAAGAAAAGCCAAATATTTCTTAAACTGATGTCATAGTTAAACATCTTCCCACAAAGAAAATGTCAGGCCAAATGGCTACCCTCATATACTTTACCAAATACATAAGGCAGAAATAATACCATTTCTACACAAACTTTTCAAGAAAATTGAAAGGGATTTTCTCAACTTATTCTGTGAAATAAGCATTACTCTAATACTCAACACCGAAAAAGGCATTAAAAGAAAACTACAGACCAATATCCCTCATGAACATAAATGCAAAATTTGCTTTAAAAAGGTTAGCAAATAATATCCAATATTATGTAAAAAGAATGCATCATGACCGAATGACTAAACGTGGCTGAAAGAAATTTAAAAGACCTAAAGAAACAAAAAGATACTTTGTTTATGGTTCAGCACATTCAATATTATTAAGATGTCAGTTCTCCCCAAATTAATCTATAGATTCAATACAATCTTAATCATAATATTAATATTAGCTGCTGTTTTTAATAGAAAATGGCAAGCTGATTTTAAAATTCATATGGAAAAATAAAAGACCTAGAATTTCCAAAATTACTTGAAAAAGAATAAAGTTGGAGGGGTAACATTAACTGATTTTTAAGACTTGTTAAAAAAGCTACAGAAATCAAGACAATTTGCCATAAACATAGACCAATAGATTAGTGAAACAGAATAGGCAGTTCAGAAATAGACTCACACATACATAGACAAAAGGTACAAAGGCAATTCAGTAAAGAAAGGATAATCTTTTCATCAAAATTGTGCTGTGACAATTGAACATCTGTTTAGAAAAAAAAACTTTAATCCATACTTACAATGTATACAAATTAAAATATATAAGACATAAATACAAAATTTAAAACTATAAACCTATAAGAAAACTTAGAACAAATTGTAACCTTGGATTAACCGAAGTTTTTTTTTTAAGATAATGACAACAAAACACAACCTATAAAAGAAAAAAAATTGATGAAAAGGACTTTATCAAAATGAAAACACTTCTCTTCAAAAGACATTGCTGAGATTTTTCGACAAGGGTATTGTCTCAATCTGGTTTTGCTGCTTAACAGAATACCTGAGACTGGGTAATATATAATGAATAGAAAATTTCTTGGCTCACAGTTTAGGAGGCTGGGAAGTCCTAGAACAAGGATTACCACCTGGCAAGGACCTTCTTCCTGTGTCATCGCATCCATGGAGAAAGACAGAAGGCCAAAATAGAGCAAGCAGGGGCCGAGTTCACCCTTTTTTAACAGCACAAATCTCATCCACGAGGGTGGAGTCTTCATGGCCTAATCACCCATTTAAAGGTTTCACCTCTTAATGCTGTTACAATGACAATTAAATCTCAACATGAGTTTTGAAGGAGACAAATATTCAAACCATAGCAGGTACCAAAAATCATTCAATGGGGAAAGAAAAGTCTTTTCAACAATTGGTGCTGAGACAACTGGATATCTACATGTAAAAGAATTGTTAGACCCCTATATCATATCATATACAAAAATTAACTCAAAATAGATCATAAAACTTAATGTAAGAGCTAAAACTGTAAAACTCTTAGAAGAAAGCATAGGAGTAAATTTTCATGACTTTGAATTAGGTGGTAGTTTCTTAGCTATAATACCAAGAGTACAAGTGGCAAAACCAAAAAAAAATGAGGTTTATCTAAATCAAAGACTTTGTGCTTCAAAAGACACACCCATCAAGAAAGCAAAAAGAAAACCCATAGACTGGTAGAAAAATCCTTGTAAATTACATAGTGATTAGGAACTTGTATCTAGAATGCCTAAATTACTCCCAAAACTCGATCTTAAGACAGAAAACAACTCAAGTTTTTAAAAAATAAGTGGGCAAAAGACACTGAGATACCATTACACACATATTAGAATGGCTAAAATTAAAAAAGACTGTCTTACTCCATTTGTGTTGCTGTAAAGGAATACCTGAGGCTGGGGTAATTTATAAAGAAAAGAGGTTTATTTGGCTCACAGTTCTGTGGGCTGTACAAGAAGCCTGTTGCCAAATCTGCTTTTGGCTCACAGTTCTGCAGGCTGTACAAGAGGCCTGTTGCCAAATCTGCTTCTGGTGAGGGCCTCAGACTGCTTCCACTCATGGAAGGTGAAGGAACGAGCATGTAGTAATCATCACATGCATGGCAGGAGAGGAAGAAAGAGAGTGGAGGTGCCAGAAAGTAAGAACTCATTCACTGTCCTTCCCCCAGGGAGGGAATTAATCTATTCACAAGGGATCACCCCCATGACCCAAAAACCTTCCACTAGGCCCCACCTCCAACATTGGGGATCAAATTTCAACATGAGGTTGGGAGGGTCAAATGTCCAAACTATAGCATTGACCATGTCAAATGTTGGCAACATCTAGAGGAACGGGAACTCTACTGTTTGATGGTTGATATAAAACTCCAGGAAATGGAAACTCATATATTGTGGTACAAAGCAAAGCAGTGATTGCTTGAGGATAGGGGAGGCAGGAAGGAGTGGGTGGGAAGGCTTACAAAGGAGAAATTGAGGGTGATATGTTTACTGTTTAATTGTGGTGTTTTCATGGCTATCTACATACTTTAATAAAATTGTGCGATTTAAATATGTAAAATATATGTCAGTTATACATCAATTAAAGATTTTTATTAAAAATAAAGTGAAAATTTGAAACCAAATCAATGAACTTTTTATACTTATATTAAATTATAAATATTATATTTAATATTTATATAATAATATAATATATTGTATTATAAACATTATAAATATTAAATTATATTATAGTTTATATTAAAAGCAATTGATGTATATTGTGTTTGAATAGAACTTTTACACATGTGTAAAATATCATGCAATGATCATTTGGAAAATACTCGTTCACTGAGTCATGCAGATCTTTCAGATGTTGGTACATTTCATTATATAATCACCTTTCTATACTAACACTACTGATATCAAGAAATACTCATGTCAGCTGATACAAGTTTTTCAAAATTCTGATTTTTGCTTGAAAGCTTGAATTTTATGATTGGCAAAAAAAAATTTCTATTGTTTTCCTTGACGTGACATACTAGTTTGGTTCATGTTTGAAATAATGTCTGCCAAATACCTAAGTCTGAATAACCATAACTTGTCAGTCATTGTTTCAAATGAAATTGGTATTCCATTTAAAACAAAATAAAACAAACAAAAAACCAGTGAATTTTTCTTGTACCAAGTATTTTCCTCTAGACAACCATTACAGTTTAATACCTAGCAAAAGAGCTTTTTGTGTACTCCCCATTTGACCTCACAGAATTAGAAAGAGTCAAAATTTGATGAAATTAATAATTATTATTGCTTTGGTATAAGAATTAAGTGCCCCCCCTTTTTTTGACTGCAAATGAATAGCAGTGAAAAATTATCCTGTAGACCCAACGGGGTCTGAGAACCATTGCTAAAGAGCACATTATGCAACAATTAGAAGCAACAGGCCAGAATCGTTACATTTGACAGTAAGAATTCAATATTTTGTCTGTTTATTTGAATTTTTTTATTATAATCCATGCTTCAAATATAGCTTGATCTAAGTGCTCAATTGATATCCTGAGGTCAGTCTATCCATGTGTTTCTGTTTTACTATCTCTCTGTTGAATTCATCTTTAGCCAGGCTCTCTCCACAAAATGAAAAAGATGGATCCTAACATTCCCACGTCTACATGATTTTTTAAGCTCTATCTCTCACAAAGAGACAAACTCCCCTCTATTTTCCAGTTCCCATCTCAATTCCTGAACAAGAACCTTAATTATCCCTGCTTGGTCATATGCAACCTTTGGAATAGGCAAGCGGCCCCTTAACCTTACCATAATCATGTGACATACAATAGGGGCGGTTTTCAAAAAGAATAAATATGGGGCAGACAAAAAAATAACATTTTTATTTTCTTGAATTGGATCTTGTCCAAAAAAACTCAAAAAGATGTTTATCATTAT
Source organism: Cheirogaleus medius (assembly GCA_008086735.1). Lineage (NCBI taxonomy): Eukaryota > Metazoa > Chordata > Mammalia > Primates > Cheirogaleidae > Cheirogaleus > Cheirogaleus medius. Next base: position 122,062,977 of record VBSM01002608.1, on the reverse strand, counting down.
TCTAGAATTACTATTCTTTGTTTTCTGAGATAGCAAGAAATAACAAAGCTTTTCAACACCAGGGAACTGTGTAATATCACAAACACATTTGCCTCTTTTGAAAGGTTGGATGTGGTCTCTATATTTGAGAGAAAACAGAATACTGCTGATGAAAGGGATGGGTTACCTTAGGAAAGTATTATTGAAATCTCATGTAACTCACATTTTTGGTTCCAAGTTGGGTATATTCCACATTAAGGAGAACTAAATACTTTAAGCAATTTATGGGATAAAACATGTCATGTTATTTATTTATACCATTTTCATTTCTCTGATACTGGGCTCTTGATCAAGATTCTGCTTCTAGATCAAGCTTCTGTGTCTAGAACAATAAATGCATGAGTCACAATGTCTTTGTATACCAAGTTGAAAAAGTCAGCTTACAAACTTAACCATAGAAATCTTGGGTTTGGAGCATGACTATTATTTAGTTAAAAGAGGAAAAGCTAAATATTGTCCTACTTTTCTTCTTTAAGCGTACATTTTAAAGAGGGAACATGTGACTATAAACCTCCAAAGACCTACAGATAAAATTTGCCCTGCATTGAAAATGTTTCTTTAAATAGTTAAGCATTATCTAATATTAGAATCTTCTATTAGAATTGTTAACTATTTGAGTGATTTATAATAGAAACTTTGAATTACTCTAGAGAGCAAAGCGGAACTGCCTAGTTAACCCACATAATCATAAGAGATAATCAATGTTAAGTCCATAATTTTTAGGTGGGTGTTAAATGCATGAATAGATAACCAAAACAATTGAAAAGTCCTTTTCCTCCTTTACACATTTTATTTCTCTCATTTATATATTTTTATTAGTATTGGTTAGTGCCTGTAAGAAAAACTACTGAATAATTGTGGTTGTTATGGGTATCCTATCATATTCCTGATTTTAATGGAGATGCTTCCAGGTTTTGTTTTGTTTTTTTAAAAAGCTACATTTTAGGCTTTAGACTGAGTTACATATCCTGCTGGTAATTTTCATTATATTATTTCTCTTATTTTTTTCTAAAAACAAGTAAGATTGTTTTTTTAAATGCCTTATTATCATCATTAATGGAGATGATTGTGGCAGATACTAATTTATGCTCCCCAATATCTATTATCCCTTTTTGCACTTATTACTAGAATCCCCTAATCTTAGTTGAGTCTGTCTCTCTTGACAGATGAGTTAACTTGTTTATATTTATTATGATGATAAATGTATTTAGTCTTAGTTGTCGTATTATTTTATGTGTTTCTTTTTGTTTTTATGCTTGCTAAAAACCTTTCATGTAGGCTCCCCCCATGTGTATGTTTATTCATTTCTCCTGATAATTAGCAAGTTTTATACTTTTGTTCTAATGAGTATCTTTACAGCAAGAACATCACATAATTCACTAATCTTCTACTTCACCATTTCTTTAAACACACCTAAATTGTTTTCATTAGCAATGATAAAGTTACTATATTTCCTTTTCCCTTCTCCATTCCCTCTCCTGTATCATTTGATTTGGGTTGATTATATTATCTTTCATGCTATTAACCTCTCTATATATAATTACATTTCTACTAATGATTTGTTAGCTTCTAGTGATGAGCTTTGATCTGTAGCTATTAAAGATGAGGAAATTTAAAAATTTACACTACTTCTCTTCTTCTTCCTGCCCTTTCCATTTTTGTTAGTTATATTATTTCTGTACCACAAGAGCATACGATATTTGTACTCTCCTATAGCTCTAATCCTACATCTATATTTTTTACTCTTAGTCCTCAGTGTTGAGACTAAAGCCGTTATCAATCATCTTTTCCGTAGATTTTCTCATTCTAGTAGATTACTCAAGAAAGACCATGGGAACAATATTTTCTGAGTTCTTATAGTTTTAGTATATTGCTTTATTTTTTAAGTCATAATTTGACCAGGTATAACTTCTTAGGCCCACTTTCTTTTCTTGAGGATATTATATTATAGTATTCCTTTATAATATATAGCTTTGATTTTTTCCTATGGAAAAGCCTGAGACCACCTTTGTCCCTCACCCCCACCCCTTGATCATTGTGCTTGGTTACCCAAGTACTCATTTCATTTTAATTGGAACCCAATAAATTTGCTAGGATATGTCTTGTTTATTATTTTGAATATATATCTCTTTGTTAAAGTTTGTTCTTTCACTATATGAGTCCAAACCTTTTATTTCAGTAAAATATTCTTAAGCTATATTGTTTGTTTGTAAATTATTTGTTCATTTTTTTGTTTGCTTGTTTGTTTGTTTTGGGACTCTATGCAAATCTTGGGTCAATCTGCCTCTATTCCATTTTACTTGTTTATTTTAATTTCATTTTCCTTGCTTTTCTTATTTCTGTCTTCTATTTATTTTATTGTGTGTTCTTCAATTTTTTCTCCATTGTGCTTTTTCCTATTTTGCCTTTATTTTTGTAATGGCTATGTTATTTTTTTCTTTCATTTTATAGGTGAACTACATTTTATCTCTTCCTATTGTCTTATGCTCTCTTCCCTGAAACCGTCAATGCATTTTCATTTTCTTTCTTCATAGAAGGTATTGCTTGATTGAACTTTTTAAATTTGTGGTGAAAAATTTGATCCCAATTTTTCTGTTACACAGTAGAAGATTTTTCTTCCAAATATTCTTTGTAAAATATTTCTCTTGTTTGTTTCCTTCTTTTCCTTATAGTGTATGTGTGTGACTCTGGTGATGCTTCCTTTTTACATTAATTATCTTTAAAGTGGATGAATTTCTCCAGCATCAGTTATTTTCAGAGGTTTTGTGTATGGGAGAATTAAGAGCTACATTCCATTTTAGCTGGAATTATCTTGAGGACCGAGAATTGTGTATATGAATTTGTCTAGTCTTAATTTTCCCAAGTCAAGGAAGATAGGCACTATGGAGGTTATTCACAATGTCACATTTCTTTTCTCATTTTCTGCAAGAAAAACTTCTTTCTGCAAATATAGCTAATCTGCATAATTCCTTTTTATTGCCATCCTTTGCAGAAGTGTACCAGGTCCATGGGAGTTCCTTCCTCCAGCACACACATCCTATCTCCATTGTTTCCTGCCAGTTCATTTGACATATAATATTCAACACAGTAGAAGTTTTCTCCATTGGCTTGTTCCAATTGACAGATTATTAAAGCATATTTCAGGAAATGCAGTTTTCAAACACATCTCTCCATTTGAATTTCTATTTATTTCTTTATGCCTGTTTAAGAAACCCTCAATTATTTACATCTCTAACTTCTCACTCTTTGTCACAATTATTTTTTGTTTTCTTAACCAGTCAAATATTTAGACCTAAAATATATCATAAATAAATTTAAGTAACATGGTAGCTATGTTTAATTGTAACAAAGTATATTTCAACTATTTGGGGAAAAATCTCTCTTCAAGGTGCAGATTTAAAACCTGTGCTTTCATGTATTACACATAAGTACTCCTGGAACTCTATTGTAAGACTCAGGTTTTCATTCATCAGTTGAATAAACAATTAGAATACTTGTTTTCCAGACAAGCTTGCGCTAATAGTTTATTTTAACTACATTACCATCATATGCAGAAATGTTTGGACAATTATATAAATTTATTGCATTTTGTTCTATTTCATAAAAGTCAATGGGAAACAGAAGAATTAAAGTGCTATATTAGTGACTTTAGAGGAAGTATATAAAGTCATTGTTTAAAAATTAAGCTTTCTGAAGCTTGAGACCAAAAGAATGTGGCCTAATGTGAGAGGAAATTGAGATACAGACTGCTGGGATGCAGTCTGGGCTTCTAAGTGTGGTGGCCATGGTAACCAGCCTCCAGGATGACTCCCAGTAAGCCCCACCTCCCGGTGTTCACATCCCTGTGGCTTTGATCTTGTTCTCTCCCTTTCTTCTCTTCTCTCTCTCTCTCTCTCTCTTCCCCTTTCTCTCAATGACTCTGGAGGAAGCCAGATGTGAGGATGCTGAGGAAGTTTATGGAGAGGCCCATGTGGTGAGGAATGGAGGTGCTGGCCAACAGCCAATGACCACGTGAGTGAGCTCGTAAGTGGATGCTTTAAGGCCAGGCAAGTCTTGAGATGACTGCAGCATCAGCTGACAGTTTGACTGCCTCATGAGCAGCCTTGAGCCAGGACAGTGCAGGTCAACAACGGAAGACAAGACATTGGGCAGAACATAATGAGCAAAGGAATGAAGTAGGACTGAAATGCTATGTTGTAATATTCTGACTGGAAACATAGGCATGTTGTCTAAGAAGTGTGTGTGCGGAGGGGAGGGGGAATGTAGAATATCAAGGATACTAAAATATGTACTAAATAGTTAAGAGAGAATAAGGAGCCATTGAGCATTTGTTTTATTTTTCCTCTCAAAATTTTGGAACCATTTTTCAAAACACTATAATGCAAATACAGAAGGGGAAACTATTCTTTATAAATTAGCAAGAGAAAAATCAGACCATCAATTTGTATTAAAAGAGATGAGCACACTCTTGTGAAAAATGTTTAAGTGGACTGAGCTCCTTGAAGCAAAGGGTTTGAGTAGAATAGGAGATTTGGTATATGAGGTGAAATTCATCAATCACTAGTAAACACTGAAACCAATGACAAATTTTATATACCATAGGCCTATAATAGCCTGATCTTCAATCTAAAAATATCTAAGTATGTATTAGAGAGAAAACCTCTTTTTTTACTAAGACTTAATTTCCAGTATTGGTTCAAATTGATCCCAAATATATTTATTAAAACTTATCACACTAACAAACATTAATTGGATGCTTTATACATTTTCACACACTTCTTTCCTACAAAGCATATAAATACTAAATTGAAAGTCCAAGAGCAGCAGTTTTTAATTTTTTAATGATGTTGTAAAAGGAGTTGGAAAGAAATTTATGAATGAGAATTCACCTGGTTTAAGTACAAGCTCATTGCTTTCTTTTAGCTGTTGGAATGTTTTCCTAAAGAATTTTGCCTTAGGAAAGTCTCTGCTTTTAGAATAAATCAGATCAAGCTCAATTTTTTGTTTGTGTTTTGCTTTTGGCTCACTGTTTATTTTGCAAGTAAAACTCAAAATCAACAATTAAGTCTAGGGTGAACATTAAGGAAATTGTGACCACAATGCAGGGGCGGTATGAACCACTTTTGTGGCGTAATGTATTTGCCATTTTCCATATTTTTCAGAAAAAAAGCAGATAATATTTCTTCTTTAGTTAAAACAATTGTTTCCATTTAAAAAATTATAATTTATTATATAAATTTCAGAAAATCAGAAAAAATAGAAGTTATTGTTTTTAACTGTGTATTGTAATACCACCAAGCAGAACATATCACTATTACATTTTTCTTTCTTACCTTATGGCATTTTTTTTCTCTAGCCTTAAAGGGTTTTAACATATAAGTTTAAATATTTGAGTCTCCATCTCACTATGAAGAAAAATGCAATGTGTACCCCAGTGTACTCTGGGACTTATTTGTTATAGTTACATCTAGTTTGGATTTTGGGATTTTGCTGAATTTTTTTCTTTTTCTTTTTCTTTTTTTTTATCGAGATGAGGTCTCTCTATATTGCCCAGGCTGGAGTGCAGTGGCTGTTCACAGGCACACAGGGCCTCAGGTAATTTTTCTGCCTCAGCCTCCCAAGTAGCTGGGACTACTAGGGTTCACCACCATGCCTAGCTAATTTTTTCTATTTTTAATAGAGATGGGGCCTCACTCTTATTCAGGCTGATCTGGAACTCCAGAACCCAATCAGTCCTCTTGCCTCGGCCTCCCAGAGTGCTAGGATTACAGGCGTGAGCCACCACTCCTGGCTGACCTGTGGATTTTAACCAACTCCTCCCACCCCTATCCCAACCCTCTCTAGCAGTGTTGATCAGTTTAGAACATAGTCCTAAATCTGTAAACAGGATGAGTCAGATAATGGGCCTCGTACTTGTGTAGCCTTCCCTCCTGTATTTTTAAGTCTTCTGATAATATGGTAATTACTTGCTTCTTCTGTTGATGGAGGAATTAGATTGTTGGGATCCTAACATTATATATCTGTCAGCAACACTGATTCATCATCACTGAATGCCAAGGCTTTCTCTGATTTGAAAAATGGAGGATTAATTAATCGGTGTCTTTCACCTCCTCCCCCTGCTCTGTTTTTCATTCTCTCTGTATTCCTTACCTTGTGTTCCTGCTGCCCATTTTATCCTCTGAGAGAGACATCCTGGTATGTGGGTGGAGGGAGGGAGGAGGATTGAACATAGTGTAAAAAATACATTCATTATTTCCTTTAGGCATTAATCTAACCTCTATTTTGTTCAGAATTGTTCTTAACAACAGTGTGATGGGTATAATGGATTGGGCCTTCTTCCCCCTTTTGTCCTATAAACCCTCCAGCCAAGCATCCCTCTGTGCCTCCTACTGGCCTTTCCAGAACTGTCTCTAGTTGTATTATATTTTGTTCTCTTTATATATGAGGGAAAGGAGTTATTCTTAGACAGTTAGACACAGGGACTATGGTTATTATGTTGTGTGTGCTCAATTGTAAACATTGAGCACAGAACAGTGAACTCCACGTGCAGTAACAGTTCAGCATTCAGAATCTGAATGTTGGTTTGTCTCACGGGGCCTACACACTTAGTGCAGACAAAACTTTCCTTAAATTTCTTAGATAGGACTTTGGACTTGCCTTTCCTCCTCTTATGGCTAATCTCTGCTCTCCTGCCTGCCAAGGGTGCACTCCCCCCGCCCTCTCTGCTCTGCCTGGAGCCAAGTGGACAGGAAGAGCAGCACAGATCCTGAGAGGTCCAGGCGGGAAGAGGGAGGACTGGCCAGGTGGTGGGAACCGGAGTCATAGAAGCAGGTGCTATCAGGAGTAAGCACAGAGAAAGGAGGGTCACAAGTCAAGGATGCCTTATGCATTGCTGAATGGGGAGAAGAAGCTCCAGCAGCACAAGAAAAGGAATAATCTAATTAAGTAGGAGTAATATTGTATTTAATAACATGCTCTGATTCGTGCCACAGTGTTCTCCCAACCCTAATTAGTAAGGGGGAAAATACACCCAAAGCACTCATCTCTGAAATCATTTGTTTTAATATAGATAAAATTTATATATGATTAACTCCCTTATTTATATTAATCAGAGATGGAACAGACATAATCCTCAAACTTCATTTCCACATATAATTCAAATCCATTTGCTACTTGTTTTACTAGCACAAATAGAGAAATAACTTATCAATAGTTCTCTTGTTCTTCCATGTCTTGGGTGAGGATACAAGCTGCAGTGAAATGATCACCATCTGAATTGACTTGAGGATGAAGTAGAAGTTAGTAATAAGGATATTGGCAATTAAAATGCAGAGTGATAGGTTCCTGAAGCGTGATTATTCGTTGTCTTACCAAGGTGTGTCTGGGTTCAGAGAACTGCATTTAAACTCTGGTTCAACCACTTACAGACAAGTCTTTGGAATTTGAGGACGTTAACCTCACTAAGCCTTACTTTCCTCATCCATAGGACAGAGATAATGATAGGACCTACTATCCTATCTATCTATCTACTATCCTATCCCTACTATAGGGATGTTGTGAAGAACAATCAGATAATACACATAAAACACATGCTTGGCACACAGTAAGCTCTGGATAAATATGAGCCATTACTATGACACAGACAGGTGATTAAATAAATGCTGGATACCACAATTTTCTCAGGTGCTCAAACAAAAGATCTGGGAGGCATCCTTAACCTTACCTTCCTCTCACCACCATATCACAGCTAGGACAAAGGCCTGTCTTTCTTACTTTCAAAATCAGTCCCAAATCCATGCTCTTTTCCCCACCACACTGTGACCACTGGTACCCAGGTCATTGCCACCACCCCCCCCCTTGCAGATGGCATCAGCCTCCTCCTGGGTCCCAGTGTCCACTCTCATCCCTCTCTGGTCCACTTTCCAGACTGTACCCAGAGCAGACCACAAATCCTACCATGTAGGGGCACTTGTCAACTGTCCCTTATTTCTCTTTGTTCTTAGAATAAATCTAAACTCAGTCCCATGACCTACAGGCCTGGCTTAATTTGACTTCTGTCTCCCTTCCTAGCTTCATCTTGTTCCACTTTCCTCCTTGCTCACTAAAGTTCAGCCTTGATGACCACATTTTCTATATCAAGCCTTTCTCCAGGCACCTGCTCTTCTCTCAGCCTGTACTGTTCTGTCTCCTGTTCTCTTAATAGCTGGCTCCTTATTACTGTTCCAGCCTCAGTTGGAGCACTGCCTTCCAGGGAAGCCTCTGTCTCTTCAATCCAAGGGCCCTCCTCCAGTAACTGGTCTTCTCATCCCCTGGCTTATTTCCTCCATGGCTTTCATCACAACTTGGAATTATCACCTCTATTTATTTGTGTTCTCACTGATTCTCTGTTCCTCCCACTAGAATGCCAGTCTCATAAAAACTGAGATGACTCCTGTTTCTTGCTGTATCTCTAGGGCTTGGCTTCTTGGTAGGTTATTGACAAGTATTTGTTAAAATATTAAATAAATAAATGATCTATGCTTCTGGGGGTGAAGTGCATGTGTATACATTACACCCATTAGAATGTGTATATGTTCATGAGAGTGTGTACAAGCATGTGTGTGAGTGTGGGGTTGTATTATTACATATGAATATGCATGAGAGTGTGTGAGTATGAATGTGTGTGTGCATGTGTATGTGTGTGAATGAGGGTACATTACTGCCTGTGAATGTGTGAGAGAATGTATTATCATGAGTGTGTGAATATGTGTGTGTTTGTGTGTTTGAAGAACATTAGAGAAACCTGATTTCTCTGATTTGATTTGCATCAAATGCTTTAATTAAATATTTAATAATTCAGATTTATTCAAATACTTTAATTAAAATAAACTCATAATGACAAATTACAGTGTTATAACAAAGGAATATTTTACAGTCTCCTGTCTTAAAGAGATGGACCTCATGACACTAATCACTAAAATGGGATGTGTTTGTTGAACAAGAACTTGTGGGATTGTTAAATCCCAGGGGAACTCTTTCTTTGTTTTCCTCTTCAAGGAGACAATCCTGTGATCTGCAGGGATTTTCTAGATAAAAGCATACCCCTCCTGCCTGAGGCCCATGCTGTTCCTACTGCCTGGCTTGTTCTTGCCCTGCCTGGATGAGAGACTCATCTCTCAAATGTTCTTCAGCAACTGCTCCTCCAATCCACTGCCTTGACCCCACACTTGGATAGATCCCCTGTTATTTGTTCCCAGAGGACTCTGTACTTCTCTTTGGAAGTACTCACACAATGAATTTCGTTTGTGATATATAAGCATTCACTGTCTGTCTTCTCCCCCTACCTCCAGGAGGGCAGAGACCTCCTCTTATTTTATTCATTGCCACATATGTACATTTAAGAAATGATGGCATTGTTCGTAAAGGATTCCTAAAGGCAGACCTTGCTTAATGTGTGACACACATGGATGCTTCAAAAACAGATATCAATTAACCTTCAGTTCAAGGTAACTGAACCTTGAACTCATACTATCTTAAGTCTTTGAACAGTGACATCAAACAGAGTTTGATGTGGTGTGCTCAAAAGTTTTGGAAACTAAATTTATTTAATTTATTTCACCTAAGAGTTATCTATTTTTATAGATGTTTTATACTAGATGTCGGAGAAACAAATTTTAATAAGACAATTTTGATATCCTCAGAATATCAAAGAGCTTGAAGTTTGGAAGAGTTTAGAAGCCCTGTAGAAGTGGAAGCAAAAACAACATAGTATAAAATGCTATATTAGAGCCAAGCACAAAATGCAAACTTGGTCGGTTGTTGGAGGGTCTGGTAAGAAAGGGAAGTGGAAGTGTCATCTGAGGCAGGCTAACCTGAAGAATAAGGAGTTCTCTCAAGAGGGAGGGAGGAAAGGACATTCTCAAGCTCTTACCTTGCCCTAAAAACACCAATGACACACATTGATTTAGAGAGTATGTCACACATGGAAATCGTGAGGGGTCTGGAGGTGCTACACCATGGGTAGCTGTTGAGAATGGGGTGGGTGAGAATAGCACATCGACTGTGATGGCTCAGAGACTGGCTTCTGACATCAGACCACTTGATTGGAATCCAAGTTCAGTCACTTATTAGCTATATGACTGGGAAATTTATATGACTCTGTGAGGCTCAATTTCCTTCTCTGTAAAATAGGGTTTCTAATGATGTCTTCCTCAAAGCAATCCTGTAAGAATTAAATAAGATAAATACTTCACATAGCACTTTGCACATACTGAGTGCTCACTAAACATCAAAAGGAAAAATAAGAGTACCAGAAATCATATTACTCAAACACTTAGCACTTCAATGTTCTAGCGTTCTAGGCTTTGGAATAGGGTATATAAAAATGCATTTATGACTTAACAGTGGCAAATGATTTCTTAAAATCGCAGAAGTACAGAAAGTTGATGCATTCGATTATATCAGAATTAAGGATTTCTGTTCAATTAAGGTCATTATAGAAAGAGTAAATAGACAAATGACAGTATGAGAGAAGATATTTGCCATTTTTAAATCTAACAAAGGATTTTTCTATAGAATAAAAGAAAGTCCTACAAATCAACAAGAAAATCACAGCAACTTTGATAGAAAAATGGACAAAGGTTATGAACAAAGAAAATTCATAGACAACCAAACCTCAAAAGCTAACAACCATAATAAATGCTTAACTTAATTTTAAGCAGAGAAAAACAAAGAAAGAAATACTGAGATATCCATTTATACCAATTAGACTGACACAAATTAGAAGGTAGAAAATGCCAAATGTTGGCAAAGATGGGAGATGTAGACAGTATAGGCTGGGGCCGCCATCCTGGAGAGCAATCTGTCAGAAGCTTAGAAATATACATGCCAGTTTCACTCCTGGGTATATATATCCCAGTTATATTCTCACACAGTGTCTTAGAAGATGTATCTGTCAGGATAGGCTTGGTTGTGTTGTGAGACAAAGGGCCCCTGAGTCTCAGTGGTTTGAAACAACACGAATCTATTTCTTCTTCATGCTATGTGTCAATCACATATTATCAGAGGCCTTTCTGCTCCTCTAAGTCTCTTTGCAACCACGCTGGCAGAGCAGGCCCATTTTGAACATGGCTCATCCCTGTGCAAGAAAGAAAAGCATGTACTTAGGGAGTTCTCCAAGGGCAATTAAATGCTCTAGTCCAGAAATGACATATGTTGCTATGTATACAATTCATTAGCCAGAACTAGGCACATGGTCCATTTAACAATAAGGGGGTCAGAAATTACAGTCCTACCATGTGCTGCCAGAGAAAACTAATCTGACTGATCATCACAAGGGACATATATATAAAAATGTCCACTGGAAGTATTGGGAGGTGGGAGCAACAGATTAGATGTGTGCATATTCAACATGATTGAATTTTAAAATCATAGTGTTCAATTAATAAAATAAATAGAATGAGATAAAATACTATTTATATAAAAATACATACATATTTTATACAATACACATTTCCACGGCTTTATCCTCTGGGCCTAAGGTTCTGCCTTCAGGGTCATACTTTCTTTTTTTTTTTGAAGGGTAGCACACATTTGCAGGTGAGTAGTTTTATCAGGTTTCTTGCTTGTAGAATTTGAGGAGTCCAATAGTTCCTTCTTTCATCCTTTCTTTGTCCTTTTTGATTCAAGCCGGCAGTGTTTATATAACAAATAGTAGTGTTGGTATAACATTCTCAAAACCTTATGGGTCTTTTGTATATGTCATGAGATTCACACTATTAGATGAGGGTCTTCCACAGATATTTCCTGGATCACCCTGTCTCCACTCTTCACTTCTGCTGAGATGGTTGAGCATAACCATGAGTCACACACCTAATCTCTTCAGCCAAAGGTTTTTCAGCTATACCCTTGACCTTCTCTGTAGAGCACATCTTCCTTACAGTGAATATACTAGTGTGTTTTGCCATCTGATAGGCAGAGAATTTCTAAAATCAAGTCCTTGTCCCCTTTTACTTAACAGTTCTTCCCTTAGTTTAACTCTTTCTTCTCACGTTTTACTATAAGAAGCAAGAAGTAACCAGGCTGCACCATCAACATTTTGCTTGGAAATATCCTCAGCTAAATATCCAAGGTCATTGCAGAATATGATTCAGTTAGACTTTCTGTCATGGCATAGCGAAGAACCCCTTTCCCCAAGTTTCCAAAATCATACTTGTCATTTCTTACTGAGCCTGCACCAGCAGCAACTTTAACATTCATGTTTCTACCAACATCCTGTTTATGACAATAAATGTCTTCTCTAAGATAATACAGGCATTCTCTGTCATGCTCCTAACCTCCTTCTTAGTCCTCACCAGCACCTTCAACATCCATTTTTTTTTTTACCAACAGCCTATTTGAGGTAATCTAGGCTTTTTCTATCATGCACCTCAACATTTTTCCTGCTTCTACCCATTACCCAATCGAAAGCCTCTTCCACATTTTAATGTATTTGTTATAGCAGCATCCAATTTTTATTACCAAAATCTGTATTGGTTTCCTGTACTTGCCACAAATTACCAGAAACTTGGTGGCTTTAAACAACAGAAATTTATTCTTTCACAATTCTGGGGGCCAGAAGTCCAAAAGCAGTTGCACTGGGCTGTAAATCAAGGTGTCGGCAGGGCAGCACTCCTCTAGAAGATCTTGGGGAGAATCAGTTCCTTTTGCCTCTTCTAGCTTTTGGTGGCCGCCAGCATTCCTTGGTTTGTTGCTGCATCATTCTGATCTCTGCCTCCATGGTCATGTTGCCTGGATTTCCTCCAGAGGGTTGTTGTTCATTCTATCACAAATACTTTTAGGTGTGCTCATATAATCTTTCATATGTTAACATAGGAAATTATATTACTCAATTTCCTAGTGTTGAACCATACTTAAACTCAGAAAAAACTCTGTGTAATAATCACTTTATCCTTTTGAAGCCTTTACAGTATTCCATTTTAAGGCACTGGCATACTTTATTTAACCAAACTTCACTGATAAACATTAAGGTTTTTGGCAATCATCCTGTATTATTGTTATAAATTCCTATATTTATATACACAATCTTTGTCACTTGTTCACTTATTTCATTGGAATATATTCCCAGGAATTGCTGAGGCAAAATATACACATTTAAAAATATTTATTTACCTTACCAAATGGCCCTTTAGAAATGTTGTTCCAATTTAAAATCTCATTTCTCATCCCCCATCTAAGAGACTTCACCAGTCCCTCCACACCCTGCTCAGTTCAGAGTATTAACAATTTATTTTTATGAGAGGCAAAACATATTATTTCATTGTTTCATTTTGCATTGCTTTGATTATTAGTACTGAACAGCTATTTGGTCTCTATCAGCAGTCCATTTCCTCCTGCAAATATCAATCTTTTTTTGCAACCTCTTCTGTATATTAAGCCTTTTATATTAAGACAGTAACCTTTTTATATAGGTCTAAACTATATTTTAGTATTTTGTCATTTTTCCCCTCAACTCTACTCTGTTAATATTGCCCTTGGTTATGTAAAAGTTTAAAAATTTTAGGAAATAGATTATGTAGTTTTGTTTTAAGAAAAGCCTTCCTGACTCCAGGATATTGACCATTACTGTTAAATGTGACCTTTCTTGCAATCACAGAATGGTGAGGTTTAAGAGCATTCAGTTTCATTTAGTTATTTTCTAGATAAATTCTGGGCTGTCCTGAGCGTTCTCTTTAATATCATCCACATCTGACTCTTGAATGCCAAGGCTTGAGCAAATCATTTCAGCTGGCCAGCACAGAAGTATTCCGAAGAGCTGTCCCTATCATCCACTTAATCAAAGTCAAATGAGCGTTTACTTTAGCTATTGTTCATGTTTATTCTGGGTTTATAAAGTTTGAGCACTTTTTTCCCTTTGGTTCTCCTTCACTAAAAGCTGAAATCACTGTGATCCAGATACAGATGACTTAAATGAGAGAGGGAGCAGTTATTTGGGCGCTGAAGTATCCGAGAGTCATCTAGCATGGTGTGTAACAGTTGAAATATGGTGTCTGAACAGCAGTTATAACAAACTACGCCCTAGGTTTTGCCATTTTGTGGCAACATTTTAATCTCAAGAATAAACAAAGAAAAAAATTGCCTGATATTAAAACTTAGTTGGAAATAAAGTCAACGTAGAGCATGGATTTACCCATCAGTTCCAGACAATACAGGGGTATATTTTTTCTCCTTAAGTAAAGTGTTCTTTCAGGGTCAGTAAAAGTCCAGATGAAGTAAAATGTTAAAAGATGTGCCTTCGTAATAGTTTATTTTTCTCTCTGTGAATTCTTAATCAGGTCCATATTTAAATTGTTTGCATTCATCTTAATCACTTCTCAGAACTGTTTCTGTCCGATATGAACTAATATCAGGGGATGGATGAGAGATATCAATTAAATTTTACTCAAGCATGCCTCTCTTGGGGACTTTTATGCTTCCCTTTATAGTTGTTATAAATGCAGATCCCTTCAGGGTATCCATCCTTGCAACAGCTGTCATCCTCGCTTACCTCAATGGGGTCACCACAGGCACACCTAGTTTTTGAGCTTTTCCTCTATAATTAATTTCCTTGAGTCACTGAATAACTTTATCTACCTTCTGCCACAAACTTCTCATTTTCTCTAATATCCTTATTTGCAAGAAGTCAACCAGAATTGAGCACAACATGGCTTTTCCTTTCAACGGTGCTGAAATAATTTCTTCTGACTCACGCTCTGCGCACTGAGCGGTGATGGAGGCAGTCTGTGATTGTTTGCTTGTTTAAGCACTTGTGTGTTAGATTATTTAACTGCTTGTTTAATTGTACCTCACTGAGAGTTCTGCTCTCTGTTAAACCTTGTTATCGTTTGAGTGCTATTCACCAAATACATCTTTCTCTTAATCTAAGTGGTTCAAATCAAATATTTACCTTATTTTCTTGATTTTTAAGAGGCACTAACTCCCCAACACACATTTTCACATTTCTGCAATCAGAATACATCCTAGCGTCATCATGCACATTTAATGTGGTGTTTTCCTCCACAAAGAGCTTCTTAGTGGGTTGAAAGTTACTGTAAACAAAAAATAAATAAATAAAATAAGAAAGAAAAAAATGAAAAAACAACAACAACAACAACAACAACAAAAAACCCAAAAGAGCTTCTTAGAATCCTGGAGACACAGTGAGTCAAAGGTAAGTGAAACTTTGTCATGTGTTCGAAACGCTAATTACCTTAACTCTTTTTTTTTTTTTACTTTATCCCTCAGATATCAAGCTTCTTTTGGGGAGAAAAAGTATTTTTGCCTTTCATAGGTTTAGAACTGAGCTTTTGTAGTTTTGTATTGTCGACTCTCTTTCCTTTTAGCTATTTCCTTGTACTGGATCATTAGATGATTATTATTTTTAGAAACTAACTAATCCTGGAGATCCTCTCTGCTTTTGCATAAATCTATCATCCTCTCTTCACTTAGATGCACATACTTTCTTTTTAACTCCTGGTCATTTGGTTATATTCTTAACTTCTTTGCCCTGGAGTCTATGGGCAAGTCCTGTATGTTGCACTGTATCAAAGCTTTGTTGAGGTCAACAGTGGATTATGTATAAACACTATTTTCTCTATCTTGGCTCCTCCTCATAAATTTTCATGAAATTTTAACTGCTAAATCCTATTAGCTCCAAAAAGAGTGGGTAAAATGCCAGGTTTGAACATTAACTCTCTATGTTCAACTTTCAAGAATCTAAAGGCATCTTTATTAGCTATAATCTTTAAAATATTTTTCTAATCAAAATATGTATTGGGTGCAAACATTTTCAGATATCAAATGGACATTTGATAGATAGGTAGATAAAAATAGGTATAAGTATATTTGTATGTATAAAAATATGTGAGTAGTTTTGCTTAAAATCTAAATGATTACTAGTATATTCATTTCTATAGACATATACATAATTAGATGTGTCATTATGGATTATATAAAATTGACCCATGTGATTACATTTATATAAACATGTGTAAATTTAGGCATATGTTTATAACCATACATAATTCATATAATGGGATACAATAGAAGCCAGGTTAAAATTGCAGCTCTGCTATTTTCTTAGTTTGTGAAACTAAGTTATTTAAATGTTCTGACCCTCAGTTTTCACATCTGTAAAATGAGTAGAAAGCAATAATGCTGCCATACATACCACAGAGGCCTATGCAGAGAACCACTCAAAAAACTTGTTTTAACTACAAAATACTTTTTACAAATATTAGTAATGTTTGATGAGATTTATACAAATACCTCTCTCCCCACTCATGAAATAAATTCCATCTTCTTCAAATCGTATATTTTTTCAACAATTTGGCATCTATTTTTTCATTAATATCCAATATGTAACACAAAAAATTGAAACTTTCTCTTTTGAAAATCAAATTTTTAAAAATATATTGTACATTGATATATTTTATACATATAATTTATTGTATGTATTTATTTTATTATATATAGTTGTATATGGTTTTAGAGACCATACATATATAGTACAAATTTACAACACATATGAACTTATTTTCAGTGGTCTTATTTTCAATGATTTAGTTCAGAAAACCCATAAGAAAAGGCAAAAACCACTTTTAAAAGTTTCAGGCCAGGTACGGTGACTGATTCCTGTAATCACAGGACCTTAGGAGGCTGAGGTAGAAGAATTGCTTGAAGCCAGGAGTTTGAGATTGGCCTGGACAACATAGTGAGACCCTGTCTCTACAAAAAAATTTAAAAATTAGCCAGGTGTGGTAGTGCATGCCTGTGGTCATACCTGCTTGAAAGACTGAGGCAGGAGGATCACTTGAGCCCAGGAGTTCAAGGTTGCAGTGAGCTATGATCAGGTCACTGCACTCAAGCCTAGGCAAAAAAGTGAGACCCTGTCTCTTAAAAAAAAAAAGTTTCATTTATTTTCTAGCTGCTTAGGTTTGGCATATCCAAAATGTGATTTTTTTAAATAATGGCATAAGTTATAAGTATAATAAATGAAGTAAGAGAAAGCCCATACAAATATCTGTGGCTAAAGTTAAATTGAATGATCAAATAACTGCAAAGACCTGACATGGACTCGCAAAATTAATCTAAAGTTAAATGTGGCCTGTGAGGCATTGCTACTCTGGAGTTTCTGGATACCAAGGCCACCCCAAACGTGTCCCAGGAGAAAGCCCTGGATATCACTGAATTAAACCTTTAGAACTACCCTTTCTAATACTGTGCTTGCTGAGACTTGCATACATATTCTTTCTATTATAGCCTTTAAATATAAAGAAGCTTTCACAGCAGCCATGCCCACGAGCATCTTCAGTGACTTCACTTCAAAGCTAAGTAGGTGGAGTCAGTTTGGATGAACTCTATCCTGGAGGCTCCAGTCTCATAGAAAAAATACATTTTCTTTTCTTGTAGGGTAAAGAGTCTTCTAGTCTTTGTCAGCTGCTCTCAGGCAGAATGAGTAGACAGGGAAGAGCCACATCCGGTAAAGGTTTATATTCCCCAAGGAAGTCTTAGAAAGCAAACTACTGAATCTTCCTCATCCCATTCCAACTCCCATGCTCACATAGGCACCCATCTCCTCCTAAACTCACCACTTCCCCATCAGGCAGTGGTGTGTGATTCCCCTCTACCTGAATCAGAAGCAGACTTGACAACTGTTCCATTGTGGTGGTGTGCAGGAAATACCACCCATACGGCACCTTGGCATACTGAGTGTTTTCAGCTGAAGGAAACTGAGAAAACCACAGAAGCAGGAAGGTCTCTCTGACCTCCTGCCCCTCCTCTCTTGAAGCAGGCCATAGAAAGTGAAATTCCCCTCACTGTTTTCTCCCCTGAAGTAGGCCATAGAAACTAGAATTTCTCTCACTTCTTCCATAATGGAAAGTCATTCTCTGACCCCCTCCTTCCTTTCTTCACTGAAGACCTCATGTGACAGGTGTCCTGCCCTAAACCTGGAGGGAAGGTGTGTCACACAGACAGGTCAAGAATCTGAGCCACATGGAAACAACCCAAGTGCCCATCAATTCATGAGTGGATAACTAAAATG